>CM045760.1:40242211-40757925 GCA_025200525.1 Camellia lanceoleosa
TAGGGCCAGCATCTGTTAGTTGGTTCATTATCTTGCTTTCGGAGCCATTTTTGTATGCTAGTTTAGCCCTATTTGTGCCCACTGTTTGGCCTTGCTTTAAACTGTAAATATGCTTTTTTTGGGGCTTCCTTGCTTCTGTGTTTACACTTCATGTTCAAATAATGCATGCATTGCATAGCTATAGGTCATTCCGTATGCCTAATTTCATGTTTCGGGACTCGTTCCATGCATCGGGTGTCATTTTGCCATGTTTCGGGGCTGTTTTGCATCACTTATTGCCTCTGAAATTTGCATGCTAGTATGCCATATTCCATGTTTTGCCATGTCTTGTTAGAGTGGCATTTGGTGCCTTAGGGTCGGTCCTCGGTTTGCGTGCATGCGTGCACGCATTTTGAGTTGTCTTATTTCCATCTAATGGCCTCTTATGTGAGTGTGGCTGAGGTCCACTTGTGTTAGTATAAGTCCATATCGCATTGTGTATGCCATTTCATTTCATAGCGTTGCGTATGCTAGGATTGTATGTTAGTGCATTGTGTATGCCATGTTACCTCGTGCATCGTGTATGCCATTTCATAGTATGTTGCATGTTAGGATGTATCTTAGTTGCATTTCATGCATGTCATGCATATTGCATTGTGTTCGGGATAAGGGTTAGCCCGAGTACGGGAAACGAGTGGCGTTTCGTACTTCGAATGACGGAACGTGTCTCAATTCCCAGTCACCGACACTCCGGATTATCCATGATGGAGTCAGGTTTTAGTTGAGTTTTCATATGCATTCATTCAATATTGAGTTGTGCAATTTGATTCCTCGGCCATCATGCATCGATATGAGTGATTGGTGGCACGAGGATCGAGGCATGCATACATTTGTGAAAATACATTGCCATGCCTCTTTCCTGCTCTCTGTTGCAGCAAATCAAGAATCAGCAGTCTTCCGAGACTTGGCTTGCTTTCCAAAAACCATTGCAAAACAGAGGCTAATTGGGGCATCACAGTGGATTTCCGCTCGAAGGCAACCTGAACATGCATCATTCATCATCTGAAGAAGAATCAAGGTAGTCCCTGGCTTACATGCCAGTTTATTATTTTCTTAGTTAATTTGATAATTAATTAGGATTTTTGTACATATTTGGACTGTATATTTATTCGGACCCTCTGTGCGAGGGTAATATTGTAATAAGTGTGCGTGAGTGTGGTGTATGTCTTCCAACCCCACGTCTTTCTTCCCTTTTATTTACTAGCTTATGATGGTTAGATTAAGGCATGTTTCAATTAGCATACAATATGATAGCATGTTTGTATTCATTCATCTGTTTTGCATGCATCGGACTCGATGCATCATACTAACTGCATTTGTATTTCAATTCTAAGTTGAATACATGTTAGCTGTAGCATTCCATACACCATGTTTAGAATAGCCGAGCCTGCTATAGTTGCATTTTTGCATGTGTTGCATTAGGCATTTCTATATACTTAGGAACCATGCATGGATTTCTAATCAGTTTCTGTTTTGGCTTGGAGTACTCGGTGAGTTTTATGCTTTAGCATCCTTGCATGCGTGTGAGTGTTGCCATGAATAGCATGCTTACCATGAGGCTAACTGCTTATGTGATATAATTGCCTTGAATGCCTGTGGGTGAAGGTTGGGTTATTTGGATTGGAGCAATTCATCAAATGTTTGTTTTAAGCCCACTAGACAGTGGCAAAATCACGTTTTCTAAGCCCACCCGAGGGTGGCAAAATCCGCATTTTAAGCCTACTTGCGAGTAGCAAACCATTTTCACAAACAAACATGAAGTGTTTTGTTCCAATTCAGACGATTCAGTCTATACTTATATGTTGTGCGCATCACATAGTAACCTAGGCTAATAACCAGAATAAGAACACACAATGTTTTCAAAAATAGATATCATGGTTAGTAGAGGCCGATCTTTGATCGGGCGAGCGGGGGTGCTCACGAAGTGACCTTCCCCAATCGTACCCAAGTTTCCGAGCCGAGGCAACTTTGGTGATGACGGACACGTGGCCTTAGGCAAACGAGTCAGGGTTTCCTAAATTTCCCAAAAATAAAATATTTAGGTAGCGACTCTGTATCTGGCAATGCAGTCTATGTTTGGCACTTCTTTCAAAAATCTGTTTTCTCAAAACGATTTGCCAGATTTGGACTCTTTGGTTCAAGATTAAGAACCGTGACACAAAATTGAGTTCGAACTGTAGCGAGGTCTCCCCCGCGGGCCTGTCTACAGTGGCATATTGGTCATGCTTTTACTGGAGCTTGTCATTGCTGATCTGTTCTGGTTTTGATGTTCTGCACTAACATATTGTTGCTTGATCTGTTATCTGTCTCTGTCATTTTGTGGATTATTAAGAGTTGTGGTGGTGGTGTTCAGATTTTCCTGTTTCTTTGGTTGGTCGCTTACCAACCTTGGGGATGCTAGCAAATGATAGGATGAGCTTTTTGGTGCCAACATAGTTGGGATGATTTAGCTCATCGTGATGCTTTTGCACTTTCCTTTCTTTATTAATGTATTTTGTTTTGTACCTTGTACTTTGCTCTTACGTCAATGAAGTTTCTTTTTTTGCCAATCAAAAAAAAAAAAGAAAATTAAAAAAGAAAGGGCTTTTCATTTTTTGGATGTGCCCCAACAGGTAGGCTAAGATAATTAATTAGAAGCTTATTATTGAGGCAGTTAAATTTTGTAGCAAAGTCCTTAATCACATCATCACTCGCACCAACCCCACACACCATACTTTTATGAAAATTTATTTTTAGACTAGACATTGCCTCAAAACATCTTAGAATTCTCTTAATGTTCACAATTTCCTCCCATTGAGCCTCACAAAAAATGATACTATTATTTGTAAATTGCAAATGAGAAAATTTCAAATCATTACGCCCTACACTTGAATTTCTTGATTTTTTTTTTTTTTTAAAAACTTTTTAGATTTTTTTTTCACTAGGTGAACAGAGAAAAAAAAATTTCTTATAAAAAAAATCACTAAAAAAAAAATCGACTCTTTTAGCTGGATGTCAAATAAGGACTAAGGGGTGGTTTGAGTATTGGCTATTTTAATAATTTTTTTATTTTTTTCAAGAAACATGTGAAAAAAAAAAACGTAAAGAGAAGTGATTAACTTTTTGTAACGAATTTTTGATTTTGGGGATATTTTATTGAGTTGCCAAATGATTGTTTTGGGAATATAGTTATTTTAATTGGCTTTTAGACATTTTACAAAAAGATGTTCATAAAAATAGAGAAAAAAATGTTACAATTTTTTTTATAGTGACTTTTGACTATTTTAGCCTATTGCCAAATAAGTTTATTTTATATTTTTGTTTTATGCCAATGAGACAATCATTCTTCAGTGGTGAAATAAATTTTATGTTGCTTTGGCCACCATTATACCAAAAAAATTATGAAAACTTACAATTTTTTTTTTTATTTAGATGAAAAATATAATAATCAAGAATGTTGATCACTGAAGAATAACTGATCACCAACCTTACCAAGATTGGATATGACTTTTATATTTTCATATCTACTTCATTGTCATTCCTAATCACAAAATTCTTTTAATCACATAATTTTTTCTTTAAACGAGTAATTATACAAAAATAATTTAGTACACGGATTTCCTTTTTTTGTTTAAGCAACTTAATTTGAAACAAATATTAACCATTTTTAGATAGGGAACAAATATTAAATATAAATTAGACTTTCCTAACTTATATTATAATTTTCTTATTATAGATATGTCTAATGCTTTATTTGATTTAAATGTATATAAATTTCTTTCTATAAAAAATTTGAAAACTTTATTAGAAAATCAAGTAGTTGTATTGTATCCCAATTAATTCATAATATATCCTCATCAAAAATATTAGAGATCTCAAAATTCTACCAAATGTCTCACATGTGTGAGTCCTACACCCATGTGAGACATTTGGTAGAATTTTTTGGATCTCTAGCATTATTCATTATTCTTGTATTCTAATAAGTTTTATTATTTTGGACATTTGATCCACCAAATCTTAATTTTTATATTTAAGGTAATTTATGGATAATTTTATTCTTATAAATATTTTTTTTGAACGCTTAGCAACTTGATGTGCATTATTTTGTATATTTTAAATGCTTTATAATGTAAAAATTTATATTAAATAAATTTGACAGTGTAAATGTTCACGTCATGAAGCATTCACACTATTAATGTGAACGTTAATGTGCGTTTCATCCTATTATTATTAGGGATATTTTGATAATTATGTTATTCATATGACTTATTGAAATATAAGAAAATAATTTATACTAAGTAGAATACAAATAAGTGAAGAGATTTATGAATAAATGGCAAAATTAATTATTTTGTAATTAATATTTCCTACTTGAAAATCTATTGTCTTTGTCGTTGAATGTATTTAATAAGGTAAATGCTCATGATACTTAGTTTTTAAATTTTATTTAAACAATTTTAATCTAAAAAAGGATATGTAATTGATAAATATTAAATAAATGTAATTTTAGATTTTCAATTCTACCAAGAAATTGCTATTGAAAATTTTGAAGGTGTTCAAAGATTAGTATACAAATATTTTAATTCTAAAATTTTAATAATAAAAAAATTTAATACTTATTTTTAATTACATGATACAATATGCTTAAATATTTGTTCTTAATTGTAATATCTGATATACTTTTCAAATAATATGATTTCATATAAAAATAAAAGTGAAAAGTAGTAACTGTATAGCACTTTTAAGTCCTTTATAATATAATATAAATTTAAAAAATAAAATAAAATGAACATAAATCAATTTAAAAATTTTGCTTTGAAACAAATTTGGGACAATTACAAAAAACACCCAAGGGTTTTACTCTTATAACAAAATAAGGTCTGAATTTTTAATTTTATCAATTTAAACTTTAACATTTTGATTTCTTTTCAATTTAAATTATTTGTCTATTTTTATTAACTAAAACAGACGAAAAAAATAGTATTTTATTATATTCAATGTAGGCATATATTAAATGTCTAAAATACACATTTTCATTAAGTTTAATGACTACAATACCTATTTTTCTATCAATTTTACTTAACGAAAATAGACAAATGATTCAAATTGAAAGCAAATTAAAAGATCAGGATTTATATTGACAAAATTAAAAATTAAGGGTTTATTTTGTTACAAAGGTTAAATCCTTTTTTTTTTTTTTTCCCAACAAATTTTATCCACAAGTCCAATGCAAGAGTTAGATTTCAAATTTTATTAAAATCATAGATATCGTTGACAAAAATTTGATCTAATTAAATGGTTATCAATATTTGATTAACATGATTTTTTTATAGAGATAAAATACTTAACGAATCATAAACATTGAAATGTTTGGATCACCGATATACACTTATTGTGCAGCTCCCAAAGTTTGTATTTCTTTGATGAACAATAACAAGAAATACAGTTCAATAACAAGTGCAACTATTTTTTGTCAATGAGTTGAGGTTTGTTTTAAAGGATTGGAAATTAATGAGACAAGTTCAATAACAAGAAGACAGTTTGTATTCTTGAAAATTATATTTCTTTGAAGACATTTTGTATTCTTGAAAATTGTATTTCTTGTTATTGATTTGTCATGGGTTCGGTGTTGAATTTGGTTCGATAGGGTTAGGTGTTTAATTTTGAGTATTGTTTTCATGAGGGTGAGTGTTTCATTTCAATTTGTATCTATTATAGTAATTTTAATTAAAATTATAATTATCATTAAAAAAAATATCAACAAACAGGAGTCCTTAGAGAAAAGATAAGGGCTATTAGTGATGCGCCAATTAGTTTAGCGAAGCCAAAAGTATTCTCTCTCTCTCTCTCTCTCTCTCTCTCTCCCTCTCTCTCCATATTTTGGGAGACTCTAGATTCTTATATTATCAGTGAAGATTAGAATCAATAATATAGTGAGGTCATTTTGTTGTTTCTTGTAAATGCTTTTACTCTTCCATCTAGATGGTCACATGGGAAGCGTGCATCTTCAATTGTTTCAACGAATGTAATTAAAGAATCGAAGTTATGTTTTGTAACTTTGTACACGAAATTTTTTTATTTTTGGATGGATTATATGTGGAATGATATAAAGTGTATCCAAATGTCCCTTTCACATGTTTTCAACACAAAAGAATCAAACACATGATTGATGATTGTACTAAAAAATTAAAATACCTAAATGTTATTTTGTGGAATCAGTGAAAAATGGGAGGGAAAAATTACACAAATATGAAATAAGGTGCAACTCGAGTTAGGGTTCTCAATTCCTTTACAAGCTCCATTAAACAAAAATGGAAAGAGGAGGGTGGACACCGGTGACTCGGAAAAGAAGGCCAAGATATCAGCAGCTTCATTACAGGGGAGTAGGGTTGATCACTGTCTTTGTGGACAATCTGCCGGAATCTATGGTGCCAAGAAGTCTTTTTACTCTGTTTAGCAGTTATGGTGTGGTGAAGGACGTCTTTATTCCAAACAAAAGGAGGAAAGCTACTGGATCAAGATTTGGGTTTGTTCGTTATGACCGTTCAATAGCAACAAGGGTAGCAGTTCAGAAAGCAGACAGAATCTGGTGAGATGATAAGAGTTTGAAAGCGAGGTTAGCAGAGTTTGGAAGCAATGCTCAGTATCCAAAGAAGGAAGAGGTCAGAAAAGGTAAGAATATACAGATGGAGCAAAGGATGCACGGTAAGATTACAACAGGATGCAATGGACAGAGATCTTTTGCTGATGTAGTCCAAGGTATAAAAAAAGAAAACTCTGTGTTAACCATAAATGCACAGGAAGTTGGAAATGGATGGCTTTATGAAAGTTTAGTAATCAAGCTTAAATCTTTCTTTTCTTTTAATGCTTTCAAAGAAGAGTGCAGCAAACGAGGACTAAAGGAGGTGAGCATAAAAGATGGTGGTGGCCGTATAGCACTTCTATCCTTCAAGTCAGTGGAACATTTGAAGGATTGGAAGGGTAGATTAGAGGAATGGATATATGAGTGGTGTGAATCAATGGATGAATGGGAGAAGGGTAAAGTTATTAAACAAGAAATGTGTGTGTGTGGTTGGTTTGTTATGGCATTCCTTTTAATCTCTAGAATACTGGCACCTTCAAGGCGGTGGGTAATATCTGGGGAGAAGTTATCCAACAGGATGAAGCTACGAGTGCTGCGAAGTCATTTGTGTGCAGTAAAGTTTGGATTATTACTAGTAGTTGTGCTTTTATTAATCAAGTGATCTTATTAGAATGTAATTGGAAGCAGCATCCAGTGAGGGTGATTGAAGAGTTACTTTTACCGGCATGTTTAAGATCTGGAGAGTGTAGGTATCAGATCAATGAGGGTTTACTCTCAAGCTCTGGCAGTGAGAGTGACATGAATTCCAGTGTCAAAGATGGGATGGTGGTGGTAGGTAAGGAAGATGATAGCAGGACTGATGTGGCAGTTTCTAATGATGTGGTTAGTATAGTGCAAAAGCAGTTGAGGGACTTTACGTTTTGGAAGATAAGGTCGGAGGGTGGTTCAACTCATGGTAAGGATGTCGGTGGCTTGGAGAATTCAAAAATGGGGTAATGGTCATGATGTTGTTACGAAGAGTGTAGCGAAGTTTCAAAAAGGTGGTGGCGGTCTCAATTTTCAAACACGGATGGGTTTTTGAAGAGCTTGAGTGGGCCAGATCTTGTTAGGCCCAATATTAACTTAGAAGTAGTGATTGCTAGAGCCCAAGTTGAAGTTTGTCCTATCAGGCCAGCTGGGCTCTCATTATCAAATTTGAGTGATCGTGTGGCCCGTTCACAGCTTTTTGAAGAGAGAGCCCAAGTACTTATGAAGAATGGAAAGGGTAGCTCAGTTCAGGTCAGAGGGGAAGATACTCCTAACAGTAAAGGAATATACGCATTAAGGAGGAGTAGAATAGCAAAAAGGGGTGGTAAGTCTCTTTAGAAAGGTAGAATTCTACCTAAAAGCTTCAATAGGGGTGCCATTTTCAGAGCAACTGCTACTGCAATTTCTAGCTCACAATTGGCTTTCAGTGAATCGAGCAGAAGAAAGGGCAAGTTGATGAAGGAGGCTAAAGCAACAATTCAACTTGGGAAATCACTTGGTATTGATTTTGGTGGAAAGGAGGACAATGTGTTAAAACAGATAGTTCAGTTGAAAGCTTTGAGATTTGGAGAGGATTACCGATGGCCTTGGGTAGATGTTGTCTGATCAACCAATGGAGGAGCTTAGGTGTTTTGCAGATTGATTTATGAAGATAATGTCTTGGAATGTTCATGGTCTAAGTAGATCAAAGAAAATGAGCAATATCAAGAACATCTTAAAAGAAAAAGGAGTGGATATGGTGTTAATTCAAGAAACTAAGAGAAGAAATTTAGAGAAACCTTTATTAAATCTATTTGGCCATTTGATAAAATGGAATATATGGGTGTGAATCTTGATGGCGATCTTTGGCGACCTCTTGTGTATCTGGCACCTGGTAGATTTTAAGATTGTTGACTGTTATGGCTCTAGAAATTTTATCATTTTATCAGGTACTAGTGGTCAATCTTTTGGTTGCTCTGTGGTGAATGTTTATGTTCCCAAGCGATGTTGGCAAAAGAAACAAGCTGTGGGAATCTTTAAAGAATCTGAAAATTTCTTACCTAACCCTTGGTGTATGGGTGGAGATTTTAATGAAATTAGATTTCTCAGTGAAAGGAAGGGTTTCTTTAGAAGGGATAGAGGTATGAATGATTTTAATGAGCTGATTGATCAACGGAATCTTGTTAATTTGCCAATGAAGGGTAGAAGATTTACATGGGGTAAGGCTCAAGATGGGAAGAGATGTAGTCGGATAGATAGATTCATACGGAAGTAGGTGGCTTGAGAAGTTCTCTTTCAAGCAGTGGGGACTGCCTAGAACAATTTTTGATCACTGTCCTGTCATAATAATGGAGGATAAGAGGAATTGAGGCCCAAAAGCTTTCAAATTTATTAATGCCTGGTTACTTCATCCTAATTTTAAATTAGTGGTGAAAAGCTCATGGGATGAAGAAGTTCAACTAGGTTGGGTTGGTTTTAGATTGATGAGAAAGCTTGCATCACTCAAAGTCAACCTCAGAAGATGGAATTCAGAGGTATTTGGTCATGTAGAGACACAACTTAAGCAAGCAGAAGAGGACTTACATGCTCTAGATCTGGTGGCTAAAGCAAGATCTTTGTCAGAAATAGAAGCAAGTTCAAGGAGAGAAGTTAGAGGGCTAGTTTGGAATTTGCATAGAAGGAAGGAGAGTTTATGGCATCAAAAATCTAGAATGCTGTGGGCTAAGTGTGGCACAAGAATACAAGGTTCTTTCATATGATGGCAAGCTCTAGGCAAAGAAGAAACCTTCTTGATTCAGTTGTGGAAAATGGGGTTAGGTTGGTGGAACCAAATTCTGTGAAGCAAGCTGTTCATAGGCATTTTGAGAAATTATTCTATGAAACCTGGTGCGCCAGTGTAGATGTCCTTGAACGCCCCGGGAGGAATGAGTCCCCCGTTCCGTTCATTTTGGGCTCACTACAGTTCAGGACTCTATTTGTCACGGTTCTCAATCTGAACCAAAGAGTCCAAATCCGGCAAATCGTTTTGAGAAAAGCAGTTTTTGAAAGAAGTGCCAAACATGGACTGCTTTGCCAGATATAGAGTCGCCACCTAAATATTTTATTTTTGGGAAATTTAGGAAACCCTGACTCGTGCCTAAGGCCACGTGTCCGTCATCACCAAAGTTGTCTCGGCTCGGGAACTTAGGTACGATTGGGGAAGGTCACTTCGTGAGCACCCCCGCTCGCCCGATCAAAGATCGGCCTCTACTATCTATGATATCTAGTTTTGAAAACATTATGCGTTCTTATTCCAGTTATTAGCCTAGGTTTACTATGTGATGCGCACAACATACAAGTATAGATCGGGTCGTCTGAATTGGAACAAAACATTTCATGTTTGTTTTTGAAAGATGGTTTGCTACCTGCAGGTAGGCTTAAAATATAGATTTTGCCACCCTCGGGTGGGCTTAGAAAAACATGGTTTTGCCACTATCTAGTGGGCTTAAAACTCACAGTTAATGATTTGTCCCAATCCAAATAACCCAACCTTCACCCACAGGCATTCAGGCAGTTATATCACATAAGCAAATAGCCTCATGGTAAGCATGCTATCATGGCAGTCACTCGCATATATGCAAGGATACTAAAGCATAAAAACTTACCGAGTACTCCAAGCCAAAACAGAAACTAATTAGAAATCCATGCATGATTCTAACTATACAGAAATTCCTAATGCAACACATGCAAGAATGCAACTAAGATAGGCTCGGCTATTCTAAACATGGCATATGGAATGCTACAGCTAACAAGTACTCAATTTGGAAATTGAAATACAATGCAGTGAGTTATGATGCGCTAAGCCCGGTGCATGCAAAACAGATAAATGAATGCAAACATGCTATCATACTGTATGCTAATTGAAACATGCCCTAATCTAACCATCATAAGCTGGTAAATAAAAGGGAGAGAAAGACGTGGGGTTGGAAGACATACATCACACGCACGCAAACTTATTACAACATTGCCCTCGCTCAGAGGGTCCAAAATAATATACAGTCTCAAATGAATAATACAGTCCGAATAAATACAAAATCCTAATTAATTAACAAATTAATCTAGGAAAACTGTAAACTAGCATGCAAGCTAGGGACTGCCTCGACTCTGCTCCGGATGATGAATGATGCATGTTCGGGTTGCTTGGGCACGAAAATCCACTGCGATGCCCCAATTAGCCTCTGTTTACAATTAAGCCCGAAATATTGCGCAAAGCCCCAAAAGATTATCGGTTTCTGATTTGCTGCAACAGAGAGCAGGAAAGGGGCATAGCAATGTATTTTCACATATGTATGCTTGACTACTCTTCAGGGAGTGTAGTTCTCGATCCTCGTACCACCAATCACGTATCTCGATGCATGATGCCCGAGGAGTCGATTTGCACGACTTAATATGAAATGAATGCACACATAAACACAACAAGACCGAGACTCCATCATGGATGATCCGGAGTGTCAGTGACCGAGAATTGAGACACATTCCGTCACTCGGAGTACGAAACGTCCCTCGTTTCCCGTGCTCGGGCTAACTCCTATCCCAAACACAATGCAATATGCATGACATGCATGAATGCAACTAATATATAACCTAGCACGCACAATGCTATGAAATGACATACATAATGCACGATGTAGCGAGACATACACAATGCTCTAACATGCAACCTAGCATACACAATGCTATGAATCGAAATGGCATACACAATGCATGATAGACTTACACCAATATGAGTGGACCTTAGCCACACTCACATCAGCGGCCATGAGATGAAAATGAGATACTCGAGATGCGCGCACACATGCACGCAAACCGATGACCGATCTTAAGGCACAAAGGCCACTCTAACAAGGCATGGCAAGGCATGAAATATGGCATACAAACATGCAAGTTCCAGCACTGAAATGTGATTCAAAATTATCCCGAAACATAGAAACATGGCACCCGATGCATGGAATGGTCCCGAAACACAAAACTAGGCACAAGCATTGACCTATAGCTATACAAAGCATGCATTATTTGATCATGAAGCATAAAGACAAAACCAAGGCAGTCCCAAAACATGAACATTTCTAGTTCAAAGCATGGCCAAAAGATGCTAGCATGATGGACTAAAATAGCATGCAAGTTTGACTAGCAAACATGGTTTACATGGCATGTATATGAAGAATATGAAATCTCACCAAACCAGAAAAAATCAGTGAACAAAATATGCCAAAATAATCACTGAAATACAGCCAATGCATGCAAAAAGGAGGGGCTTCTTTGGAAGGGCATACAAGGGGTTATTAAGCACATGCATCAAGGACACTTAGCATGGAAAAATTAACTTTGAAAATCAAATATGATAGCCCTAAAACTCATCAAATTGGCCCTAAAATTAGTCAACGAAGCATGCAAGATAGGGCCTCTTTGGAAGGCCAAAAAGACCATCAAGCAAAACAAGGTGAGAGGGGGTCACTCCCCTCTGCTTTTGAGGCTCAAAATAGTGTTTTAGCCACTAAAAATCCACTGGATTTCAGTGGCTAGAAGGCCAAACAAAGCAAGCAACAAGGGCTTAGTTGTAAGGCTCAAAATAAGAGGCAATCAAGCATACAAGGAAGCATATGACCTCAAATGAAGGAATACCCTTAATCAAACATCAAGAGGGTCTCAACACAGGACTTTTTATATTTTATAACAAGTCTCAAAAATGAACATAAATAGGGCTAATCTATCATGCAAAAATGGCCCTAAAAGAGATAATAGAGACAAGGGACAGCAGCTGGCCCCAAATGGCAAAGATCTCTTCAACAAAATTGAAGAGAGGCTTAAAAAAAGGCACTTTACAGTTTACATAAAGTATCAAAAATGAACAAAAGTGAGGCTAAATCAACAAGCAAGAAAAAGGCCTAAAAGAGGGATAAAGAGGCAAGTGGTAGCAGTTGACCTCAAACAGAGGAGAGCCCTTCAACAAAGTTGAAGAGGGGCTCAAGAAAAGACATTTAATAGTTTATGAACAAGTCCAAAACAGCTCACAAATAAGCCTAAAATATCATGCAAAAATAGGCCTAAAAGAGAGTTTAAACACAAAGGGTGAGGAGGAGACCTCAAACGGAGAAAGACCCTTGATTAAACATGGAAATGAACTCAAAATATGACTATTTTAATTTCATGTTGGAGCCCAAAAATGCAAGCAACAAAGGCTAAGAAAGCATGCAAAATAGAGCCAAAAGAGAGGGAAAAGAGACTTACTCTTGTAGCCTAAGTCTTCAACAACTTTTGGTCCAAGAAATGGTGCTCCTAGCCTCTAGAAATAGCCTTCAAGTTGTTGGAATGGAGTATGGAGGTGTGGTGCTATGGGTTGTGGTGTAAAGGGTGCAAGAACCTTAGGGTTTGAAGGGTTTGGAAGAGAGGGAGAGAGAGAGTTGTATGCAAGGCTCAAAACAATTTTTGTAACCTTCTAAAATGGAGCTGGGGGGGCTGGTTTTATAGAGGGAGGAGTGGAGGAAAGAGGGGGGGGGGAAATCAAATTCAAATTTCCCCCCCAAAAGACACCCCATCGGATACAGGATCTAGGGAGAAACAGATGGTGCAGCTGTAAGGAACCAGGTGAGAGGGTCATGGCCGGCCAGGTTCAAAGGGTTCAGGTGGCCGGCCGGCCACCTCCCCTAGCCGGCCAGCCAGGGTCAAAAGGTTCAATCACAATTAGTGGCCGGCCACCCCAGAAAGGTGGCCTCCCATGTGTGCACAACACAGCTATGTGGAGAAAAACCAGGAAATGTAACCCAAGAGAGAGAAAAATCAACCTTTTAGAGGGGTTCAAAAGGGTCAAGAACAATTGTTGGCCGGCCATGTCATATTGGTGGTCTCCCAGGTGTGTACAACACAAATATGTGGTTGAGGGCCAAAGAAAGTGGCCCGAAAATGGTCAACACCAGCTTTCTAGCGAGGAAAACGGGCGACGGAGAGCGATGAAGGAATAAAGCTGGCTTTTCAGAATAATTGCTGGCCTCCCACCCTTCTACAAGTTTCCTAACAATGAAAAAGTGGTCTCCACCAAAAATGAAACAAAACGGATGCAAAACGAAGGTCTAGGGGCCGAAACGCGCTGCTTGGAGCCCCGAAAACTGACTATTAAGCACCGGAGGTGGCGTTCGACCACGAAGTTGGTCTCTCGAGCCACAGTGTCCCTCAAAAAGAGAGTAAATAGGGTGTATACCAAAAATCGAAGCAAACGGAGGTGGTTAAGTGGTCCCGAACCGAGGCACACGGCCGACGGCTCCAAAAATCGGGAACCGGGCTCCAAACGAGAAAAATGGCCTACGACCACGAAACATAGCCTACGGCCACTAAAAGATGATCTACGAGACCTCTCCTCCTTCGCCGGAAGAAAGCAGAGGAAGCAGGGGCTGGTTAAATGGCAGAGGCAAAGCACAAAAGAGTCCGGAAGTCCGGAGGCAAGGCTCGCAACCGAGACGCCGCAACCTCAGAACGAGCACAATATACAACATCACCAAGCGCTCAATCAATGACGTCTGAGTCTTATAGTCGGTCAAAAATGGGGTGTCTACAGCCAGGCCTAAGCTTCTTGGCCCTTTCGTATCCATCTCTTCTGTTGGGTACGTAGAAAGCTTAGAAGCAAAATTTTCAAAGTTGGAGATTTGGGTTGCGGTAAAAGATTGTGATGGTAACAAGGCCCGTGGTCCAGATGGTTTCAATTTGGCTTGTATTCAGAAATGCTAGCAGGTAATGAAGGGTGAAATTTTATAATTTATGGATGAGTTTCACTCTAATGGGAAGATTGTCTCAAGCCTCAACAACTCTTTTATCACCCTCATACCTAAAAGGGAGAATCCTTGTGAGTTAAGTGATTATAGGCCCATTAGCCTTGTTAATTCAGTATATGAAATTTTATTTAAAGTGTTATCAAAAAGGTAGAAAAGAGTCTTTCCAGTAGTCATTAGTGAAGTTCAAACAACCTTTCTGGGTGGTAGATTTATTCTCGATGGTGTCTTGATCGTAAATGAAGTAGTACATTGGTGGAAAGTTGCAAAAATGAGAGGCATCATTCCTAAGTTGGATTTTGAAAAGGCATACGATTCAATTAATTGAGAGTTCCTTTTTTCTATGATGAAGAATTTTGGTTTTGGGGACAAATGGGTGGGTTGGATTAAAACATGCCTATTATCCAGACTATCTGTCTCGGTCAATGGTTCTCCAACAGTAGAATTTACTCCTCAGAGAGGGCTTAGGCAGGGAGATCCGTTATCTCCTCTTTTGTTCAATATTGTTGCTGAAGGTTTGAACCTATTGATTGAAAGAGCAAAGGAGATGGGACTGGTTAAAGAATCTTCTGTAGGGTCTAATGAATTGAAATTTTCTCATTTGCAATTTGCAGATGATTCTATCATATTCTGTGAGGCGAAAAGAGAGGAATTGGTGCACTTCAAGAGAATTTTGCATTGCTTTGAGGTGCTTTCTGGCTTAAAGATCAATTTCCACAAAAGTACATTGTGTGGGGTGGGTTTAAATGATTTTGAGGTTAATCAGTTTACCTCCATTTTTAATTGTCGTAGCCAAAAGCTCCCTATAAGCTATTTGGGTTTACCTCTTGGGGCTAACCCCAACAGAAAAATCACTTGGCAACCTATTATTGAGAAAGTGAAAAAGAAGTTAGCCGTATGGAAGAGGAAAGTCTTGTCTTACGCTGGTCGTTTAACTTTAATTTTCAAAATACCTGTGGGAGTGGCTAAACAGATTGAGAAGATTCAGGCAGCATTTTTGTGGAGCAAATCTGAACTCAAGAGGAAAGTCCATATGGTGAAATGGGCAGATTTAACAGTTGACAAATCACAAGAGGGTCTAGGGCTTAGAAATCTGAGTGAAATCAATGTTTGACTTTTGATTAAATGGTGGTGGAGGTTTGGAGTAGAGGACAGAGCTATATGGAAATAAATGTTGAGGTGCAAATATGGTGTGGTTGTAGGTGGCTGGGTACCTACTATTCTAGGATCCTGCTTAGTGTCAAGACTATGGTCAGATGTTGTCCACCTTGGTGCATCTAGTCCAGAGCTGGTTGTTTACTATTTATCTAATCCCAAGCTAGTTGTAGGAAATGGGCAAAGACTTATATTTTGGGAGGATAAGTTGTTAAATAATTTGTGTCTGAAGGAGGAATTCCCTACGCTATCTGATTTGTCTGAGGAGAAGGGTTGTACAATTATGCAGATGAATCACAGAAGAGGGTCAACACATGAGTGGAAGTTTCTCTTTAGAAGATCTCTGTTAGCTTGGGAGGAGGAGGAGGAGGTTGTAAGGCTGCAAGGGGTACTCAGGGGCGCACCTGTACTTACATTTCAAGTAGAGGACTCTTGTTTATGGTTGGCCAACCCTTCAGGTTCTTACTCTGTGGCTTCGACATGGAAGTGGTGGGTGTTGTCGAAAGGTCCTGTTGTAGGTGTTGCTGATATGCTATAGAAGAATATTGCCCCACCCAAGGCGAAATTTTGTAGCTAGTTAGCTTGGAAAGGAAGACTTAAAACTTCATCTTTTTTTTGAAAAGAATTGGTGTGTTGAATTTGGAAGCTAATTCAGTGTGTTTGCTATGTAGATTAGAGAAGGAGTCCATTAACCATTTGCTTCTGTCATGTCCGGTGGTGTAGAAATTGTGGTCAGAAATGGTGAAATGATGGGATCTAGTTTGGGTGGTTCCGGGATCAATTGAGGCATTGTTGCATTGGTGGGTTGGTTTTAAATTCAAAAAGGCGTTCTAACCAATGTGGAAAGTTGTTCCCTTAGCTGTTTTGTGGTCAATTTGGAAAGCTATGAATGAATGCCTTTTTCAAGAAAAGAGTGTTGATGGGTTTGATTTGGCTGAGTTGGTGAAAGTGAGGGTAGCACTTTGGTGTAAGCATAGTTATAGAGGTTCGCGATGATACATGGAGGACATTGTCTATAATCTTGATAGGATCAAAGCTGATTGAGGTGGTGTTGGTTGGTTTGTCCAATCTGTTAGGATCTTTGTTTGTATGGATGCAGGATTTTGTTTTAATCTGTAACAGAACACTGTTGTTCTTGAAGGGCTGGGTATGATCTGTGTGGGTGTAGGATCTGTGTTGAATGCATTCAGTTGCTTCATATCTGTTAGACTGCTCTGTCAGTTACTTTCATGCTGCATTTGTTCTTTGATCTGTTGATCTGCTAGGTGAAGCTCTGCAATTTTGTGTTGATTACTGATATGCTCTGGCTGTGGTGATGGTTGTTGTGTGATTTCTGTGTATCTTGGTGAATTCTACGCTCTTGGTCTGTGCCAGAAGTGTCTGAATACTCTGCAGTTTTGCTTTTGGAGTTTTGGGGTGAAATGTTGTGTTAGTGCCACTGCTATAATTTCCCTTTGATGTTCTTCTTATGCTATCTGCTGGTTTTTAGTTCTTCATCAGGTGATTGTCAAGTTGGGGAGTTTGTACTCTGTGTGAATGTTTTGTTTTGTACAGCGGAGTGCTTTTTCAGCTGAGTGTTCTATTTTGGTTGTTAATGCTTCTGTTTTTCTGTTTTCTCCTTTTGGTGGTTTCTCACCAATTGGAGCTTCGAGCTTCATCTAGCTCTGAGCTCCGCTTTATTAATGTTCTCTATCCTATTTCATCAATAAAGATTTATCTTGCCTATCCAAAAAAAATAAGGATTGTTAGTGCCACCCTTCATTATTTTATTTTGTTAGAGGTATGTAGTTAACAAGTGAGTTAGTTAAATTACTATCACATGATTGATCATCGCTTTATCAACTCTAACCAACTCAAGACTATATTTCACTAAGTCACTACAACATATAAGAGTTTTAGAGATTAAATATTTTGGTTTCTAAAAGTGAAAATTTTGTTACAAAAGGAACCAATTTCCATCATCATGAAGATAGTCGTTAAAAAGTCGTATCGAAAAGTTAAAAATAAGGCTTTTAGCGACAAAATTTAAAAAATGTCACTAATAAATAGACTTTTAGAGACAAAATAATTTGGTCTTGAAATGATTTATTTTTTGAGACAAAAATTGGTCCAAAAAAGATAATAATTCATCACTAATATTTAATTTTTATTGCTAAAAATATAACACTTTTCGCAAGAAAATTATTGTTCGCTAAAAAAAAAATGTTTATTCCTAAATTTTGATTTCTAAAATCGTAATTTTTTATAGTGAGTCGTCTAGGAGGTTTGTTAGCTTATTACCCCAATTACAAATATTACTCCTTCGATTCAAATTTTAAATATTTTACTCAACCAAATGCACAAGACAATTCCAAAGTCTAATTGTCAAACAATTTGAAACCAAGCAACCAAAATATTTTTAACTTAAAACAGTCAAAAGTGACTTTTTTATTCTTGGATTTCCCAAATAGAACGTAATAAACCCTAATAAATATCGATATTCTTGAAACCTATATCATCAAAAATTTACACGGGAATAGTATGTCGACGGGCTTCCATCCCACCGGAATAACATTGGTAACCACCACAGTCTTGCCGGAAGATGACGTAATGCGGAAAGAGAGGGGGCCGGGCATTGCGGCATTGAGTTTCCAAACAGCACCAAATGACCGTTGCATTGGAAGCCAGTGACCTGAGGCACCGTTTTGGAGTTCAACTCTGGAGAGATCACCATCTCCATTTTCATACTCAATTGCTGTAGCAAAAAAGAAAGGGTTTGATCCACTATCTACCCTAAATGCCAAGTTAAAACCAGTGTAGTGACATGGAACCCTGCAATATTTATATATGGTCATTCCACAATCAAGTATTATTAAAATTGGACCAAACTTAATAATAATAATAATAATAATAATAATAATAATAAAAAGACTGCTCTTCTTATTTTTTTAAGAGGTGAAATACTCGATAAGCCCTATATAACAAGGTTCAGATGATTAATACAAGTTTCGTGGTGGGCACACAAAGGCGCAACAACAATCCTCTCCCTTTTCTTATTTCTCCATTTGAAAAGCCACCACTCTTCTTATGCCAAGTGGATGATTTTCGTATTTGTTTATATGATTTTTTTTTCTTATTTCTTTATTTAAAAACAATATAAAAGACCTTATCTCTACTTGTGTCAAATGGATGATTTTTTTATTTCTCTATTTAAAACAAAATTGTATAGTGAAGAGACTATAATTTGAACCCATGACCTGCGCTTCGGTAAAAAAACAAAAATCCTATTACTTGAGCAGCATAATATATATATATTTAAATCAAAATTAAAATTTATAATTCACAAATTTAACAACACATTTATCAAGTGAGTTCACACACACTAGTATAAATATATTATAACCTTTGATACTGAATTTGCACTCTGCCAACATTGCGCAATTCATTTTCTCGACCACGAATAGCCATTGCTCCGAAAGCAGCCCCACTTAGATCAAATTGATATGCGCCACAACTACCAGGGCACAAATCACTTATAGTTACCGTTACTGGAAACCCTGAGCATGCTGGATTTGATGTACATTTCACCTATATATATGTTTTCAAAACCATATGCTTATTAGATAGCATCAATTATTAATGTATGAAAACAATGAAAACGCTATTTTTCAACAATATTAACGGGGAAGGATTGTCCTCAATCCGTTGTTTTACTAGAGGGTGCTGATGTTGACGTCGATGGAGCTACTACGGGTTCTATTGCAACAATTTGAATTGTGTATATTGTTTGGTTTTGTGTGTTGATCATTGGTGGAAAAACTTAGATTCATTTGATATTCATAACAATATGATTTTATTATATTTATTTTTAGAAAAATAGATGACAAGTATAATTTTGAGCATTGTCCATTAGGGTAAATTAGAAATACAATTCTTGAAATTTACTCAAAACACTAATTGCGCTCTAAGATTCTAAAAATCATAAATACCCATTGTCAGAATTTTTTATTTGACAAAATAAAAATCATTCAGTGTGTTTGGTTTCAATTTTCTGAAAATTAAATTTTTTGTTCTTCGTGTTTTTTATTTTTAGTGAATATTTTCAAAATTTTAAGCTTTTTTTTTTTAAAACTTTTTTAGATGTATTTTACTTAGATGTATTTAAAAAGTAAAATATTTTAAAAAAATCAATAAATACACAATAATACAAAAAATGTAATGAATTTTCATATTTTTTTTTTTTTTTGGTATTTAGTGAATTTTCTAAAGATTTTTTTTCCAGAAATATTATACATTTTAAGTGTATTTATGTTAGGTGTATCTAAAAATTAAAAAAAATACTTAAAATATTAAAAATAAAATCATTAAAAATATTTAAAAAACACGAAAAATAAAAAAAAAAATTCAATTTTCTGAAAAGTGAATCCTGAAAATCCAAACCAAATATGCTGATTAATTTTCTAACTTCTATATAACGATGAAATTACCAGAATTGTTAATTGATTTAATAATTTATTAAAAATATAAGGTTATTTGTTATGTAATGTAGAAATTTGAAGGGACAAGATGTAATTTCTAGAATTATAAAGAATAATTTGTCTTTAAGTAAACTTTGGGATGTGTATTTGTAATTGGCAGTGGCTTTGGTCCAGTCTAAAATCGGACTGGACTGTGCTTTGGGCCCATAAGGGCCCACCACGGGTCTCGTTTTGATAATTCGAACCGTTCAATGTGTAGAACTCGTCGAGTACTATATGCGTGTAAAAAATTACGTTGATCGGATATCGATAGCTATGTGAACAAAATAGTTTTTTATCAACCGTTAATTTTTTCACCGTCTATTTTTTATTTTTTTTTTTATACAAAACTGATTTGATCACATAGCTATTGATATTTGATTAACGTGATTTTTTTTCCAAACACATAGTACTCGCCGAGTTCTATACATTGAACAGTTCGGATTATCAAAACGGGCCCAAAAAATATGTCACATGCGCCGAACTGAACGGGTCCAGCCTTAATCTCAACTTGAGACAAGCTAGACCCTTTGTGATTTATCTTGAATGAGTTACATGAAATATATTACAAGATAAACGATAGTTGAAATGAGACATGTAGTGGATCTCAATAGTGGATTAGAGAGAAATTGTTCACATATTAATAAGAGTAATATTAAGAATACAGAAACCAAACAGAAAATTGGATACAACCCTCTCACAAGGGTAGGTTCCATACATGTAGGCCCCATTCCTTATAAGAGACTTATGTCATATTTTGTGTTTGATTTTTGTATAGATAGGCTTACCATACTAATAATAGAGATAAAATGCATTAAAGATAAGTTGTGCCGCCTGATAACATGTACCACATCCCCTGCCTGATTCGAATAGAACATAGCCTCCAGCTGATACCATTTTATAGAATGGAGCGTTTCCAAGAATACCGGTGTATCCACAAGCACCCCCTACATTCCAAATATTAGTGTCAAAGGTTATGACGCCCTAATCAAAAAATAATAATAATTAATTAATTAATTAAATTTGTATATATACATGTATGGAGGTAAAGTTTTTAGTTTTCTCTAATAATTTAAACTATTTAATGAATTAGTGACTAATAATTTAACATGATATCATAACATATAATCAATTATGTATTCTGGTAGTCAAACTATCTAGATGAAGACTTCTTAGAGAGGATGCCTCCATTTGGGAAATGGATTATATGTTATCTTAAAATAGATTTTACTATGTTCCAATCTTGAATTTAAAAAATAAAATAAAAGATGAAAGATGTGAATATAAAATGAAGTAAAAGAAGCCAAAATTTCCTCTTTTGGTTAGGCTAGGAAGAAAAAAAAAAAAAAAACAGATATTAAAAAAGTTTCTAATTTGTTTATTCACCCATAATGTAAGTATGCATATATAAAGTATTTTTTTTTTTTAAAATTTCCCTTACATTTTCATTTGTTTTGTCAAATCCAAGATCCAAAAAATTTCGTAAGTTAATTAAATTCAAGCCATCTCCAAATACGTCCTAAAAGTTTCAAATCTTGAAAACAGTTGCCTAGCAACTACAAAAAGCTTTTGATTGAGTTTGATCCAAGTTTCAGTCAAAATAAAGTAAAACAAATAAAAAATAAAACTTAATTGCACGTTTTGATCCTATTTATGTTACTTGTGACATTGTGCCATACTAATATATTCTCTATAAATAAATTTTTAACGAGTAACAAATAATAAATAAATAAATAAACAATTTATGAAAAAGAGTCTAATCAAGTATAAAAGCGCATCGAAGACATGAATAATAAAATTATAAATTACAACAACTTAAAAAATTTATCAAAACTAAACAAAATAATGTTTGGCAACAACAATGAAATAGCCAAAAGAAACACCTACATCTTTGGAGAGCTTGTGAAACTCTAGTCAAATATATATATATAGATGTACAAGCTGAGCATATGTAAGTAGAGGCTCAAGTTAAATAAAATAATATGTAATATTATATAACATCTATCTATATATCAAAAACATCAAAAATGAATTTTTCTCTCTCCATACCAGTGGTCCCAAAACCATAAGGTTCTCCATACCATGTGGCTACAGTAGGTGAAAAGGCAGAAGTAGATGAAATTATTAATAATGAAAACAAAGCTATAAAGGTGAAGACAGTGGGGAGGTGTTTAAGAAAAGAGGCCATTTTTTTTCCTTCCTCAAACAACCTTATGAAATATCAAACACAGAGTTATACAGAGATTGCATAATAGGTTGGTGATGCATGTATTTATACAGAGGAATAAGCTTCTCTTGATATCTTTCTCTACTCTTTTTGTGGGGCTAAATTTAATTTTGTATATATGACCTAAATCATTTATTTTATTATTTTAAGTCCACAAGATAGACGATTCAGATTATTAGTGTAGGTCTGAATTGGGGTTCACAAGAAGAATATAAAAAAATATGGAGAGACAAAAATATGGAAGGGAGTTTAGTCCTATACAAGGAGGGCCACACAAGACAATGTTTAGTTTGGTTTTCAGAAATTTGTTTCAAATTTTTTTTTTCAAAATTAAAAATTAATGTTGAACGAAATAAAAAAATATAAAGCAATTATCATTTTTATATGAATTTAAAATTTAAAAAATATATTTTCTATATTTATTATTATCTTACTAGTTTCCATTTTTTTTTAAAAAAAAAATATAATTTTTTTTTTCTTAAAAAGAAACCAAACATGGCTTTTTTATTTTTTATTTTTTATCAGCAAAAGAATAAACTTTATTGAATCAAAATGAAGAATAAATCGTTTCCATCTTACATCAATAAAGATAAAAGGAGAGAGTGCTATAAGTATCAAAGCAAAACCAAGCATGGCCGTTTGGTGGGTGCTGCAAATGATTGGGTGGTCTTCTTGGTGCCAACTTAATTGCCTAGGTGAGGTTTTCTCATGAATCCCACCTTATTTCCTCATGCGCGAAAAAAAAAAAAAAAAAAAAAAACTTAATTGGGATGTCATAAATTTCAAATTATTGTTAGACTTTGAACTGGAAATTCCTCATTAATTATTTTTTTTGTAAAAAAGAAATTCTACACCATTAAAGATGAAGTATCATAATGGTATTAGTGTGAATATAGAATTCTGTGTATCTTTACAATGAACATTTAGGATGAGAATAAAAATTGAAAGCTCTAATTTTAGAACTCTAAAGAGAGTTCTAGTGATGTAGCAAGGAATAGGATTTCAGTTATGATTGAGAGCTCTAATAAGAGCACTAGTGATGTAGCAACCTAAAAAAACAAAAAAACAAACAAACAAACAAAAGCCAAAACATCAAATCATACACTGGGACCCACATATTATAGCTCTTTTAGAGCTCACAATTTAGAGGTCTAAAGTATTTTTGATAGGATTTACATGTGATGTGATGTGGGTGTCTATGTTTTTGTTTTTTTGTTTTGTTTTGTTTTGTTTTTTTTTTTTTTTTTTCCTCTTGCCACATCATTAGAGTTCTATTTAGAGTTTCAAAATTAGAGTTCTCTATTATTGTTGTTTTTTGGAGACCGTCACAATTCTTTTTGAATCTCCACCATTGATGTATATATGGGACCCACTCATGTATGTGTGGGGCCCACACCATCAATGGTAAAGATTCAAAAGGGATTGTAGGGTTTCCAAAAAATTAGAGTCTCAATCATTGTTAAAATTTAAGCCAAATTTGTCTTTCTTAAAATCAGATAATGTGACATCATTTAAATATATACATTATGGTTTTATTCAATTTTTGTCAAATGTGCCAGTCTTTTTAAAATGTGATAGCGTAACATTTGTACACTATTATCTTATTAAATTTTTATCAAATGTATCATTCTTAAAATGCGACAATAAGACATCATGTTTATTTATGTACTATTATCATTTTTATTTCTTAAAATGCCAATAATCAAGGAATGACCGACCAACACCTTTAGTTGCAAAAAGCTTCAAACATGAAAAAAATAATAATAATTCGTTATAAAACAATTTGTTCCGTTCTTGCGGAGACTTGAACCGCCAACCTCCCACACCATAAACCTTATGTACCACGCTCTTCCCACTACACCTCTATAGCATCATATAATTATGTATGTGACACATATTATTTATGTAGTACATACATCCATATTAATATAAAAGTATATGAATAAACATAATTATTTTATTGAACATAATTCATGTAAAATAAACTATTTAGTAGCAAAATAAAAAAAGAGCACTTTTGGCAACTAAACATATTTTTTAGTCGCCAATTCTATACTTTCGGCTATTAATTGTTTTTTACTCGCTAAAAAACTTAACTTTTGCCGACCAAAGTCGGATTTGGTAGCCGAAGATACACTTTCAGCTATCAAAATTTTGGTTGTCAAAAAAATAATTCCCGCCTTAAGATTTTAGTTCTCCCGCGCTAAAAATGACCACTTTTGACGACTAAATTTATTTTTTTGTCACCAATTGTAGACTTTTGCCTACTAAAATTTTTATAGTCACCAAAAAGCTTTACTTTTGGCTACTAAAAGTTTTTTAGTAGGTAAAACCCATATAATCAGCGACCAAACTTATTTTTAGTCGCCAATTGTAGACTTTTGGCTACTAAATTTTTTTAGTCGCCAAAAAGCTTTACTTTGGACTACTAAAAATTTTTTAGTCACTAAAACCCATATAATCAGCGACCAAACTTAGTTTTAGTCGCCAATTGTAGACTTTTAGCCACTAAAATTTTTTAGTCGCCAAAAAGCTTTACTTTTAGCTACTAATGCTGTTTTGGTCGCTGAAAGCTATACTTTCAGCGACCAAATTTTTTTTAATTGGGAAATTTGGTCGTCGAATGTGCTTTTTCCTGTAGTGACTCATCGAGTACTATATGCTTATGAACAATTACGTTGATCGGATATTAATAGCTATCTCATCAGATCAAATTTCTGTCAACCATTATTTTTTCACCGTCCATTTTTTTTTTTTTATACAAAATTAATTTGATCACGTAACTATTGATATCCGACTAACGTGATTTTTTACAAACATATAGTACTCAAAGAGTTTTACACTTGAACGGTTCATATCATTGAAACGGGACCCGTGATGGGCCCCCACGGGCCCAACAATACCTTTCAGTCTGATCACGGATTAGAGAAAAGCCAACCCCTTTTAAATATAGGTATGCTTCATTCGAGAGACTTGAATATGAGATAGGCTTATAGGTTCCTAAAAGGGTTGAGTTTCTCTTATGTTGAGATCTTAACATGAGAGAACTTGAGGGGTTTATAGGATCATTTCGATGATTTGAACCGTTCATGTTATAGGATCCTCAATATATTATTCATGAAAAAAAATAGTTTGATCCAATAATTATAACTTTTTCAATTTATTGCATTTGTCTCCAAAAAATTGAATGACAAATATATATTTAAAATAGACCATCCATTTTTATAGAGACAAATGCTATAAAATGAAAAATTACAATTATTAAATTGACATAAATATTTTTATGAATGATATAAATTGAGGGTTTTACAAAATGAACAGTTCGAATCATCGAAACGAGATCCATTATAAACCCTATGGACCTCTCAAGTCAACATGATAAAAGCTCAACCCATTATAAAAATATTTATTAGACTAAATAGTCCACAAGTGATACATATATGATTTATTAAATGCCCCATTTAGTTATCATATAAGGAAATGAATCGATTAACACGATTATAAACATTAAAGTTCTATTTTTTTTTTCTTTCAATTATTTGAATTTCTAAATATAGGAAACACGTCACAAATTTATTAATTTTTTCCATTTAGTTTAAAAAGATAAGAGTTTGTGTATTTTATATAATGAAACAAATTAAGAAACTTTTCATTAATTATTAAATTCTTTCTAAATCTACCCCTTTTAAGTTCTCTCCTCCAAAATTGAAACCAAAATTTGTTAATAATTTTTTTATTTACTAAAAAACTCATTTAAATTAAAACTCCATGTTGCATGCTCTTTCTGGCCATTTTCTAAATAAATTTCTCTTCTAATCATAATCATCATTATATATTTTTCTTCAAAGGAGAAATCTATAACATGCACTTTAGAATGTTGCACATCATAAGAAAGTTAAGATTTTTTGTGATAAAAGTTATGAATGATTATGGTGTGTTCACTAAAAGAATCTGCACTTTTAGCAACCACTTTCCGCGACCAATATAAAAGTTGGTAGCTAAAAGTTACCTTTTGGCGACCAAATATTAATTAGTTCTGAATGATCATTATCTTTGGCGACCAAATATGAGTTGGTCACAGAAAGTGGTATGCTTTTGGTGACAAACTAAAAATTTGGTCGCGGAATGTCACATTTTGGCTACCAAAAAATAAGTTGGTCGTGGAATATTAAAAATAAGTTGGTTGTGGAATTGGCGACCAAAATTTTAGTCGCCAAAAACTAATTTTCCTCCACCAAAAATATTTTAGTTACCGTATATTGAGTTTTGGCTACTAAAACAATTTAGTCGCTGAATGGAAAATATTTTTTTTTTCTTTCTTTGGCAACCAAAAATTTGGTCGTCAAAAATTTATTTTCAACAACCAAAAAAAATTTAGTTGCCAAATTAGTACTTTTAGCGACTAATATTTTAGTCGCCGTTGATTGAGATTTGGCGACTAACAAAGTTTGTCGGCGAAGGTACCTTTTTTGCGACTAATCTAGTCTTTTGGTCGCCAAAAGTTTGGGAGGAAAATTTGAGACGTGGGGGCAAGAATTGAAATTTTTTTGCGACAAAAAAAATTTGGTCGCCGATTGTTAAACGACGTCATTTTTTACCAATTATAAAATTATTAATGAGGAATATATTTTCATCACCAATAATTTTAAATATTTAAAAAAATAATAATTTTAAATATTTTTAAACTATTTGATGAAGAACATATTTTAATCGTCAATAATTTTACCATTTTAAAATTTTTGGTGAGAAAATTATTTTATCACTAATTTTGGAGAGAAAACTTTGTGATATTGGCGGTAATGAAAAAAAAAAAACTGTACTAATTTCGCCCCTCCTTTTTTTTTGGTGCTTCAATTTTCCTCTCACCCCTCTCTTACAAAACACATTTTCTCTGCCTTCAGCCCCCCTTTTCCTTCTTCAGCTTGTTCTCCTCTTTTAACGTCGCCACTAATGTCACCCGTTCTCCTCCTTCAATGCTGCCACCAATGTCACTCTTTTTTTTTTTTTTTGAGTTTAAAATTTTTTTTATAAAAAGAATTAAATATTTATATTATACCTAACTAAACAAAAATTTAAAATTAAAAAATATATATAACTCACTCCACCATTAAAAACATAAAAAATCACTTGAGATTATTATTTGAAAAAAATAATTACTTAAATTTTTTTTTTGGGGATCATCAGACCACTTAGTCTCTCTCTCTCTCTCTCTCTCTCTCTCTCCATCCTTTTCATTCTCTCATCTCTCATTCATTTGTGTTCTCTCGATGAAGAAGCTTCTCATCACCGACCCCCGCACTCTCTCTCATCAACGACTACGAGAGTCTCTCTCTCTCTCTCTCTCTCTCTCCATTATTCTCTTCGATGAACAAGGGACTATCAGCAGGGGTCTCTTCTCGTCGCTGATCCCCTTCACTTTCTCTCTTCTTGTTGTCAATCGATCTCTCATAGTCGACATCCTTCTCCTCTCTTTCTCTCCATCTCTTTCATCTCTCTCCGGTGAACATCAGTTGACGAGGATCTAACATCACAAACCCCACTTCGCACTACAACAAAAGTAACTTATGATGACGAAAAGTAGCGAAGAAAAAATAAATTTCGTAACTAAATCAGAAGAATCCATGACGAATTATAAAATTTTGTCACATATAATAAAAAATAAAAATAATAGGTGACAAAATTTATTTTCGTCAACAAATACTTCTTTTTAGGTGAGCAAAAATTAAGTTTCGTTACCGAAGGTTTTCCCACTAATTTTTTTAGTGGCACCAAAATTTTGAGACTTTTGGTGAGAAAACAATTTGTCACAAATTATAAAATTATTTGTGAAGAACCTATTTTCGTCACCAATAATTTTACATTTTTTTTTTGAGAAACTTGATTTTAAATATTTTATGACCATTTGGTGAAAAATATATTTTCGTCACTAATAATTTTTAATATTTTGAGTCTTTTTGGTGAGCAATTATTTTGTCACTAATTTTGGAGAGAGAATTTTGACATATTGGGAAGTAATGAAAAAAAAATAGACTACTAATTTTTCCCCCTTTTTTGTTTTTATCAATTTTCCTTTCATCTCTCTCTCTCTCTCTCTCTCTCTCTCTCTCTCTCAAAACAAAACACAAGTTAGTTATCTTCGTTTAGCACCCCTTGTCCTCTTAATTTTCATCACTAAATAAGATTAATTTGTGACAAATTATAAATTTTGTCACATATAATATAAAAAAAGTAATAGGTGAGTGTAGACACCCTATTTTTGACTGCCCTTAAGACTTGGGCACTACTGATGGTTTACTTGTTGGAGAAAGGTGTGCAGTGCACAGGTTCAATTTCTTCGGCAAGGAGAGAGGCAAATCTCAACTTCATACCCCATCGTAGACCAAAATTATTTTTGATGGTTTTTATACCTTAAAACCCTCTCTTTCAAAACATTTTTGAAATAAAATTCCCACGATGTTCCGACGCTCGCATTTCGGTAAATGTTGCACTTTTCGGTAAACCGAGCAAGGACAAAGGGGAGATGAATGAAAGAGAGATGAAATCTTTGAAAAATCTTTCAAAACACCTTACTTAGGGGTTTGAAGTTGAAGAAAAGAGGAGAAGAGGGGAGAAAACTAGTTTGGGAGTGGTTCAGCATGAATCCGAGAAGGAGAAAAGTCTGCGCGGCTTCCCCGAAACGGGCGTAACTCTTTGTACAAGAGGAATTAAAATATGGGGCCACCACCATTGGAAACCTTACTTCCGGGGCTTCATTTTGCACTCAAGAATCTCCTAAGTCCAAATCCGGGGGGAGGAGATATGGTTGGTTGAAGTCCGGTTGGACCGAATCTGCGCGGCTTTACGGAAACTGGCATAACTTTTTCTACAGAAGGAATTTTAATGCAAGGTTTGCGCCATTGGAAAGCTAACTTCCGGGGCTTCAATCTGGACTTTCACCGGCACTTTTTGACCTTACCGGCTACCTACCGGCCATCCATTTATCCGACCGGCACAAAAGATTGCCGGCCGGCACAAAAGATTGCCGGCCGGCCAAAAGTGCCCAGAACTCAGATTTTTGACAGATATTTATCAATACACTGTGGAAGATATTTCCAATGGGGATATTTCGACCAAAAGCTCTTGTTTTGATATATATGGAGCCATATATCTCATATGGCTTAGGTTAGAACAAAAAAGAAAATCTTGGGAGCTTCTCACTCTAAAACATCTCTCTCTCTCTCTTCAAAACCTCTCAAATCCTTGGCTCCATTTCTTCATCATCTTCAAGCTCTACTACCACCACTCCATTCCAGCTGCAAGGAAGGGTTTTTCAGAGGCTTAGGAGCAGCAAACTTGAGCCAAGAAGCAATAAGATTGTGATCTTCAAGGGTAAGTATCAATCACCCTCTTTTGGCACTTTTTTAGCACCATTCCTCTACCCTACTTGCTCACTGTTTTAGACTCCGGCCCTAACTGAAAGGGGCCTTCTTTTGAGCTATTCTACATGTTTGTTTAAGGGCTCAACCCTGTTTGAGCCCTCTATGATGCACTTGCTTCAATATCATTTTGTATGTCAATATCTTGCATGCTTTTTTTAGTTCATGTGTGATCTATTTCTGAGCCTGATATAAACTGTTAGTGGGAATATTTTGAGCCCCTCTCCAACATTTAAGAAGGGCTAAACCCTGTTTGGCCTCTCTATCATGCACTTGTTTCATAATCTCTCATATTTACCGTAAATTTGCATGATTTGTTTAGCCTCTGTGCAATCTGTTTTGGAGCATGTCATGAACTGTTATTAGGCTTATTTTATGTCCCTCTACAACATTGTAGAAGGGATCAACTTCATTGGGGGTCTCCATGTTATACTTGTCATTATATCTCTCCTTGGCCCCCCATTTTGCATGATTTTTTAGGCCTATCTTGCTTCTGTTTTTGGCCATGATCAGAACTGAAAATAGCCTTAAAATGACCCACTCCTCATGTTTTGTTAAGGGTCTTAGGCTGTTTGGTGAATGCTTGGTATACCTCTCTTTATAGCCCTCTTTTGGCTCATATTTTGCATGCTATGTTGAGCATATCTACGTACTGTTTTGGGGGTTTTCATAAGCTGTAAATGTTCATATTTTTGGTCCCTCTTCAATGTTGTAGAACTGTATTTTTCAGTTTGAGCATTGCGTATACCATCTGCTTCATTGTTCCTTTTTTCCCCCATTTTTGCATGCTGTTTTTTTTTCCATACTTGTGATTGTTGTTTGGCCATGCTTCGTACTGGAAAAATGCTAGTTTAGGGACTGCCTAGCATCTGTCTTTACACTTCATGTCCATATTGTGCATGTTTGGCATAGCTGCAAGTCATTTCGGGTACTTAACTTAGCATTTCGGGTATCGGGTGTAATTTTGCTATAATTCAGGGGCTGTTTTTGCATCATTTTGGCTGCTGAATTTGCATTTTCCATATGCCATATGCCACGTCTCATTTCGTATGCCATTTCATGCCTTAGTGCCATTGCCTCGGTTTGCGTGCCCGTGTGCACGCATTTCGAGGCATCTCATTTTTCATCTCTCAGCCTCTTATGTGAGTGTGGCTGAGGCTCTCTCATGTTAGTGTAAGCCCATATTGTATTGTTTATGTCATTTTAGCATCATTGCATTCCGTATGCCATTGCCTCGGTTTGCGTGCCCGTGTGCACGCATTTCGAGGCACTTCACTTTTATCCGATGGCCTCCTATGTGAGTGTGGCAGAGGCCCACTTGCGTTGGTGTAAGTCCATGTTGCATTGTGTATGCCATGTTTCAATGCGTTGTGCATGTTATGTTGTTGCATTGCGTCATGCCTTGTATGCTTGTTCGCATAATCATATTGCATACTTAGCTCGCATGCTTAGGTTGCATTTGGCATGCATCCCTTGCCTGTTGATTGAGCATGCTAGAGGTTGGGGCCCTTGATGTGTTTTGTGCTTGCATTGCATTTGATATCAAAGTTGCTAACTTGGCTTTTGGGGCATCATGCATTGAAATGCGTGATTGATGGCCCAGGGGTCGAGGGCCATGCTCCCTTGAGTCCATTGCATGATAGGGAATGTGGTTGGTGCATAAATAGCTTGAATTGCATTGCCATGCCAGTTTTGCCCTCTGCTGCTGTGAGTTGCAGGTTCTGCAGGCATTTTGTGCCAACCGGCAGTGTTTAGTGCCGACCGGCATTCAATTATCAGCCGATGGATAAATTCTGTGCCGATGGCCACACATAGTAGCCGGTGACTATTCTATTTCGGTGGTGATCCCGATACCTAAGGAAGCGATTGAGCCTTTGGCGATTTGAAAAAGGCGAGCGAGGAAAACAGAGGCAGGCTAGGCATGGCAGTGCAATTCCGAGCGGAATCTGAGTGTGCATGCATTGGGCCCTCATACGAGGCGGTTTTATTTTTCTTAGATTAATTATTTTGTTAATTTAATTAATTTGTAATATTTAATTAGCTTGCGTAGTTAATTAATTTGTATTACTCTTTTGGTCCCTCCGAGCGAGGGCAAATCTGTAATAAGTGTGGGTGAGTGGGTGTATGTCTTCCAACCCCCATTTCTTTCTCCCTTTTATTTACCTGCTTACAATGGTGGATTAGGGCACGTTTATTTTAGCATACCTTATGCTATGCATGCGTGCATTCATGCATTTGTTTACATGCATCGGGCTCGGCACATCATGCAAACTGCATCGTACTTTCAATTCCAAATTGAATACGTGGTAGTTGCTGCATTTCATGTGTCATGTTTAGGGTTAGCCGGGCCTACTCTAGATTACATCTTTGCATGCGTTGCATTAGCCACTTAACATGAACTAGGATACGCATGTTTGCTAACTAGTTTATTGTTTTGGCACGGAGTACGATGTAAGTATTTTACGCTTTAGCATACCACATGCGTGTGAATGTTGCCATGACAGTATGCTTACCATGCAGACTAAGTGCTTATGTGAGATAAACTGTTTGAATGCCTGTGGGTGGAGGTTGGATTGCTTGAGTTGGAAAAACTCGTTGAAATCCGTGTTTTAGCCTACTTGCGAGTAGCAAACTCCAAAGCATTTTCAAAACGAACGGATATGCAATGTTTATTTCCAAATTAGGCAATCTAGTCTATACTTGTTTGCTGCGCGCATAACATAGTAATTCTAGGCTAATAATTGGAATAAGAGCATGTAATGTTTTCAAAAATGGATATCACGGTTAGTGGAGGCCGGTCTTCGGACCCGGCGAAAGGGGGTGCTCATAGCTGACCTTCCCCGATCGTACCCAAGCTGCCGAGCCAAGAGCACTTTGGTGATGACGGACACGTGGCCTTCGGCACCGAGTTAGGGTTTCCTAAATTTCTCATTTTAAAATATTTAGGTGGCGACTCTGTAATCTGGCAAAGCAGTCCATGTTTGGCACTACTTTTCAAAATCTGTTTTTCTTCAAAAACGATTTGCCGGATTTGGACTCTTTGGTTCAGATTTAGAACCGACACAAATCGAGTCCGAACTGTAGTGACCCCAATATGAACGGAACGGGACTTAACCCTCCCGGGATACGTTCGGGGACGTCTACAGTGAGGAAATTTATTTTCGTCAATAAATACTTACTTTTAGGTGAAGAAAAATTAAGTTTCATCATAAAAAAAATTTCGTCAAATTTTTTTGCGAATGGTGCTAAATTTTAGGACTTTTGGTAAGGAAAAAATTTGTCACAAATTATAAAATTATTAGTGAGGAATATATTTTCGTCACCAATGATTGTAAATATTTTGATATCATCTGGTGAGGAGTATGTTTTCGTGACCTATAATTTTTAATATTTTGAGATCTTTTGGTGGGAAAATTATTTTGTCACAAATTTTGGAGGGAGAATTTTGAAATATTGAGCAGGTAATGAAAAAAAAAAAAAAATTGGCTACTAATTTCCCCCCCCTTTTTTGTGTTTTTATCAGTTTTCCTCCCGTTTCTCTCTCTAAAAACACACTTCCACTCCCTCTTCAGCACCCCTTGGCCTCCTTTAACGTCACCGCCGACGTCAACGCTGCCGTCACATCTCCGAGCAAGCATCAGTGCCATTAACGTCGCATCTCTCTCTGACAACGCTTTCTCAAGGTATGATACTCCCTCTCTCCTACCCTTCTTTCTCTCTCTCTCTCTCTCTATTTGCTAAATCTCTTATTTTTCTTGTCACTTCTCAACTTTGTCCCTTCCTACCACCCCATCTCCCCAATCTGTGAGAAACCCTATATTGAACAAACCTCCTTGTTTCCCCTTTCCCCCTTCTTGCAACTCCGTTACTTATGTAATTGAACCTCATATTTCTCTTTTGATTTGGATTTCTGAACATTGTCTGATTGGGTTTGTGTATATGTCTTGGATTTTTGTATATTTATATGTATTAATTTGGGATTTTGTATATGTATATGTAATGGGTTTATATACATATTGGGATTTTGTATATGTATCTATCTTTTATATTTATATTATCTTATTTGAGTTTTTATTCTATTTAATACGTCCATATATTTAGGTGTTTGTGTATATATCGTCATCATAGGTTTGTTTAGTTGGAATTTTGCCAAGCATATGTATCTTCTGCATCGACTTGTAGCAACTTATTTTGTATTTTTTTATTTATTTTTCTTCTCATCGTTCTACAAGTTTTGAATGTTTGTATGTGCAATGGCAAGTTTTTGTATATGCAATGCCACACAGTTTATAGAAAAAATATTTTAAATAATTTTATTTTCAATTGTTTAAGAAAATATTGTCACAAATGTCAATGGGAACTTGTTGACAATGGGGTTTATTTAGGATGAGGTATCTGTTTTAGTGACTTCAACTGAATCCCTAGAACTTTGAAGATCAATATTAAATTCGTAATATTTTAACAGTTTCAATGGAGTGATATATCTAAGTGAACCCCCTATTTTTTTTTTCCCCCTGAACCCCCTTCTCTCGGTGTTGAAACTTTGGATTTGATGACTCCAAAGTCCTATCATTTATGTGTTCTTCTTTTTCATTTTTTTTTGTTTCTCTCCTAATAATTCTAAAATATTGTGTTTTTTTTAATTATATTTTGTATTTTATTTTAATAATGGAAGTAGAATCTATTACAATTAGTTTCAATCACAACGGTTGAATTTAGTTCCAAGTTATCACTTGTGAGCTTTATATTATAATGTTCTATTAGATTTACTAAAATGAGATGGAATAGAATAAAATCATTATTATGGAAGAGTTGGCAGCGATGTATTGATTACCCTTTTAGGTTGATAATTAGTATAGAAAGTTTTGCTTAAATAAATTAAAGACAATCTACTACAATCCATTTACTGTTTTTCACTAACCTACCAATGGCCTAGGTTTCCTAGGTTGGGCTACAAGTTTTTGCTTAGGTGCTATCGTCCATGCTATGCAATTGCCTCTTAATAAGCAGACTATAAGATGAACTGAGCTGCTTTGAGAAGCTCTGGCTTCGGTTTGTTTAGAGCTTTGCCAAACTTGTATTATGTCAAATACATAAACCTCAAGGCTAGACTCCAAGCTTCTTTGTTCAATATGTGAGCATGAATTCTGTAGTTTGCTTTGCTGGTTGCATTCCTTATCTTGGTTCACGAACACATTTTTTTCCCATGAAATTTGAATTCTTATACTGTGAGCATCATTTACGTATTGATTGACACTGTGGCTGCAGGTCGATCCTATTTCAGCTGGGGTTCAGTATGATAAGATAAAGAATTCATTGTGTGCTCTTTGGACTTGCTGAAGGTCTTGGTAGTGGAATAGAGAGTTTAGTATTCCCCCTTCTCTAATTCTCTCTCTCACTTTCTGTGTGTGTGTGTGTGTGTGTGTGTGTGCAATATGTTTTTAGTTTTTGCTAAATGATGCTTGTAGACACCCCATTTTTGACCGTCCTCAAGACTTGGACGTCACCACTTGAACACACGGTGATCATCCATGTTTGTGTTCGTCCTGAGTTCCCGGAGGTCTCGGCTACGCACCTTGCCTTAGGATCTCTCGACTCGACTGTTTTGTGTCTGGTTTTGCACCAAACACTTGTGTTTTGCCTTTGAGGGGCAGGGAATGGCTTGTTTGCCATCCCCACACATCACCAGCCATGACTTGAGGCCACAAGTTGTGTTTTTGTTGCCATCGGCCAAATGTTTGGCCGGCCGGCACTGTAGATGGCCGGCCGACCATTTTTTTTGGTCAAATTTCATTTTTGGCCGGCCGACCACAATGCATCTGCTTTTGTAGATATTTTTATACCAGCTGTGCTAGCTGGCATACACTTTGCTTCCCTCCATACACGTGTATGGAGGGATCTCCCTCTTGTTAGCTTGCCTTGGAAGCTTTATAAGATTGGATTGTCTATAAGAGGAGGTCTCTTCTCCCTCTTTTAGGTTAGACAACTTTTTTCCAGAGCTTTGAGTTCTAGGGTTAGGGTTTGCATACATCCTATCTCTATATCTCTCTCTTTGCATATTTGTTTGTGTTTAGTCTTAGTATTGCACACAAACACCCACCATTGCACCTTCTCTTGGAGCTGAGGTCCTTGGAGATTGTTCTTGAAGTTTTGGAGCTGGTGTGGACTTGAAGAACCAGCTGGTCCACCATTTTTGAAGAGGGTCAACAAGGGTAACAACTTACTCCTTTTATTCCCCATTTTTGCATAGTTTTTTAGCCAATCTTGAAACTATTTTTAGACTTAGCATATAACATACAAAAGTCTTCTTTTTGCCTACTCTAAATAGTTGTTTAAGAGTGTTTTGAGCTTTGAGGTTGTTTGACCCCTCTTAAGCCTTGTTAGGCTCCATTTTTGTGCATTTTTTATGAGCTCCGGGACCATTGTATTTGGGCCTCCTCACCACTGAAATATTGAGGGATTTCAGTGGTGAGGATGGTGCCTTGAGGTCCCAAGAAGGAGAGGCCCACCCCCTCTCCTTGTTGTCCTTGAAAAGGGCCGTTTTTGCCTCTTGAGAGAGCATTTTGTTTAAGTGTATGTTGGCCATGCCTTAACTGATTTTTGTGCTTATTATGTCATAATATAGCCATGTTTTTACTTGGTTTAGGTACACCATGCTTGCTTAGCATACATGCCTTGTAATGCCATGTTTAGACCTTAACATGCTTTAGGTTTTGATCCTTGTTCTAGCATGATTTTGGCCAAGCTTTGTGAAGCTTTTGTGTTTGTTTTAGCATGCTTAAGTTCTGTTTTTGGTTGTTTTGGTCAACCATGACATGCTTAGTATAGCCACCTTGCATTTTGGCTTGTTAGCCTTAGGTGTGTGAGTATGTAGCATGCTTTACTTGCCTTGTTTCAGTGGTTTGGAACCACTTATAGCATCATTTTAGTCCTCATGGTATGCTTGTATGCTTGCCATTTGATGCCCTTTTAATGCTTTACAAGGTTGTTGTCATATGCTCCGTGTTTGGCCCCTTGTGTATGCTTGCATGTTTAAACCCCTTAGATGCCATCTAGGTGCATCCTTAGCATTGTTTAGGTCTGCCTCGGACCTGTTTTAAGTCCTCTTAGCCTTGTGAGGCTTGTTTGACTTAGCCATGGTTTAAGTACCCTTGGGCTTGCCTTGAATCTTGGACCAATTGCATGCTATGTTTGTCTTGTTTAATTGGTTTGGCACCATCATTAACATGATTTTTCAGAGTTTACATTGCATGCTAATTGTCCATGTTTAGTCTCTTTTAAGTGTGCTTAAAAGTTGCTTGTTTGATGCTTAAGTGTTGGTCCTTGTGTGCATGCATGCTTGCATGTCATTTTATCTCAATTCTTGAGCATGTTGGCCACTGTTTTAGGCTTGTTTGAGGGCTGCCTAAATTAGTTTAAGTCCACCCGTTAGCATGTGGTTACATGTTTGCCTTATGTCTTGCATGCCTAAATACACCTTGCATGTCCATGTTGCACACTTAGCCTCCATGCTTAGGTTGCATTCCATTTGTATGCATGCTTCACCTCTTGAGTTGAGTATGATAGAAGTTGAGCTTCTTTGTTTGATTACATGCATTGCATTCTATATCAAAATGCATACTTGGTTTCTTGGGCCATCACGCATTGAAATGCGTGATTGGTGGTCCAAGAATCGAGGCCCATCCCCCTTTGAGTCATTACCATGATAAAAGGTGTGTTGGTGCATACATTTACTTGGAATGCATTGCCATGCTATGTTTTGCCCTCTGCTGCTATCAAAAACAGATTTTGCAGAAAGCTTCGGCCGGCCGGCCATATTCAGTGCCGACCGGCCATCCATCAATGGCCGATAGCTTAATCAGTGGCCGGTGACCATTCTCCTTGGTCAGTGGCCATTCCTCCTAGCCGGTGGTGTTCCACAGTGTGCAGAGAACATATCTTGGGACTTGTGCAGTCTTCAGAGGAGCAGAACAGTCAAAGCAGAGGCATCTTGTGCATGGCAGTGGCTTTCCGAGCGGAGCCGAGCACGCATTGCATTAGGCCCTCTTCCCGAGACTGTTTACTGTTTTAATTAGCTTAGTTGATTTGCTTAACTAGTTAATTGTCTGTAATATTTTAATTAGCTTGTAGGTTAATTGATTGTATTATTCTTTTGGTCCCTCTGAGCGAGGGAAAATTTGTAATAAGTGTGGGTGAGTGTATGCATGTCTTCCAACCCCCCACTTCTTTCTCCCTTTTTACTTACCTGCTTTTGATGGTTAGTATTAGGACATGTTTAAATTAGCATATCTTATGCTATGCATGCATGCATCATTTATCAGTATTGCATGCACTGGGGTTGGCGCATCATGCTAACTGCATAGTATTTCAAATCTAACTTGAATACATGCTATCTGTACATTTCACATGTCATCCTTAGATTAGCCGAGCCTATTCTAGTGACATTTTGTATGTGTTGCATTAGCCATTTAACACGGACTTGGATCATGCATGATTGCTAACATGTTCTTTGTTTTGGCTCGGAATACGATGTAAGTATTTATGCTTTAGCATCTCGCATGAGTGTGAATGTTAATATGCTTACCATGCGGCTAGATGCTTATTTGATTAACTGCCTGAATGCCTGTGGGTGAAGGTTGGATTGTTTGAGTTGGAACAACTCATTGAAATCCGTGTTTTAGCCTACTTGCGAGTAGCAAATCTCAAATCATTTTCCAAACAAACGGATATGCAATGCTTCGTTCCAAATTAGGCGATGTAGTCTATACCTTTGTGTTGTGCGCATCACATAGTAATTCTAGCTAATTAATCGGGATAAGAATGCATGTGTTTTCGAAAACGAGATATCATAGTTAGTAGAGGCCGATCTTCGGATCGGGCGAGAGGGGGTGCTCATAGCTGACCTTCCCCAATCGTACCCAAGTTCCCGAGCCGAGGCAACTTTGGTGATGATGGACACGTGGCCTTAGGCAAACGAGTCAGGGTTTCCTAAATTCCCCCATTTAAAAAATATTTAGGTGGCGACTATGTATCTGGCAAAGCAGTCCATGTTTGGCACTTCTTTTCAAAAAATTTGTTTTCTCAAAACAATTTGTTGGATTTGGACTCTTTGGTTCAGATTTAGAACCGTGACGATTCGAGTCCGAACTGTGGTAGCATAAGGCCCTCACCACGGGGCGCGTCCACAGTTTCTGGCGACTCTGCTGGTGATTTTAGAGAGCTTGACTCGAACTCATGATATCCTATTTTGACTACACTTATGTGTTTCTTTGCATTGCATGTGCACTAGTGCGCCTAGGACACCGTGTTTGCCATCTGCGATTCCTGAACGGTTTGTAGGAGGCTTTTCTTGTCAAGGCATGACCATAAGGCTGACCGGTTATGGGCTCTGACAGTATGGGAACACAAACCCCGATTTTACCGGGGTACCCTTTTGACCATTCAACCTAGTGCATGTTCGGAATCCATAATGAACATTCCAAGTTAGGACAGGTTGCTTACCCGATGTTAGGTTGTTTGAAACCGCTACGTGCATAGTGAAAACCTAGCTCCTGACAAAATAGGACAGGGAAACCCTACCCCAACATAGGGGTGTTTTGGCTCTTTTACTTGCTATGTGCTTTTAGAGTGTATCACTACAGGAATGCGCATATCAGTTTGCAAGCTTGAGTATAAGGCCTGAGGGCACCAGTGTCAGTTTGTGAGAATCAGTTATATCTGTGGGTATCCAATTCTGGGGAACAGTAATTAGTAGTAGAGTACAGTTGTTCGGCTACACCTGCGTTTGATCCGTTTGGGTTAAAATGCTGCTTGTTTTTCCTTTCAGTTCAAAGAGTTGATACAGAATAGCCAGTGTTCCCCCTTGCTAAGGCAAGACAGATATCTGATCCGTCAGTCACCGTTCAGTACAATGGACTTATCATGATGCAGAATTCGGAAGAGATTGTGGTTATGACAGCCGCATTAGATCAAGGAATCACTTTGCAAAATGAAACCAATGTTGATGTACCGCATCCACCCAGGTCGCTTGTTGCGCACCCAGTCTGGACCCCCCAGTTGTATCAGGCTCGTGAGCCCATCACATTCGAATTAATGGGGATGATTGGTGACCTCCAGAGGTCTATGGCGGATCTCGCCTACGGAATGTCAGCTTCGCCACCAGCCGCACCATATACCGGGAATTTTGTACCACAGGAGCCCCCGCTATTGGGACGGATTGTGATCGAGCATAGCCAACTTGAGGTTGCCTCTAGCTATGGCAATGGCGTGTCAACATCAACCCAAACCCTCGATCAGGCTGAGGCCAGAGACAAGAACAAAGTCGGGACAGATGCCGATCCCGTTGAACAACTGCTGTGGGCAGTCGAGGCTTTGAAAGCCCGGGGGGATAAGTAAACAGCAAGTATCCTCAGCTGTGACCAAGGTTGTGGATGATGTTTTCCCCACTCTAACAGAAGGCAGTTCGAGCCAGGTAGAAAACCGGGATAGGCCCTGTCATGCCAGAACAGTTCCTTCCACTCCCAACCCTGCACCTGGGAAAGATCGGAAGGTCAAGGCAGTGCCTGCCGAACCTTTCGCTAGTACGTCTAGCAAGAATACTCAGACTTCAAAGTACCTGTCCCGAGGGCGCAGGGTCTTCTACGCTCTCTACATGCCTTTGTCTAAGGCACTCCAGATCCTGGCTGAAAGAGGGCATCTTAAACACCTCGAGCCTCGGCCTTTCACGAAGAATCTCCCTCTCACACATGATGCTACTTTGTATTGCGCGTACCACCAGCAAACTGGTCATGCTACCGATAATTGTTTCTGCCTTCATCATGAGGTGCAAGATTTGATCGACAATGAGGTTATCCTCCCACCCACCTCAACCAAGTCTGTTACTACCCATCTATTGGATTTTGAGGATACTGCGAGTATGTGATCGGGGTTGGACCACCTACGGGCGGCGCCCGGTGTATTTTGGACGTGGCGTCTGGCACGCATTTTTGAGCATCTGCGAATGCTAGTTTCGTAAATTCTGGCTTGGGTGTCGAGTCAGTCCTTTGTTTTGCTTTGAGTCTGTCTCATCGTCTTGAGTCAGTTCTTTTTGCTTAAGGATCTGTCTTGTTGTAGCGAGTCGGTCCTCTTATATAGAATGTCAGGTGATTCCGGGGTTGTTGCCTCGAACACCGTTTTGTTTTGTAATTACCCTTTTGTTTTCTTTTTGAGTCTGTCTCTACTGTGGAGCCAGTGGCAACTAGGAAATCTGAATGAAACAACTGCGGCTATCATGTTTCCGTGCTTATTGCTAATTTTGAGCTAGTTGTGCCAGAGGATTTGAATGGAACGGCAGTACATTCCACCTGCTCTCTTGTGCCTTGAAAATCATTGTGATGACCTAAGTTTTTTTCAAAAACCTTTTTGAACACTGTGGTGATGAAAACGAAGAGGAAGGAATTCTTCAGGTTTTGTAAAACTTTGATCAATTTGAGAGAAAGATAGGCATGCTAAGCCTTTAATGAATGAAATCATGCTTGTTAGCATGAGTACTGAGGACCCTGGCTTGACCCAGACTGGTTCCATACTATCTTCAACGCGAGTGATTTGTCGCTTTCGTAAAAACTTTCAAAAACAAAATGTTTTGCGTGATCCTGTGAAGACCTGTGTGGAATCGCTCTTGAGATTGTATAGCCTAGGATCGTTCTCAGCCTCAAGATTCAATCCGTTTGTTTTTTAGCCTTGACCACAATTCAGAGCGTTCAACGGTCAGCTGCCATGTGAGGCCTGTGTGGCCATGTTTAGAGCAGCCCTTGAACAAAAGGCACCAAAGTCAGATCAAGAGGTTAGACGTCGTCAATAGAAGCTTGCAAAGCTAGAACAGAAGTACTCTTCGAACTACGGGCAGAAAAATGTCAGATATGCTCGAAGAGCCAAAGGTGGATCTTTCTGCAAATCAATACAACTGCCACTTTCCTAGATACAGAGGGCTTCAATCTCAAAACCATTTGGCATGGACTTGTTACACTTTTACCCTTTGAGAGGCTCGCTGGGCTGAAAACCCGAAAGGGCGACCCAAGCAAAAGTTAGAGCAAGGGAAAATATATACAAAAGAAAAAAGAGAAAAAATACAAAAAAAAAATGCAAAAAATATATAAAGCAAAAAAGAGAAAAAAAAGAGATGAAAAACAAAAAAGAAGAAAGAAGAAAACAATTGAAAAAGAAAAAGAAAAAAAAGCTCGCAAGGTCGAAAACCCGCAACAGCCGCCTTGGCAAAAGTTAGAACCTAAAAAGTGAAGGTTAAAATACCCGAGTGTACCTTAACCGGAACTACGTAAGGCTTGATTCCCATATTTGGAATACGTAGGCAACTTCATCCTTAAGTCCAGCCCCCAACGCTTTCAAAGCAATTTAGTCCATGTAATGATTTTGATCATCCTTGCCTTCTCTGAATCTGATAGTTCGGTTGTGACACCGTGAACTACGTAGGCTTGATTTTCATGTTTGGGATACGTAGGCAACTTCATCCTGAAGTCCAGCCACCAACGCTTTCAAAGTGACTGTGTCCATATATTGGTTCTGACCATCTTCATCTTCTCCATGTCCGAGAGTTCGGTCGTAATCGTCGCTAATGAGGACTATTTACAATATGCTGCGGCATCATCCAAACAAGGGACAACTTTCCGTTGCCGTAAGTTGCCACGAGTCGCCGTTCAAACTAGGGACAACTTTCCGTTGCCATGCAGCTCTTTCAAGCAAGGGGCAATTTTCCATTGCCTCCGATTCGGGGTTGCGCATCTCAAGAGTAAGTTCTACGCTCGTCGAGCGATGGCCGTTTGCCAAAAAAAAAATAGTTTTTCAAAATTTTTACTAAGGTTGACTATTTTCTCGAAAACCACTCCATCTTTTCCAAAATTGGACCACTTTTTTTTTGGACCCAAAAAAAAAAGAGAAAATTTTCAATGCTCACAGCCTGACTCGCATGATTTTAAATCAGAAAATCGAACAAGTATGTTAATCTAACTCTCACCTTGGTCAAAACTATTTTAGTAGAAAACCAAACCAAAAATGGTCAAAATGATAAACTAGGGGCACAGTTGAGTCAGGCTTCCTGTCTTTCCCCCGTCGCCAAAGATACTTGCGAAGAAGGGCACAACTTGTCGATAAGAAGGGTAAAGCTCTCTCACCCTCCAAGCCACGAGGTATCAAGCCAAGTGCGAAGCACAAATCGGAGTAAATCAAGATACTCCATACTCCATTCGGAACATCGACTAATCGTCACCGGAAGAAATAGCCGCGAGCTAATAATGTTGGGCGTGAACCCACAACTTCCTATTCATCTATCAATCACCCTAGGGAGGGACGGAAAATGATAGAATAAAGAATAGAGAGGTGTAAGTTAAGCGAAAAGTGAGCAAAAGGGTTTTGAGAGAAAAACCGAGCCTGAGGACCGAGTGCTGTGAGAATCACAAATAAGAAAGGGTGGGAAATCATACCCAGAGGAACTGGCTCCTCGTGATTTGAGGTCTCTCGTTTTTGTAAACACGTCCGTGTGCCGTGCCTTTTGTTTTGTTTAGCCCAACTCCTGTTTTGAGTCTTTTCAGAGCGTGTCTCGTTGTGATTAGGTCGTGTATCTTTTGTTTGAGTCTTTCTTACTGTGTTCAGTCGTAGGCTCAATACCCAGGTGTAGACGTCCCCAAACGCCCCGGGAGGTTTAAGTCCCGTTCCGTTCATATTGGGGTCACTACAGTTCAAGGACTCGAATGTCACGGTTCTTAATCTTGAACCAAAGAGTCCAAATCCGGCTAATCGTTTTGAGAAAATTGATTTTTGAAATAAGTGCCAAACATGAACTGCTTTTCCAGATACAGAGTCACCACCTAAATGTTTTTTTAATGGGAAATTTAGAAAACCCTGACTCGGTGCCAAAGGCCACGTGTCCGTCATCACCAAAGTTGCCTCGGCTCGGGAACTTGGGTACGATTGGGGAAGGTCACTTCGTGAGCACCCCCGCTCTCCCGGTCAAAGACCGGCCTCTACTAACCATGATATCTATTTTTGAAAACATTGTGTGTTCTTATTCCGGTTATTAGCCTAGATTTACTATGTGATGCGAACAGCATACAAGTATAGACTGTATCGCCTGAATTGGAACAAAACATTTCATGCTTGTTTGTTTGAAAATGGTTTGATGGTGCTACTCGCAAGTAGGCTAAGACGTGGATTTGCCACCCTCGAGTGGGCTTAAGAAAACATGATTTTGCCACTATCTAGTGGGCTTTAAAACAAACATTTGATGAATTGTTCCAATCCAAATAACGCAACCTCCACCCACAGGCATCCAAGCAGGTATATCGCATAAGCAGTTAGCCTCATGGTAAGCATGTTTTTTCATGGCAGTCACTCACACGCATGCAAGTATGCTAAAGCATAAAAACTCACCGAGTACTCCAAGCCAAAATAGAAGCTCATTAGAAATCCATGCGTGGACCTAAGCATACTGAGATGTCTAATGCAACACATGCAAAGATGCAAACTATAACAGGCTCAGCTATTCTAAACATGGCATATGGAATGCTACAACTAACATGTATTCAACTTGGAATTGAAATACAAATGCAGTTAGTATGATGCGCCGAGCCCGGTGCATGTAAAACAGATGAATGAATGCAAACATGCTATCATACTGTATGCTAATTGAAATATGCCCTAATCTAACCATCATAAGCTGGTAAATAAAAGGGAAGAAAGACGTGGGGTTGGAAGACATACATCACACACATGCACACTTATTACAATTATGCCCTCGTGCAGAGGGTCTGAATAAATATACAGTCCCGAATAAAAGAATAGTACAGTCCAAATAATGTACAAATTCCTAATTAATTAACAAATTATCTAAGAAAGCTGTAAAACTGGTATGCAAGCCAGGGACTGCCTTGATTCCACTCCGGGTGATGAATGATGCATGTTCGGGTTGCCTTTGTGCGGAAATCCATGACGATGCCCCAATTAGCCTCTGTTTCCACCTGTTCTTGAAATGCGTGCCAAGCTCTGAAAAGTTATTGAAGAGAGCAGGAAAGGGGCATGGCAATGTATTTTCACAAATGTATGCATGTCTCGATCCTCGTGCCACCAATCACGCATATCGATGCATGATGGCCGAGGAGTCGAATTACACAACTCAATATGAAATGAATGCATATGAAAATACAACAAAACCTAACTCCATCATGGATAATCCGGAGTGTCGGTGACTGGGGAATTGAGATACGTTCCGTCACTCGGATGCAGCGTCCCGTTCCTGCTAACTCCTATCCCGAACACGATGCAATATGCATGATATGCATGAAATGCAACTAAGATACAACCCAACATGCGAAAGGCTATGAAATGGCATACACGATGCATGAGGAAGCATGGCATACACAATGCGCTAATATACAACCTAGCATACGCAATGCTATGGAATGAAATGACATACACAATGCAATATGGGCTTACACCAACACAAGTGGACCTCGGCCACACTCACATAGGAGGCCATAATGATGAAAATGAGACAACTCGAGATGCGTGCACGCGTGCACGCAAACCGAGGACCGACCCTCAGGCACCGAAATGCCACTCTAACCAGGCATGGCAAGACATGGAATATGGTATGCAAACATGCAATTTTCAGAGGCAAAATGAGATGCAAAACATCCCCAAAATATGGGGAAACAACACCCGAGGCATGGAATCAATCCCGAAACATGAAATTTGGCTCAAGGAATGACCTATAGCTATGTAATGCATGCATTATTTGAACATGAAGTGTAAAGACAGAAGCAAGGAAGCCCCAAAACAAGCATTTTTACAGTTTAAAGCATGGCCAAACAGTGAGCACAAGTGGGATTAAATTAGCATGCAAAAATGGCTCCGCAAGGGAGGTAATGAAGCAAGTCACAAATGCTGGCCCCAAACAGGAAAGGGGCCTTCTACAACATTGAATAGGGACCAAAAATAGGACTGTTTTCAGTTTATAGAAAGCCCCAAAAACAGATATGAATATGCCAAAGATCTCATGCAAGAAATGAGCCCACCAAGGGGTAAAGAAGCAAGTGATGCATGGAGGTCTCAAACAAGTGAGGGCCCTTCAACAATGTTGAAGAGGGACCAAAAATAAGGCTTTTTACAGTTGATGTACGAGCTCAAAACAGTGTGTAAATAGGCTCAAAATATCATGCAAGATAAGGCCACCAAGAGGGCTATAACATGAAGTATACAAAATATGCATCAAACAGCCAAAGACCCTGAATTAAACATGAAGAGGGGGTCAAAATAGGGCCATTTTCAGTTTGGACCAAAGTCCAAAAACAGAAGCTCAATAAGCCAATAAATCATGCAAAAATGGGGACCAAAGAGGAGTACAATGGCAAGTGACACATGGAGGTCCCAAACAAGGATGAGACCTTATTCAATGTTGAAGAAAGGCTCAAAATAACCCTATTCACAGTTTACATCAGAGCTCAAAACAGACTACACATAGGCTAAAAATATCATGCAAAAATATGGCACAAAGAGGGCCAAAGAGGCAAGTACCAAAAGGGGGTCTCAAACAGTGAGAGACCCTTAATGAAAGATGAAATAGAGATTAAAAAAATGATACTTTTAGTTTTGGCCGGAGCTCAAAACAGCAAGCAAGAGGGACTAAGAAATAGACCCAAAAAATGCAAGAAAAGGGGAAAGTGGGACTCACCCTTGAAGACCAACCCTTAGCAACCTCTTGGACCAAGTTTGGGTGCTCCTTGCCTCTGGAAAACAGCTTCAAGCTGCTGGAATGGAATGAGGTGGAGTGGTGTTAGGGCTTGTAGGGAAAAGGGTGTAGGAACTTAAGGGTTTTTGAGAGTTGAAGTGTAGAAGGAGAGAGATACAATACAAGAGGCTCAAAGCATTTTTTCTAACCCTCAAAACCAGACCTGGGGCTGCTGTTATATAGGCAAAATGGGTGGAAAAAGGGAGGGGGGGAAATGGAGGGAAAATAAGCCAAGTTTCCCCCCAAAATGGCCAAACCCTCGGACATGGGTGAAGTATAAAACAAAATACATGGCTGGAACACACTCCCAGGGGCAAAAATGGCCGGCTAGTTTAAAATGGCAAAAAAAATCATTCACCAAACAAAGTGGCCGGCCAACCAGGCCAAAGGGGGAAAAGTGGCCGGCCACACCCTTGGATGAAGCCCCAGAAGTTAGCTTTCCAATGCCGCAAACCTTGCATTAAAATTCCTTCTGTAGAAAACGTTATGCCAGTTTCTGTAAAGCCGCGCAGATTCGGTCCAACCGGACTTCAACCAACCATATCTCCTCCCCCCGGATTTGGACTTAGGAGATTCTCGAGTGAAAAATGAAGCCCCAGAGGTAATCTTTCCAATGGTGGTGGCCTCATATCTTAATTCCTCTTGTGAAAAGAGTTACGCCCGTTTCGGTGAAGCTTGTGAGACTTTCTCCTTCCGATTCATCTTTGAACCACTTTTGACCAAACAAAAAGTTGGTTGTCAGAACAATTGCTGGCCTCCCACCCTCCTACAAGCTTCCTAATAATGAAAATAAGGCCTCCACCAAAAATGAGCCCAAACCGATGCGAAATGAAGGTTCAGGGGCCGAAACGCGCAGTTCGGGACCCCGAAAACTGACTGTTGGGCACCGGGAGTGGTGTTCGACCACGAAGTTGGTCTCTCGGACCCCAGTGTCCCTCAAAAGGGAGTAAATAAGATGCATGCCAAAAACCAGAGCAAACAGAGGTAGTTAGGCGGTCCCAAACCGAGGCACACGGCTTGACGGCTCCGAAAACCGGGAACTGGGCTCCGAAATGGGAAAAATGGCCTGCGACCACGAAACGTAGCCTATGGCCACTGAGTGATGATCTACGAGACCTCTCCGTCCCCTTAGGAAGAGAAAATAGAGAAAACCGAGCTTGGTTCGCAAATCGAGGCAAGGCACAGAAAAGTCCAGAAGTACGGAGGCAAGGCTCACGGCCGAGACTTCGTAACCTCAGAATGAGCACAGTATACAACATCACCAAGCGCTCAATCGGTGACGTCTGAGTCTTAAGGTCAGTCAAAAATGGGGTGTCTACAATTGCCCCTCTTTGACAGAACTCGAAAGTCATAAGAATGACGGGAGTGAATGTCAAAGCCTAGAGATGACCCATTTTTGACAAGGCCGAAGACTTAGACAAAGCAGACAAGATAGACAAAGATGTGCCCGTAGGCATGCTCGCAGGCAGGGGCAAAATGCAAATGATATGCGGGAAGATTTTGATAATTGGACTTATACGCTACGCGAAGCCGGTTTGATAATTGGACTTATACGCTACGCGAAGCCGGTTTGAAAATTGGACTTATACGCTACGCGAAGCCAGTTTGAAAATTGGACTTATACGCTACGCGAAGCCGGTTTGAAGATTGGACTTATACGCTACGCGAAGCTGGTTTGAAGATTGGACTTACACGCTACGCGAAGCCGGTTTGAAGATTGGACTTACACACTACGCGAAGCCAGTTTGAAAATTGGACTTATACGCTACGCGAAACCGGTTTGATAATTGGACTTATACGCTACGCGAAGCCGGTTTGAAAATTGGACTTATACGCTACGCGAAGCCGGTTTGAAGATTGGACTTATACGCTGCGCGAAGCCGGTTTGAAGATTGGGGATTCATGCAATGCACTGTAATGTAGTGGCTAAAATGCTATGTGATAGCTAGGAAAGGGGAGGTACCTTACAGGGGCAATTGGCAATGACTTACCTCGGCAATGTCCTACCTTATGCTGATGTGAGAATCTTCCGCTTCTTCTTGGTTGAACCACAGGTACTACTTTTCTCCCTGACTATGGTCGCAGCTTTCCCTATTCTCCAACAGGGTGACAGACTAGGTGGATTCAGTATCCAGAATTGAGGCGCATATACATGCTATCTCATTCTATGGGGCTGCCATACAGATTTCAAGCCGAGGATATACCCCTGGGTATTTAAACCAGACTTTAGTCTCGAAAATCCCGAACCTTTGCGTTCTAGGCATAAGCCATTCAAACTCTAGTTTCCATCGTCTCAGTTGGTCTCCTAGGAACTCACCGCTAACACAGGCAGGTGGCTATACCAGACCATTGGAAGTCGTTCGGGCACGACAAACACCAAAGGAATTGCACCTTTAGAGGATTTAAGGTCTCCTAGACCAGGCAATAAAATAGATATGATGCAATGGATGTGATAGATGTGATGCAATGGATAATAGATGCGATGCAACAAAGAGTATAATAGATGCAAAATGGTGACATACTTCAACTACGTTGGACTCGTGAGAGGAGAGAGAACAAAGAAAACCAATCAGGCGCGTTCCGCGCAACCTAAGATAAATTCCAGACACGCTGAAAATCGTGTGAGGAAGGGGACACTCAAAACACGCTGATAATCGTGAGAGGAGGTCCAAAAACAGCCCACCCAGCTCGTCTACAACGCAACCTGGGATAAATTCCAAACACGCTGAAATCGTGTGAGGAAAAGAACACTCTAACCACGTTGAAATTGTGAGAAGAGGTCCAAAAACAACCACCCAGGTGCGTACACAACGCAACCTGAGATAGATTCCAAACATGCTGAAATCGCGTAAGGAACAGGACACTCAAACCACGCTGAAATCGTGAGAGGAGGTCCAAAAACAACCGCCCAGGTGCATACACAACACAACCTGAGATAAAATCCAAACACGCTGAAATCGCGTAAGGAACAGGACACTCAAACCACGCTGAAATCGTGAGAGGAGGTCCAAAAACAACGCCCCAGGTGCATACACAACACAACCTGAGATAAAATCCAAACACGCTGAAATCGCGTAAGGAATGGGACACTCAAACCACGCTGAAATCGTGAAAAGAGGTCAAAACAACCGCCCAAGTGCGTATACAACGCAACCTGCGATAGATTCCAAACACGCTGAAATCGCGTAAGCAACAGGACACTCAAACCACGCTGAAATCATGAGAGGAGGTCCAAAAACAACCGCCCAGGTGCATACAGAACACAACCTGAGATAAAATCCAAACACGCTGAAATCGCGTAAGGAACAGGACACTCAAACCACGCTGAAATCGTGAGAGGAGGTCCAAAACAAGCGCCAGTGCATACACAACACAACCTGAGATAAAATCCAAACACGCTGAAATCGCGTAAGGAACGGGACACTCAAACCACGCTGAAATCGTGAAAAGAGGTCAACACAACCGCCCAGGTGCGTACACAACGCAACCTGAGATAGATTCCAAACACGTTGAAATCGCGTAAGGAACAGAACACTCAAACCACGCTGAAATCGTGAGAGGAGGTCCAAAAACAACCGCCCAGGTGCATACACAACACAAGCTAAGATAAAATCCAAACACGCTAAAATCGCGTAAGGAACAGGACACTCAAACCACGCTGAAATCGTGAGAGGAGGTCCAAAAACAACCGCCCAGGTGCATACACAACACAACCTGAGATAAAATCCAAACACGCTGAAATCGTGTGAGGAAGAACCAAACTCTAACCACGCTGAAATCGTGAGAAGAGGTCCAAGAACAATCGCCCAGGTGCGTACACAGCGCAACCTGAGATAGATTCCAAACACGCTGAAATCGCATAAGGAAAGAACCGAACTCTAACCACGCTGAAATCGTGAAAAGAGGTCAAACAACTCGGGAGCGTGTTCCACACAACCTAAGTTAAGTCCCGGGGGACAACGATCCTAAACGCTGCTCAGCGTAAAAGGATAAACAATAAGAGATAACACAAGATGCAAATAAATGCAATAAGTGCGATGAAACGCGTGTACAATGCAAGACTTGGCACACAACTTACGACATAGCATTCCATTCATTTGGCACACAGCTCACAACACGACACTCTGTTCGTTAGGCGCGCAACTCGCAACACAAAATTCTGTTCAATCTGGGCACACAACTCTTTTGGGGCACACAGCGCATTTCGGGCACGCAGCTCATCTTGGGCACACAGCGCATCTTGGGCATGCAGATCTCGGGGAAGGCGCATTCTTCGAGCACACAGACTCATTTGGGCACATAGTATATTTCCGCACACTGCTCGTTTTTCAAGACACTCATTTTGAACATACAAGATGCAATGACAGAACTTGCAGAAGTTGAAACAATCTCAGATGCCCAACATTTTCCCTCTTTTTTTTTGCTTTGCAGCCTGAAACTCTCACAGCTTAAAATAGGTCCTGGTTTTACTATTCTCACATGACCTGGGTTGAACCCTGCGGTTTTATGAAAGAACAAATTCTGTTTTGTACAAATGTGGAGAACGGCACAGCACGGCACTCGGAGCACAAAACGATTTTATTTTTGAAATTGAGAGATGAGTTTTCGATCAGGTATTGAGCCTATGACTGGACACAGCAAAACGACTCAACACGGAAATAAAAGGCACACAACCTAGACACATCGAGTAACACTTGAAACGACTCAAAACAAGAATCGAGATAAAAAAGACACGACACTCAGACGTGCACAGGGGGCCTGTTTCACCGGGTAGTGTTTCCCACCCTTTCTCATTTGTGGTTCTCACATCACTTGGCCCTCAAGCTCTATTTTTCTGAAAAAGCCCTTTTCTCACTTTTTCTCTCATCGCACATCTCTCTATTCTTTGATCTCTCATTTTTCAATCCCTCCCCTGGGTGGTTGATGGACAAATAGCAAGTTCAAGGCTCTCGCCCCTAGCACTCAGCTAGATTCTTCTTTCTTCCGCTCACAGCTAGTGAATTCCTCCCAAAGAGGGATTGCGCTACAACTGGGTGTGTAGCAAATCTGCAGCTAGCATCGGTTGATGATGCTTTGCTGGGGAGTTTGGACGTGATAAGATCTGTCCAGATGATGGAGTGGAATATCTTGCCTCATTCCAGTTCGTGCTTCGCACTTGGCTCGACACCTCGTTGCTTGGAGGATACGAAAGCTTTCAATCCTTTGTCGTTAACTTCAATTGCGCCCTTCTTGGCGAGTAGGGTGTCCTTTCTGGCAAGTATGTTGACAATGGAGAAAAGATAGAACACCAGACTCAACTGTGCCCCTACTTCATTATTTCGACCATTTTTTGTTTTTGCTTTCCACTAAAACAGTTTTGACCAAAATGAGAGTTAGATCAAGATGCTTGTTCGATTTTTGATTTAAAATCATGCAATTTAGGCTATGAGCACTGGAAATTTTCCTTTTTTTGGGTCCATGAAAAGGGTCCAGTTTTGGAAAAGATAGAATCATTTTCAAGAAAATAGTCAACCTCAGTAAAAATTCTCAAAAGCTGTTTTTGCAATCGGCCACTGCTCAACGAGCATAGAACCCACTCTCGAGATGCACAACCTCAGATCCGAAGGAAAATTGCCCCTTGCTTGAAGAAAGTTGCACGGCAACGGAAAGTTGCCCCTTGTTTGAATGGCACCGCGGCGCATTGAATGGCAACGGAAAGTTGCCCCTTGTTTGACTGGCGCCTCAGCACACTGAATGGCAACGGAAAGTTGCCCCTTGTTTGGATAGCACCGCGGCGTATTGTATTCAGTCCTCAGAGTGACGAACACAACCAAATCCTCAGATACAGAGAAGACAAAGATGACCAGAACCATCGCATGGACACAATCAAATTGAAGTGTTTTACAGCTGGACTTTATAATGAAGTTGCCTACGTATCCCAAACATGGGAATCAAGCCTTACGTAGTTCGGGGTTAAGGTACACTCGGGTATTTAACCTCTCCTTTTTATGCTCTAACTTTTGCCAAGGTGCCTGTTGCAGGTTGTCAACCTTGCGAGCTTTGTTTTTCTTTTCTTTTCATTCTTTTATTCTTTTTATTTTTCCTTTTTTTTCTCTTTTTCTTTTTTTTTTTTTTTTTGTATTTTTCTCTTTTTTTTTCTTTTTGCATTTTTTGTATATATATTTTTTGTCTTGCTCTAACTTTTGCCTGGTTCGCCCTTTCGGGGTTTCGGCCCAGCGAGCCTCTCAAAGGGTAAAAATGTAGCTGGTCCATGCCAAATGGTTTTGAGATCCTGAAGTCATATGAATCCCGGAAAATGACTGCTGTATTGATTCGCAGAAGGATCCATCTTCGGCTCTTCGAGCATATTGGACATTTTTGCCCCTAGTTCGAGGGGTGCTTCTGATTTAGCTTCGCAAGCTTCTTCTGATGAGGTCTGATCTTCTTGATCTGACTTTGGTGCCTCTTGTTTGAGGGCTGCTTCAAATCTGGCCACACAGGCCTCACATCGTAGTTGACCGTTGAACCTTCTGAATTCAAGTTCAAGGTTTGGAAGCAAAAGGGGTTGAGTCTCGAGGCTAAGAGCGATCCTAGGCTGCACAATCCCAAGAGCGACTCCACACAGGTCTTCGCAGGACTGCGCAAAACATTTTGTTTTTGAAAATTTTTAAGAAAGCGACAAATTGCTCGCGCTAAAGATAGTGTGAAACCAGTCTGGATCAAGCCAGGGTCCTTCTCAGTACTCACTCCAACAAGCATGATTTCATTCATTAAGGGCTTAGCACGCCTCTCTTTCTCTCAGTTTGATCAAAGTTTTGCAAATCCCGAGGAATTCCTCCCTCTTTGTTTTTACCGCAGTGTTCAAAAGGTTTCGAAAAACTCAGGTCATTACAATGTCTTCAAGGCACAAGAGAGCAGGTGGAATGCACTGCCATTTCATTCAAATCCCGGCACAACTAGCACACGGCAGAAGCAAATGTGAGAGCATGAAAATCACTACTGTTTCATTCAAAATCTGTTGGCATAACTGGCTCCCTGGCAGAAACAGACTCAAAACAAAACAAAAAGACAAACGCGAAACAAAATGGTGACGCCCGAGGTAACACCCCCGGAATCACCCGACTCCTATACAACAGGACTGACTCGATACAACAAGACAGACCCAAAACAAAAGAGACTGACTCAAAACAAAAAGACAGACTCAAAACAAAACAACAAAATTGACCCAATACCCAAGTCAGAAAACACAAAAACTGGTATTTGCACATTGCTCAGAACAGTGCGTGCCATCCACCATATTTGGAGTAAACTGAGCGCTGCCCGCAGGTGGTTCATCCCTCGATCACATCACATTATCCCCCACAAGTTCACTAATCAAGTGCCGATAGACTTTGCAGAGCTTGGCGGGAGGACAACCCCATTGTCAAACAGATCTTGTACTTCATGGCGAAGACGGAAGCAGTTGTCGGTAGTATGGCCAGTTTGCTGATGGTATGCGCAGTACTGGGTAGCATCATGTGTAACCGGAAGAGGGTTCAGGAGAGGCCGAGGCTCAAGGGGTTTGAGATGGCCTTGTCCAACAAGGATTTGGAAAGCTTTGGATAAAGGCATGTGGAGGGCATGAAAGACCCTCTGACCTCGGGGTTGGTACTTCTGGGTTTGTGGATTTCTGCTGGGTGCACCAGCAAAGGGATTGGCAGGTGCTGGCCTGGTTTGCTGATCTCTTTTGAGTGGAGGATTATAGCTGAAAGGAACGTTTCTGATACAACGACCCTTCTCCCGGCTTGCCCTTTGATTCAAACTGCCCCCGACTTGAGAGGCGAAAATGCCGTCCACAGTTTTTGCAACAACTGCGAGCACTTGCTCTTTGTTCAGTCCCTCGGCTTTCAAAGCCTCAACAGCCAACAGAAGATGCTCATGGGGATCCATGTCCGCCCCTATCTTGTTCTTTCCACTCGCCTCCACTTTGCCAAGGGATTGGCATTCCTCAAATACAGCCCGTTCCAAGATCGGGGAACCTTTTGTCGTGAAACTCCTAGCATGTGATGTGGTCGATGATGGAGCCAATCTCCCAGAGGCTAGATCTGTTACAGTTCTTTGAAGATCTTCGATCATTCTCTTTAGCTCAGAAGTAGTGGGCTCATGGCTTTGAGATGATTGGGGTTTAGGTGCATCCATCATGCATAAGTCCATGCTTTCTGGAATGAACACCTCAGGCTTGGGTAGATGGGCTGGGGTGATGTATATGTTGGGGTTGAAGGTGGTTGGTAGTGTATGGATGAGGTTGAGGTGGGGAGGTGACAAGTCAGTACTAACCTGAGGTCCTTTGGGTGGAGCTAGGGTCTCTTCGTCAATAAGATCCTGAATCTTATGACGGAGGTGGATGCAACGGTTCGTATCATGACCGTGCTGCTGATGGTAGACACAGTATTTAGCTGGGTCGTATCTTGTTGGAAGAGGGTTTGGAAGGGGTTGGGGTTCTAGGAGTTCTAGGTGCCCCTCTTCTTGCAGCTTTTTCAAAGCTTGGGAGAGACTCATGTAAAGAGGATGGAATTTTCGGGCTTGGGGTCGAGTTGAAGTGGTTGGTTTTTGGTCATTGAGGGAAGTGGTGATAGTGTCTACTTCTGAGCATTTCGCAACTGTGCTACCATCAGTAGTAGCATTGGAACTGCGAGCAACATTCCTCTTCAAAGGCCCATTATCTTTTGCAAAGATCCCTTGTCTGATGGCATCCTCAATTTGAACCCCCATTTCATGATAGGCTGGAAAAGTAAACAGAGGTAGAACGACCATCTTTTGCAGCAACTCGCCATGCAGATTTCGAACAATCATCCTGATCTGATCTTTGTCGGAAGGCCTTGTAGTCATCATTGAGGCCTTTTCCCTCCATCTCGTCACGAACTCTGAGAAACCCTCCTTTGGTTCTTGGAGGGTGACTTCGAGATCACGAGTTGTGACCTCGATCTGTGTGTTATAGGAGTATTGATCAATAAAGGCCTCAGCCAGCTCTTCCCAGTTCTGTTTCACAGAGTTCTCCAATTTTGCATATCAGATTGCTGCTATCCCGGACAGGGTTCGGCCGAATAGTGATAGTTTCTGGGCTGTGGTCAAACCCATTGGTCTCAGGATATCAGAAAACAGTTGGAGAAGCACCATTGGGTCTTCAGAGCCATCAAATCGATCGATATGCGGCATCTTGAACCGATCCGGTAATGTCACCACTGAGTCGGTATAACCATCCTCTATATCAGGAATAGAATGGGCCCCCTGAGACTTTTTGAACAACTTCTCAAGCTTGCTCACTTTCAATGCTGTGGGGTCCGTCTCGAACTCAAAGGGTGAACTTGGTAGGTTGATCGGTGCTTTGGATAGCTGGGGTAGAACCGGGGGCAGAGGTGGCCTTGTCGGAATGTCCGTATCTTCTTGGACATTAGCTGTCTCCCCGAGCATTGGAACTCTGGGTGGGGGAGAAGCCTGGTGTGAAGTAGATACCCTAGTTTGCTGCTCTAGCCTGGCAATTGTCTCTGCATGTTGGGCTATAATCTCGGCCTGGCTTTTGGCAAATTCCGCTTGACGGGCAGCGTCCTGCTGCATGAGTTTCATACTTTCTTGGAGTTGACGCATCATTTCCTCCATCTCTGCCATATTGCCCTGGTCTAATCAACAATCGTATAACTGCCTCGACCGCCTTTTTACCCTGCCTTTGGTGAAGGAACACTGATTGCCCTCGAACTGAATCTCTGACCCGACAAAGTCTATCAACACAAGTCTAATGATCCTCGGGGGATATTGGAGCCTTCCGAAGCTATGGTTCCAAGACTACCTAGCAAAAGAGAAAACATGTAGCATCTCAGCCTGATGTTTACCAAAACAGATACGGGCCTAGCAGGATGATCGTGTCTTTATCACCGCCTAAATTCTGCCTCAAAACTGAATCTGATACCTGCAGATAACTGATTCCTAAAATACCGATACTGGTGCCCGCAGGCCCGATGCCCAAACTTGCAAACTGATACATGCATTCCTGTAGAGACGCACTCTAAAAGCACATAACAGATAAGTGAGAGCCAAACACCCCTATGTTGGGGTAGGGTTTCCCTGTCCTATTTTGTCAGGAGCTAGGGTTTCACTACGCACGCAGCGGTTTGAAACAACCTATATCGGGTAAGCAACCTGTCCTAGTTTGGAATGGTCACTATGGATTTCGATATGCACTAGGTCGAATGGTCAAAAAGGGTGCCCCGATAAAACCGGGGTTTGTGTTCCCATGCTGTCAGAGCCAAGAGCCGATCAGCCTTATGGTCATGCCTTGACAAGACAAGCCTCCGGCAAATCGTTCGGGAATGGCATATGGCAAACACGGTGTCCTAGGCACACCAATGCAAATGTAATGCAAAGAAACACACAAGTGTAGTCAAAACCAGATATCACGAGTTCGAGTCAAGTTCTCTAACTCCCCAGCAGAGTCGCCAGAAATCAGAGACGCCCCGAACGCCCAGGAGGGTTAAGTCCTGCCTGCTCATATTGGGGTCACTACGTTCAAGGACTCGAATGTCACGATTCTTAATCTTGAACCAAAGAGTCCAACCGACAAATCGTTTTGAGAAAAGATTTTTGAAAGAAGTGCCAAACATGGATCGCTTTGCGATATCTGAGTCGCCACCTAAATGTTTTTTAATGGGAAATTTAGGAAACCACGACTCGGTGCCAAAGGCCACGTGTCCGCTATCACCAAAGTTGCCTCGCTCGAACTTGATGCGATTGGGGAAGGTCACTGTGAGCACCCGCCGCCCGGTGAAAGACCGACCTCTACTAACCATGATATCTATTTTTGAAAAATTGTGTGTTCTTATTCCTTATTAGCCTAGATTTACTATGTGATGCCTGAGATACAAGTATAGACTGGATCGCCTGAATTGGAACAAAACATTTCATGCTTGTTTGTTTGAAAATGGTTTGATGGTGCTACTCGCAAGTAGGCTAAGACGTGGATTTGCCACCCTCGGGTGGGCTTAAGAAAACATGATTTTGCCACTATCTAGTGGGCTTTAAAACAAACATTTGATGAATTATTCCAATCCAAATAACGCAACCTCCACCCACAGGCATCCAAGCAGGTATATCACATAAGCAGTTAGCCTCATAGTAAGCATGCTTTTTCATGGCAGTCACTCACACGCATGCAAGGATGCTAAAGCATAAAAACTCACCGAGTACTCCAAGCCAAAATAGAAGCTCATTAGAAATCCATGCGTGGACCTAAGCATACTGAGATGTCTAATGCAACACATGCAAAGATGTAAACTATAGCAGGCTCAGCTATTCTAAACATGGCATATGGAATGCTACAACTAACATGTATTCAACTTGGAATTGAAATACAAATGCAATTAGTATGATGCGCCGAGCCCGGTGCATATAAAACAGATGAATGAATGCAAACATGCTATCATACTGTATGCTAATTGAAATATGCCCTAATCTAACCATCATAAGCTGGTAAATAAAAGGGAAGAAAGACGTGGGGTTGGAAAACATACATCACACACACGCACACTTATTACAATTATGCCCTCGCGCAGAGGGTCCGAATAAATATACAGTCCCGAATAAAAGAATAGTACAGTCCAAATAATGTACAAATTCCTAATTAATTAACAAATTAACTAAGAAAGTGTAAAACTGGCATGCAAGCCAGGGACTGCCTTGATTCCGCTCCGGGTGATGAATGATGCATGTTCGGGTTGCCTTTGTGCGGAAATCCATGACGATGCCCCAATTAGCCTCTATTTGCACCTGTTCTTGAAATGCGTGCCAAGCTCTGAAAAGTTGTTGATTCTTCATTTTGCTGCAACAGAGAGTAGGAAAGGGGCATGGCAATGTATTTTCACAAATGTATGCATGTCTCCATCCTCGTGCCACCAATCACGTATATCAATGCATGATGGCCGAGGAGTCGAATTGCACAACTCAATATGAAATGAATGCATATGAAAATACAACAAAACCTAACTCCATCATGGATAATCCGGAGTGTCGGTGATTGGGGAATTGAGACACGTACCTCATTTCTCGTGCCCGGGCTAACTCCTATCCCGAACACGATGCAATATGCATGATATGCATGAAATGCAACTAAGATGCAACCTAACACGCGAAAGGCTATGAAATGGCATATACGATGCACGAGGAAGCATGGCATACACAATGCGCTAATATACAACCTAGCATACGCAATGCTATGGAATGAAATGGCATACACAATGCAATATGGGCTTACACCAACACAAGTGGACCTCGGCCACACTCACATAGGAGGCCATAATGATGAAAATGAGACAACTCGAGATGCGTGCACGCGTGCACGCAAACCGAGGACCGACCCTCAGGCACCGAAATGCCACTCTAACCAGACATGGCAAGACATGGAATATGGTATGCAAACATGCAATTTTCAGAGGCAAAATGAGATGCAAAACAACCCCAAAATATGGCGAAACAACACCCGAGGCATGGAATCAATCTCGAAACATGAAATTTGGCTCAAGGAATGACCTATAGCTATGTAATGCATGCATTATTTGAACATGAAGTGTAAAGAAAGAAGCAAGGAACCCCAAAAAAGGCATGTTTACAGTTTAAAGCATGGCCAAACAGTGAGCACAAGTGGGACTAAATTAGCATGCAAAAATGGCTCTACAAGGGAGGTAATGAAGCAAGTCACAAATTCTGGCCCCAAACAGGAAAGGGGCCTTCTACAACATTTAAGAGGTACAAAAAATATGACTGTTTTCAATTTATAGCAAGCCCCAAAAACAGATACGAATATGCCAAAGATCTCATGCAAGAAATGAGCCCACCAAGGGGTAAAGAAGCAAGTGATGCATGGAGGTCTCAAACAAGTGAGAGCCCTTCAACAATGTTGAAGAGGAACCAAAAATAAGGCTTTTTAAAGTTGATAGCCGAGCTCAAAACAGTGTGAAAATAGGCTCAAAATATCATGCAAGATAAGGCCACCAAGAGGGCTATAACATGAAGTATACAAAATATGCATCAAAAATCCAAAGACCCTCAATGAAACATAAAGAGGGGGTAAAAATAGGGCCATTTTCAGTTTGGACCAAAGTCCAAAAACAGAAGCTCAATAAGCCAATAAATCATGCAAAAATGGGGACCAAAGAGGGGTACAATGGAAAGTGACACATGGAGGTCCCAAACAAGGATGAGCCCTTCTTCAATGTTGAATAAGGGCTCAAAATAAGCCTATTCATAGCTTACATCAGAGCTCGAAACAGACTACACATAGGCTAAAAATATCATGCAAAAATATGGCACAAAGAGGGCTAAAGAGGCAAGTACCAAAAGGGGGTCTCAAATAGTGAGAGACCCTTAATGAAAGATGAAATAGAGCTCAAAAAAATGCTACTTTCAGTTTTGGCCGGAGCTCAAAACAGCAAGCAAGAGGGTCTAAGAAATAGACCAAAAAAATGCAAGAAAAGGGGAAAGTGGGACTCATCCTTGAAGACCAACCCTTAGCAACCTCTTGGACCAAGTTTGGGTGCTCCTTGCCTCTGGAAAACAGCTTCAAGCTGCTGGAATGGAATGAGGTGGAGTGGTGTTAGGGCTTGTAGGGAAAAGGGTGTAGGAACTTAAGGGCTTTTGAGAGTTGAAGTGTAGAAGGAGAGAGATACAATACAAGAGGCTCAAAGCATTTTTTATAACCCTCAAAACCAGACCTGGGGCTACTGTTATATAGGCAAAATGGGTGAAAAAATGGGGGGAAAAATGGAGGGAAAACAAGCCAAGTTTCCCCCTAAAATGGCCAAACCCTCGGACATGGGTGAAGTGTAAAACAAAATACATGGCTGGAACACACTCCCAGGGGCAAAAATGGCCGGCTAGTTTAAAATGGCAAAAAAAATCATTCACCAAAAAAAGTGGCCGGCCGACCAGGCCAAAGGGGGAAAAGTGGCCGGCCGCACCCTAGGGTGAAGCCCCAGAAGTTAGCTTTCCAATGCCGCAAACCTTGCATTAAAATTGCTTCTGTAGAAAAAGTTATGCCAGTTTTCGTAAAGCCGCGCAGATTCGGTCCAACCGTATTTCAACCAACCATATCTCCTCTCCTCGGATTTGGACTTAGGAGATTCTTGAGTGAAAAATGAAGCCCCAGAAGTAAGCTTTCCAATGGTGGTGGCCTCATATCTTAATTCCGCTTGTGTAAAGAGTTACGTCCGTTTCGGTGAAGCCGCGCAGACTTTCTCCTTCCCGGATTCATGTTGAACCACTTTTGACCAAACAAAAAGTTGGTTGTCAGAAAAATTGCTGGCCTCCCACCCTCCTACAAGCTTCCTAATAATGAAAATAAGGCCTCCACCAAAAATGAGCCCAAACCGATGCGAAATGAAGGTTCGGGGTAAAGCCTGATTCGGGACCCCAAAATCGATCTGGGCACCGGGAGTGGTGTTCAACCACGAAGTTGGTCTCTTGGACTCCAGTGTCCCTCAAAAGGGAGTAAATAAGATGCATGCCAAAAATTGGAGCAAACGGAGGTAGTTAGGCGGTCCCGAACCGAGGCACACGGCCTGACGGCTCCGAAAACCGGGAACCGGGCTCCGAAATGGGAAAAATGGCCTGCGACCACGAAACGTAGCCTATGGCCACTGAGAGATGATCTACGAGACCTCTCTCTCCCCTCAGGAAGAGAAAACAGAGAAAATCGAGCTTGGTTCGCAAACCGAGACAAGGCACAGAAAAGTCCAGAAGTTCGGAGGCAAGGCTCACGGCCGAGACTCCGTAACCTCAGAACGAGCACAGTATACAACATCACCAAGCGCTCAATCGGTGACGTCTGAGTCTTAAGGTCAGCCAAAAATGGGGTGTCTACACCAGGTGTGAAAAAAAAATACCTTTTTCAATTTCACAAAAATCAGTCTGTGCTCAGAGTGCTGTGCCATTCTCCACATTTATGCGAAGCAAAAGAAGAAGGGGAAAATTTGGGGCATCTGAGTGTGTTTCAGATTCAGCAGATTCAACCTTTGTAGTCCGTCTTGTCAGATTGGACTGTTTGTTCAGGATCCACCATGTGCAGAATGAACCAAGTGTTGTGTTATGGGCTGTATACAGATTAACCCCCAGTAGAGTATGAGCCGAGTGTTCAGAATGAACAGTGGTTTGTATGGGTTGTTTTGCTGTTGGCTGATTCATTACTTGGTTATTACAATGCAAATGGTTGATTTTTAGACAAGAGATCAATCTTATCTACATTGAGGTGTAACATGATGCAATGCAATGCAATATATGAAATGTACAAAATATAACACTTTTTCAGACAAAAAGTTTGTTTCATTTCATCATCTTTTTCAAATACAAAGCTTTGGAAACAAAAATCTGCCTGCGACAGTACAAGGTATTCTAGCTACCAGCAAAAAAAAAAAAGAAGAAGAAAAAAAGTACAAAACAAAAAAGAAGAAAAACAGCAAAAATCTGGATCAATGTCAAAAGGCCTCAGGTCTAGGGGTCCGTCCTCGTCCTCTTCCTGGACGAAGGCCCAGGAGCATCGTCATCAGCATCGTCATCTGAGTCTGAGCCCGAGCCGTCTCTGGTCTCCTCCTCGGATGAATCTGTCTCTGCCTCTACCTCAACCTCGGACTCATCATCATCATCATCATCAGGGACAGGTACCTGTGAACCACTCTCAACATGGGTGCGCCCCGCCTTGGTGTGGGGGTATACTCTGCCATCTCCTTCAGTGGAAGCGGAAGGTCCGGCTGGAGCACCTCCTACAGTAGGGATCTGGAAGGGATGCTGAAAAGTACAAAAAGTAAATGCATCGATATCGTGAGCGGTTTATCGATGTAATCACGATGTATGAGTACAGTGTGAATATCGTGGAGCGCTTTATCGCTGCATAATGCAAAGGTATGAGTACGTGTGAATAATGTGAGCGGTTTATCGCTGCGGCACGAATCAGGCGTATGAATACAGTATGTGAATACTGTGAGCAATTTATTAGTGCAGAATGTAGTGTATGAGTACAGTGTATCAGATGCCGCGAGGGCAGTGTATCAGGTGTTGTACTGCGCATCAGAGTATATGAAGCAGTTTATGTATGGTTCGAGACCGTGGCCAGAAAAACATACCGGAATGCCATAGATGGCTAGAAGATCGAGACTCCACTGGAACATCCCCATCACCGAAGCAGTCAGCTCCAGGGTCTGGCGGGTGTACTCGGAGGAAGCCTGCAAAAGTATTAGATACATCAATATTCTGCGCATCAATATTCTGCGAAATATCAATAAACTGAAATGAAATAACAATGCAAGATGCAAGATGAAGTAGTGCATACCGGAGGTAAGTCGGAGAACTCGACTAACTCATGATCAGCCGAAGGGGGAGCAATGGGAATCTGGTAAGTCGCCCCGCCCTGTCCTCGGCATGTCATCAAAGTGGGCAGTGTTGGCTAACTAGCCCCCCGTCCCCTCCGAGCTCCACTACTGCCACGGGCTCGCGCTGTCCTCGATGTCCCTACCTCTCCTCCTACCCTAGCAGCTCGACGGCCATTGCTCAGAGGCCGCATAATGTAGTTCCGGACGTACTCCGAGTAGTCGCCTATACCACTGAAGCGGATCGTATCCCAGCCGATTGTGTAGTCGGCCATCTGCTCGGGAGTCAACCTCTCCGTGTCCCTCATATACTCAGGAGGGTGAACCAGGACTATCTCCTTCGGTAAACCTAGGGTCTGGCGTAGGAAACGCTCACCCAGGTACCAAGCCCGACAGATCGGGCCCTCCAGCAAAATCCTAAAGCGAGCGGTCTCCTCAGCACCGACAAACCGCGCCTGAATCTCAGCTGGCAATGGAGCCCAAGGCTGCCAGGTGATCTGAAAGTAAAATACAGTTTGTTATCTACTGTTATTGAAAATACGGTGTAAAGCGAAGCTTAAATAAATTCTAAAGTTGAACATACCTTTGCGGGGGTGATGGTGTTGAAGTAGTGGCGGAAGAAGATAAACGTCTCCCGGGGCCTCCGCACGCACCTCACGTCAAAACGGCGTGAGAACAGAACGACAATAGGGGTCTCCACATCTGGCACGGGCGCAAGTCTCGAAAAGTAGGCGTAAACCCACAACTACAGAACAAATATCAGTGTGCTTATCAGATAAAGCAGAATACAGAATAAAGCAAAAATTGTAGAACTGTGTATTGTGTAATGTATTGTGTAGAGTGTACAGTGTGTGCAGTGTACGGTCAGTGTAAAGTAGAGTATGTGTGTGCCGTGTGTGCAGTATACAGTCAGCGTGAAGCAGAGTGTACAGTGTGTGCAGTGTACAGAGTACAGAAAATATAAGAGCAGAAATGAAAAACAAAAGAAGAAAATGTACCTCCCAAGCCCGCCAGTAGCCCCCAAGCAACTGCCCGTTGCAACGGGAGGCTGAGCTCATGTATCTGTATAGAGTGGCCAAGGCAGCGCCACCCCAATCGAAGCGCAAGATCCTGGTGACGTCCACGAGAGCGCTGAGCAGACGAGGGGCACGGTGTTCGCCCGGTCGGCGAAGATGGTCGTCCCCAGCAGAAACATGAGGAAGCCGCGTGTATACCGCTCCACCTCCTCCTGAGTCATCGGAGCCTCCTCGACCAAGGCTGGCTGAACCCTGAACTGGACCTCAAACCGCGAGTACCTGACGAAGCCGGGACGCGCGAGAGGCGGCACCTCGCCGAGCAGGTAAATCTAAGCGGCCTCCCACTCGTCCATGTCAGTGTCAAAGGGGATCGGAACACCCCCTACTCCGATGCCGGTGAGCATCGAGAAGTCATAGGGAGTCATCGTCATATCTCCCGTAGCAGAAAAGTGGAAGGAGTCGGTGGTGTCCCACCACCTCTCCACTAGAGTAGCAAGGAGAGGCCTGCTCGCAGTGAGGCGCGAGAATCCCCTGCAGAATGCGCCGAACCTGGCCTGGTCCACGATGTGACGAACCGCATCTGGCAGCTCCATATACCAATCTCGAGCGGCAATGTTCCCATACCCCTGGAAGGCATGGGAATCTCCCTGTTTTCAAGCAAACAATTACGAAGCAATGCTAAATATACAGTTTTGAAAGCATTCAGAATTGGTAATGATACAGCGTGTGTGCACGTTTTCAAGTTCAAATAGACATCGGGTGCCGGTGTGCTTACAGTGAACTACAACATGCGATGTGTCAGTGTGTTTGGGTGGTTCAGTACAAATACAACGTGTGTGCACGTTTTCAAGTTCAAACAGACATCGGGTGCCAGTGTGCTTACAGTGAACTACAACATGCGATGTGTCAGTGTGTTTGGGTGGTTCAGGGCAAATACAGCATATGTGCACATTTTCAAGTTCAAACCAGTATCGGGTATCAGTGTGTTCACAGATGAATTACAGTGTGTAATGTATCGGTGTATCTGAGGGAAGCAGTTAAAGAACAGAATCAATTATGGCAGTCAAGTGTTCTACATTGCGGAAAATAAAACAAAGGGAAGAATATACCTCGGAAGCGCTGAAGGACAGATGAGACGTCGGCTCGCGCAGGAGAAGTTCTGGAGCCGCCATCCTATCGAAGCTCCTGAACTGGCGAAGACCGTCAGGAGGTAGCACGTGGATCGCCGGCCGGTAGGTCACCGTGTCAAACGGGCGGATGCTCAAGGGGAGGAGCTCGGCCTCTAGGTCCATCTCATGCTCTGGGGGAGTCCCGCCCCGTGGAATATCGTCTGCCATGTCGAGAGTGATGAGAAAATGGCCGGAAGAGAGAAAATCAGGTGAGAATGCAAAAAGTCAACGGAAAGTCAACCCCAAGAGGGCGGAAAATGGCCGAAAAAATCGGAATGTGGAAAAGGTATAGAAATCAAGAAAAAACTCGGGGGAAACAAACCCCAAGAGGTGGAAATCGAAAAGGAGACACAGAAACGGAGTTTTGTTCGGATGAAAATCTTCAAAACGCGAAGAACTTCACGAATTAAACGTCGAAAGGGGCGCGAAAACCGAGGAAAGCGGTGAATGGAAGAGAGGAAAATACTCTAGAAAGAGGGAGGGGGAAATTTCGGCCAAAGCAAAGTGAGAAAAATAGGGTTTGAAACCCTATTTTAAAAGACCCAAGGCCAAAAGGCCAAACTGCCCCAATTCAGGCATGTTTGGTTGGTCGACCACATTTTTGGCCGGCCGGCCAAATATTTGGCCGGTGGAATGTTTTGATGGCCGGTGACCTCCACTGATGGCCGGTGAGCCTCTTACAACCTTGTTTGGGTCAGATGTATAGTTTGGGGCCTTCATCGCTCAAGACAGTGCAAGGAAAGTGTAGTTCCGAAGCTCAACCGGTCTCCGTTTTGACCTCGGACCGTGTTTTTTGTGCGCGACACTCGAATATGTGCAAGGTGTATCCTGTTGGTATCCTTTTGTCCCTTTCAGGATTCGGAAGTTGCCCTGCACACGTTGCTTCACAATGTTTCATCGTGAACTTGCATTCGTTATGCGTCATTCCATTCACATTGATATGCACCTTTCATTTGCATTATCTTACTTGCATTGTTATGCATTTTATGGTCTGGCGAGACCTTAAACATGCAAAGTCTGGCAGGACCTTAAATATGCTTGGTCTAGGAGACCTTAAATCCTCGGAAGATGCAAGACCATTGGTGCATTTGATATGCTCATGCGTTGTCACACATGCCATGCATGCATTGATATGCACAGATCACATGCGTTATCATGCATCTCAAGAGCCGTGCTTTGTCTTGCATTTCAAGCCACGCGTTTGTAGACACCACATTTTTGACCGACCTTAAGACTCAGACGTCACCGATTGAGTGCTTGGTGATGTTGCATATCATGCTCGTTCAGAGGTTTCAAAGTCTCGGCTGCGAGCCTTACCTCCAAACTTCCGGACTCTTTCGTGCATTGTCTCGGTTTGTGAACCATGCTCTGTTTTCTCTTCCCGAAGGGAGGGAGAGGTCTCGTAGATCATCTCTCAGTGGCCGTAGGCTACGTTTCGTGGTCGTAGGCCACTTTTCCCGTTTCGGAGCCCGGTTCCCGATTTTCGGAGCCATCAGCCGTGTGCCTCAGTTCGGGACCGCTTAACCACCTCCGTTTGCTCTGGTTTTGGCATACACCTTATTTCCTCCCTTTTGAGGGACACTGTGGTCTGAGAAACCAACTTCGCGGTCGAACACTACTTCCGGTGCCTGACAGCCAGTTTTCGGGGCCCCGGGCTGCGCGTTTTGGTCCCCGAACCTTCATTTTGCATCGGTTTGGGCTCATTTTTGGTGGAGGCCTTATTTTCATTATTAGGAAGCTTGTAGGAGGGTGGGAGGCCAGCAATTTTGCTGAAAAGCCAACTTTTTTTTGGTCCAAAGTGGTTCAGCATGAATCTGGGAAGGAGAAAAATCTGCGCGGCTTCACTGAAACGGGCGTAACTCTTTGCACAAGAGGAATTAAGATATGAGGCCACCACCATTGGAAATATTACTTTCGAGGCTTCATTTTTCACTCAAGAATCTCCTAAGTTCAAGTCCAGGGGGAGGAGATATGGTTGGTTGAAGTCCGGTTGGACCGAATCTACGCGGCTTCACGGAAAATGGCATAACTTTTTCCACAGGAGGAATTTTGATGCAAGGTTTTCAGCATTGGAAAGCTAACTACTGGGGCTTCATCCTAGGGGGTGGCCGGCCACTTTTCCCTTTTGACCTGGCCAGCCGGCCACTTTCCTGGTGGATGATTTTTTTTTTTCCTTTTGACTTGGCCGGCCATTCTTGCCTTCCCAAGTGTGTTCCATCCATATATTTTGTTTTGCACTTCACCCATGTCCGAGGGTTTGGCCTTTTGAGGGGGAAAATTGAATTTAAATCTCCCTCCCATTTCCCCCCCCTTTTTCCCACACCTTTGCCTATATAACCAGCCCCTCCCCTTTAGTTTTAAGGGTTAGAAAATTGCTTTAGAGCTTTCTTGCATACACTCTCCATTTCGCTCTCTTCCAAGACTCCAAACTTTAGGGTCCTTGCATCATTTACACTACACCACATAGCACCACCTCTCCAACCTCCATTCCAGCCACTTGGAGCTGTTTTCCAGAACTGAGGAACACCACTTCTTGTGCCAAGAGGTTGCTAAAGTTGAGTCTTCAAGGGTAAGCCCTTCTCTCCTCTTTTTGGTCCTATTCTTGCTCAATACATTAGCCATACTTGATTGAATATTTGAGCTCCGACCCTAACTGAAAATAGCATTATTTTGAGCCATTTTTCATGTTTGATTAAGGACCTCTCACTGTTTGTGGTCTCCTCTTTGCACTTGCTTCTTTACCTCTCTTGTATGCCCATTTCTTGTGTAGCATTTTTGGCCTATATGTAAACTGTTTTGAGGCATGTTGTAAACTGTAAAGTAGCTTCTTTTGAGGCCTTATTCAACATTGTTGAAGGGCTCATCATTGTTTGAGGTTTCCATTTGTCACTTGCCTTTGTATCCATCTTATGATCCTATTTTTCCATGATTTGTTAACCCCTTGTGCTTGCATTTTTGGACTTTGGTCCGAACTATAAATGGCCTAATTTTGACCCCCTCTTCATGTTTCATTAAGGGTCTTTTGCTTTTTGAAGCATCCTTTTTATACTTTGTGTTATAGCTCTCTTTTTGGCCTTATCTTGCATAGTATTTTGAGCATGCTTGTGCACTGTTTTGGGTTTGATCATAAACTGTAAAAGGTCATATTTTAGGTCCCTATTCAAGTTTGTTGAAGGACCTTCATCTTTTTGAGGCAAGCATGCATCACTTACTTCTTTGTCCTCTTTTAGGCCCACTTTTTGCATGAGAGTTTTTCCATACTTGTGTCTGTTTTTGTGGCTTGTGGTAAACTGTAAAGTACCATATTTTGGGCCCCTCTTAGACATTGTAGAAGGGAACTTCTCTGTTTAGGGTCAGAATCTGTCACTTGCTTCATTATCTTGCTTTCGGGGCCATTTTTGCATACTAGTTTAGCCCCATTTGCGTTCGCTGTTTGGCCTTGCTTAGAACTGTAAATATACTTATTTTTGGGCTGTCTTGATTCTGACTTCACACTCCATGTTCGAATAATGCATGCATTGCATAGTCATAGGTCATTCCGTATGCCTAATTTCGTGTTTCGGGATTCATTTCATGCATCGGGTGTCATTTTGCCATCTTTCGGGGCTGTTTTGCATCACTTATTGCCTCTGAAATTTGCATGCTAATATGCCATATTCCATGCTTTGCCATGTCTTGTTAGAGTGGCATTTTGTGCCTTAAGGTCGGTCATCGATTTGCGTGCATGTGTGCACGCATTTCGAGTTTCTCAGTTTCATCTAATGGCCTCTTATGTGAGTGTGGCTGAGGTCCACTCATGTTGGTGTAAGTCCATTATGCATTGTGTATGCCATTTCATTCCATAGCATTGTGTATGCTAGGCTGCATGTTAGCGCATTGCGTATGCCATGTTACCTCGTGCATCGTGTATGCCATTTCATAGCATTGTACATGTTAGGTTGTATCTTAGTTGCATTTCATGCATGACATGCATATTGCATTGTGTTTGGGATAGGAGTTAGCCCGAGCATGGGAAACGAGGGGCGTTTCGTACTCCGAGTGACGGAACGTGTCTCAATATCCCAGTCACCGACACTCCGGATTATCCATGATGGAGTTAGGTCTTGTTGCATTTTCATGTGCATTCATTCTATATTGAGTAGTGCAATTCGATTCCTCGTCCATCATGCATCGAAATGCGTGATTGGTGGCACGAGGATCGAGGCATGCATACATTTGTGAAAATACATTGCTATGCCCCTTTTCTGCTCTCTATTGCAGCAAATCAAGAATCAGTAGTCTTCCGGGGCTTGGCGTGCTTTTTTTTAAAAAAAAATTGCAAACAGAGGCTAATTGGGGCATCGCAGTGGATTTCTGCACAAGGCAACCCGGACATGCATCATTCATCATCTAGAGAAGAGTCAAGACAGTCCCTGGCTTGCATGCCAGTTTATTATTTTTCTTAGTTAATTTGTAAATTAATTAGGGGTTTGTACATATTTTGGACTGTATTATTTATTTGGACTGTACTATTCGGGACTGTATATTATTCTTTCGAACCCTCTGCGCGAGTGTATAATTGTAATAAGTGTGCGTGTGTGTGATGTATGTCTTCCAACCCTACGTCTTTCTTCCATTTTATTTACCTGCTTATGATGGTTAGATTAGGGCATGTTTCAATTAGCATATAGTATGATAGCATGTTTGCATTCATTCATCTGTCTTGCATGGACCGGGCTCGGTACATCACACTAACTGCATTTGTATTTCGATTCCGAGTTGAATACTTGATAGCTGTTGCATCTCATACGCCATGTTTAGAATAGCCGAGCCTGCTATAGTTGCATTTTTGCATGTGTTGCATTAGGCATCTCTGTATATTTAGGATCATGCATGGATTTCTAATCGGTTTCTGTTTTGGCTTGGAGTACTCGGTGAGTTTTATGCTTTAGCATCCTTGTATGCGTGTGAGTGACTGCCATGATAGCATGCTTACCATGAGGCTAACTGCTTATGTGATATACCTGCTTGGATGCCTGTGGGTGGAGGTTGGGTTATTTGGATTGGAACAATTCATTAAATGTTTGTTTTAAGCCCACTAGACAGTGGCAAAATCATGTTTTCTAAGCCCACCCAAGGGTGACAAAATCCGCATTTTAAGCCTACTTGCGAGTAGCAGACCATTTTCACAAACAAACATGAAGTGTTTTGTTCCAATTCAGACGACTCAGTCTATACTTGTATGCTGTGCGCATCACATAGTAACCTAGGCTAATAACCGGAATAAGAACACACAATGTTTTCAAAAATAGATATCATGGTTAGTAGGGCCGATCTTTGATCGGGTGAGCGAGGGTGCTCACGAAGTGACCTTCCCCAATCGTACCCAAGTTCCCGACCCAAGGCAACTTTGGTGATGACGGACACGTGGCCTTAAGCAAACGAGTCAGGGTTTCCTAAATTCCCCAAAAATAAAATATTTAGGTGGCGACTCTGTATTTGGCAAAGCAGTCCATGTTTGGCACTTCTTTTCTAAAAATCTGTTTTCTCAAAACGATTTGCCGGATTTGGACTCTTTGGTTCAGATTAAGAACCATAACACAAATCGAGTCCGAGCTGTAGCGAGGTCCCCTGCGGGCTTGTTACAGTTTCTGGCGACTCTGCTGGGGATTTAGAGAACTTGACTCGAACTCATGATATCTGGTTTTGACTACACTTGTGTATTTCTTTGCATTGCATTTGCATCGGTGCGCCTAGGACACCGTGTTTGCCATCTGCTATTCCTGAATGGTTTGCCAGAGGCTTGTCTTGTCAAGGCATGACCATAAGGCCGACCGGTTATGGGCTCTGCTAGTGTGGGAACACAAATCCCGGTTTTATCGAGGCACCCTTTTTGACCATTCGACCTAGTGCATATCGAAATCCGTAGTGACCATTCCAAACTAGGATAGGTTGCTTACTCGATATAGGTTATTTGAAACCGTTGCGTGCGTAGTGAAATCCTAGCTCCTGACAAAATAGGACAGGGAAACCCTACCCCAACATAGGGGTGTTTTGGCTCTCACTTGCTTGTTATGTGCTTTTAGAGTGCGTCTCTACAGGAATGCATGTATCGACAGGTGTTTGGGCATCGAACTGCGTCGCCCGGTCAAGATTTTGGGATTCAGATTTACGAGGGTAATTCTGAGCGTAATTTTGGGGGCATAATTCAGTAGAGGGCACAGTCATCCTACTATGCTCGTATCTATTTTGGTGAGGTTAGGCTGAGATGCTGCATGTTTTCCCTTTTGCTAGGTAGTCCTGGAACCATAGCTCAGAAGGCTCCGAAATCCCCCGGGTACATTGGACTAGTGCTGATAGACTTTGTTAGGTCAGAGATTCAATTCAAGGGCAACCAAAGGTTCTTTTCACGAGGCAAGGCAAAGAAGGGCCAGACAGGGCTCATTGGTTCATCTGATCCGACAGTCACCAGTCACATCATCAGTAGACCCATGATGGCACAGGGTTTGGAAGAATTTGTGGTCGTGATAGCAGCGCCAAATCAGGGAACTGCCATGCAGGCTAAGACCAGTATTGAAACACAGCGCCCATCTGGGGCATCTGCCTCACATCCAGCTTTGGGACCCCAGCCAAACTTTGACCCAATTCCTCCAACTGAAGATTTGCAGGGTCCAGATCCTCGAGAAGGGCTGGCTTAAGCCCAAGTTTTCAGACCCCTGGTGCAGCCCAATGAGAGGCGTTATCCCTTTGATGCTAATGACCTCGATCTGACCGCAGTGAAAATTGTGAACCTTGATAAGCAATTCAAAAAGGCACAGGGCCTTAACTCCATTCCCGACATTGAGGATTGGCACACCGAGTCTGCTGTACGGCTCCCAACATATTCAAAATGCCATATATTGACCGTTTCGACGGGTCTGGAGATCCAATGGTACATATCCGACTTTTCTTGGATGTCCTGAAGCCGATGGGTCTGACTAAGCCACAGAAACTCTCTTTGTATGGAAGAACCCTGTCGGGTATAGCAGCCACTTGGTACGCTAAGTTGGAAGATAAAGTGAAACAAAACTGGGAAGAACAGGCTGAGGCCTTTGTTGATTAGTATTCTTACAATATCCAGGTTGAAATGACCATGCAAGAGCTTAAAACAACCTTCCAGAACCCAACAGAGCCTTTTGTGGAATTTGTTGCAAGGTGGAGGGCAAAGACAGCACAGATGACAAATCGCCCTTCTGAGAGAGATCAAGTGCAGATAATGGTGCGAAACCTCAAGCATGATATGTTGCAAAAGTTGATAGTGGCACCGCTATTCATTTTCAAAAGTTTGCATGAACTGGGGGTTCAGGTCGAGAATGCGTTCAACAACGGGATCATTCCCAGAACAAGTTAACCGACAAGGAGGGCGATTGCAGGGAGTACCAATGCCGGAAGTAGCACTATTCCCAAACCCACTGAAATCAATATAGTCATCATAGCCAACCCTTTTGCCAAACCAAGCCTATGACCAGCTAGCCCAGCCTAAGCTCAGGGCAGAACTTTCACCCCCCTCTATATGAGCCTGACTAGCGCACTAAAACTCCTGATGGAAAAAGGGCATCTCAAACCCCTCGATCCTCAACCTCTTCCCGACCGACTCACCAGCATAACCCGCCAAGTCTTGTGTACCATCGCAGAAGGCGGTCATGGCACCGACCGTTGCTACCACCTTCGTCATGAGGTCTAAAATCTCTTCGACAACCGGACGATAGCTCCACCTTCAGACCCCAATGACGAAACATCTCATACCTACCTCAATCTCATCCATATACTGCCATCCACCTATGACCCCAACATATACATCACCCCGGCCCATCTACCCAAACCTGAGGTGTTTATCCCAGAAAGCATGGACTTATGCATGATGGGTGCACCTGAACCCCAATCATCTCAAACCCGAGAACCCACTACTTCTGAGTTGATGGGAATGATAAAAGATCTTCAAAGAACTGTGATAGATCTGGCCTCCGGGACATTGGCTCCATCATCGACCACACCACATATTGGGAATTTCATGTCAAAAGGCTCCCCAGTCTTGGGATGGGCTGCATTTGAGGAAGGCCAATCCCTTGGGAAAGTGGAGGCGAGTGGAAAGAACAAGGCAGGGGCGGGCATGGATCCCCATGAACATCTTATGTTTGCTGTTGAGGCTTTGAAAGCCGAGGGACTGAACAAAGAGCAAGTCCTCGCAGTTGTTGCAAAAACTGTGGATGACACTTTCGCTACTCAAGTCAGGGGCAGTCCGAATCAAAGGAAAAACCGGGAGAAGGGCCATCCTACCAGATACGATCCTGTTAGCTCTAATCCTCCACTCAGAAGAGATCAGCAAACTAGGACAGCACCTACCAATCCCTTTGCGGGTGTGCCCAGCAAAAATCCACAAGCCTTGAAGTACCAACCCCGAGGTCAAAGGGTCTTCCATGCCCTCCACATGCCTTTGTCCAAAGCTTTCCAAATCCTTGTTGGACAAGGCCATCTCAAACCCCTTGAGCCTTGGCCTCTCCCGAACCCTCATCTGGCTACACATGATGCTGCCCAATATTGTGCCTTCCATCAACAAATTGGTCATGGCACTGACAATTGCTTTTGTCTTCGCCACGAAGTGCAAGATTTGATTGACAACGGGGTCATTGTCGCGCTAAGCTCTACAAAGTCTATCGGCACTGGGTCAGTGAACTTGGGAGATAATGTGATTATGTGATCAAGGGATGAACCACCTGCAGATGGCGCTCAGATTACTCCAGCGGTGGTGGATGGCATGCACTGTTTTGAGCAATGTACAAGTGCTGTTAATTTTGCATTCTGACTTGGGTATTGGGTCAGTCTTGTTGTTTTGTTTTGAGTTTGTCCTTTTATTTTGAGTCAGTCTTTTTGTTTTGGGTCTGTCTTGTTGTATCGAGTCAATCCTATTGTATAGGAGTCGGGTAATTCCGGGGAGCGTTACCTCGGGCGTCACCATTTTGTTTCGCGTTTGTCTTGAGTCTGTTTCTGCCTTGGAGCCAGTAACGCCAACAGATTTTGAATGAAACAGCAATGATTTTCACATTCTTGTGCTTGCTTCTGCCTTGCGCCAGTTGTGCCAGAAGTTTTGTATGAAATGGCAGTGCTTTTCACCTACTTTTCTGTGCCTCGAACTCATTGCATTGACCTAAGTTTTTCAAAACCTTTTGAACACTGCGGTGAAAACGAAGAGGAAGGAATTCCTCGGGTTTTGCAAAAATTTGATCAACTGAGAGAAAGAGAGGCGTGCTAAACCCTTAATGAATGAAATCATGCTTGTTAATGTGAGTACTGGGAAGGATCCTAGCTTGATCTAGATTGGTTCTACACTGTCTTTAGCGCGAGTGACTGGTCGCTTCCTTAAAAGATTTCAAAAAATGTTTTGGCGCAATCCTGCGAAGACCTGTGTGGAATCGCTCTTGAGATTGTGCAGCCTAGGATCGCTTTCAGCCTCAAGACTCGACCCCTTGCTTTCAAACCTTGGACCCTAATTCAGAGCGTTCAACGGTCAACCGTAATGTGAGGCCTGTGTGGCCAGATTCGAAGCAGCCCGCGACCTAGGGGCAGAAAAATGTCAGATGTGCTCGAAGAGCCAAAGATGGATCATCCTGCAAATCAATGAAGACTGGTAAGAATGCCAAATCCCAGAGGGAGGAAGAAGAAAGTATTGCTGAAGAAAAACTGAGTTCCGATCCATAACACCAGGGGCAAATTTAGCCCCCATTGGATGGACTCCTGCATCATCAGCAAACAGCAGCCATTCTTTTGGATTCAGATGACTTCAGGATCTCAAAACCATTTGACATGGACAAAGCTACACTTTTACCTTTGAGAAGCTCGTTGGGCCGAAAACTCGGAAGGGTGACCCAGACAAAAGTTAGAGCAAAAAAAAAAAAAAGAAAAAAGAAAAAAAAAATGCAAAGAATGAAAAAAAAAAGAAAAGAAAAAAAAGAAAAAAATGAAGAAAATGCAAAGAAAAGAAAGAAAAAAAGAAGAGAATTAGAAAAACAAAGCTCGCAAGGTTGAAAACCCGCGACAGGCGCCCTGGCAAAAGTTAGAGCATAAAAAGGAGAGGTTAAATACCTAAGTGTACCTTAACCCCGAACTACGTAAGGCTTGATTCCCATCTTTGGGATACGTAGGCAACTTCATTCTGAAGTCCAGCCATAAACAATTCAAATTTGATTGTGTCCATGCGATGGTTCTAGTCATCTTTGTCTTCTCTGTATCTGAGGATTTGGTTGCGTTCGCTACTCTGAGGGCTGACTACAATGCGCTGCAGTACCATTCAAACAAGAGGCAACTTTCCGTTGCCATTCAATGCGCCGTGGTGCCATTCAAACAAGGGGCAACTTTCCGTTGCCATTCAATGCGCCGCGGTGCCGTTCAAACAAGGGGCAACTTTCCGTTGCCATGCAACTCTCTTCAAGCACGGGGCAGTTTTCCCTTGGATCCGAGGTTGCGCATCTCAGGAGTAGGTTTCATGCTCGTTGAGCAATGGCCGTTTGCAAAATAGTTTTTGAGAATTTTTACTGAGGTTGACTATTTTCTCAAAAATCATTCTATCTTTTCCAAAACATGACCCTTTTCATGGACCCAAAAAAGAAAAATTTTCAGTGCTCATAGCCTAACTTGCATGATTTTAAATCAAAAATCGAACAAGCATGTTAATCTAACTCTCATTTTGGTCAAAACTGTTTTAGTAGAAAGCAAAGACAAAAAATGGTCAAAATGATGAACTAAGGGCACAGTTGAGTCAGATATTCTGTCTTTTCTCCTTTGTCAAAATACTTGCCAGAAAGGGCACCATACTTGCCAAGAAGGACACTCTACCTATCGGAAAAGGGCACCATTGAAGCTAACCACAAAAGGGTCGAAAAGCTCTCACACCTTCCGAGCAACAAGGTGTTGAGCCAAGTGCGAAGCATGAACTGGAATGGGGCAAGATTTTCCACTCCATCATCTGGACAGATCTTATCACGTCCAAACTCCCCAGCAAAGCATCATCAACTGATGTTAGCTGCAGATTTGCTACACACCCAAATGTAGCTGTAACACGCCCGCGGGGGGGACCTCGGCTACAGTTCGGACTCAATTTGTGTCGCGGTTCTAAATCTGAACCAAAGAGTCCAAATCCGGCAAATCGTTTGAGAAAACAGATTTTTGAAAAGTAGTGCCAAACATGGATCGCTTCAGATTCTGAGTCGCCACCTAAATATTTTAAAATGTGAAATTTAGAAACCCCGACTCTGGTCAAGGCCACGTGTCCGTCATCACCAAAGTGGTCTTGGCTCGGGAGCTTGGGTACGATCGGGGAAGGTCAGCTATGAGCACCCCCTTTCGCCCGGTCCGAAGACCGGCCTCTACTAACCGTGATGTCCGCTTTTGAAAACATTACATGCTCTTGTTCCAATTATTAGCCTAGAATTACTATGTTATGCGCGCAGCAAACAAGTATAGACTAGATTGCCTAATTTGGAAATAAACATTGCATATCCGTTCGTTTTCAAAACAGTTTGAAATTGCTACTCGCAAGTAGGCTAAAATACGGATTTCAACGAGTTTTTCCAACTCAAGTAATCCAACCTCCACCCACAGGCATTCAAGCAGTTTATCACATAAGCACTTAGCCGCATGGCAGGCATACTGTCATGTTAACATTCACACGCATGCAACATGCTAAAGCATAAAACTTACATCGTACTCCGTGCCAAAACAAGAAACCAGTTAGCAAAACATGCATGACCTAGTTTATGTTAAGTGACTAATGCATCGCATACGGAATGTAATCTAGACAGGCTCGGCTATCCTAAGCATGGCACATGAAATGCAACAACTATCACGTATTCAATTTGGAATTGAAAGTACGATGCAGTTTGTATGATGTACCGAGCCCGATGTATGTAAACAAATGCATGAATGTACGCATGCATTGCATAAGGTATGCTAATTTAGATGTGCCCTAATCTACCATCATAAGCAGGTAAATAAAAGGGTAGAAAGAAATGGGGGTTGGAAGACATGCACTCACTCACACACACTTATTACAAATTTGCCCTCGCTCGGAGGGACCAAAAGAATAATACAAATTAATTAACTACGCAAGCTAATTAATTATTACAAATTAACTAAATTAATTAACAAATTAACTAAGTTAATTAAAGCAGTAAACGCCTCGGGAAGAGGGCTCAAATGCAGCGCGCGCTCGGAATTGGCTCGGAACCGCACTGCCGTGCAAGTGTGCCTCTGTTTCCTCTGCTCTCCTCTTCAGAAAATTCCCAAAATCCCTGAAGCACCTCTCAGGGCACTGGGGAGTACCACCGGCTGGAGCAGAGCACCACCGGCTGAAGAAGGAGGCCACCGGCACTAAATTGATTCATCGGCTGTCAATTGACTGCCGGTCGGCACTAAATAGTGCCGGTCGGCACAAAATTCCTGCAGAACCTGCAACTCACAGCAGCAGAGGGAAACAATATGCAAGGCAATGCAATTCAAGCCATTTGTGCATCAAACACACTCCCTATCATGTTATTGACTCAAGGGGGCATGTGCCTCGGTTCCCGGACCACCAATCGCGCATTTTCATGCATGACGGCCCTAAGAACCAAGAATGCAACTTTGATGTCAAATGCATGCAATGCAATCAATCAAACAATGGTGCTAAAACCTCCATCATGACTTAGTCAAGAGGCAGAGCATGCATGCTCATATGATGCAATCCTAGGCATGTCAAGCTAGTATGCAATATGGGCAATGTGATGCACTTATGCAAGCATACAAGTAAGCATTCAAGACAAGCATGCAAACCAATGAAATGGTGGATTTAGACATGAATTAGGCATCTTAAATGGGCCCAAAATCAGTGGCCAAAGTGCCTAGAAATGGAGACTAAACAAACTCACATACATGCAAGTGTTAAGGTTCAAACCCAAGGCATACAAAAGCAACTCTCATGCACACTTAAAGAGGCCAAACATGGACTAATAGCATGCATTAAAAGCTCTGAAATTCATGTTAAACATGATGCCAAATCATGCAATGAAGCATGCCAAACAAAAGCACATAAATGGCCTTAGGCTTAAGGCAAGCCAATGAGGCATTAAACCACACTTTGCACAAACATACATGGCATGCACTAATCAACCTAAAACAGGTTCCTAGCATGTCAAAACAAAGCCAAATGGCTACTTAGATGGCATCTAAGAGTCATTAAATCAAAGGCATGCATTGAAGCCAAAACAAGGGGCATACAACACATGCTCCTAAAGCATTAACAAGGCCACTAAGGCAAGCATACAAGCACACCAAGGGGACTGAAATTGCATGTTAAGTGGCCCCAAACCACCAAAATAATGCAAACAACACATGCTACACATGCACACACTTGAGACCAACAAGCCACAATACAAAGGAGCTATATTAAGCATGCTAAGATTGACCAAAATACTTATGGACAGACCTAAAACATGTTAAAATAAGCACAAAAGCTTCATGAATCAAGGCCTAAAACATGCTAGGAATGAAGGCATACAACCTAGGCATGTTAGAGCATAAAGAGGCATTACAAGGCAACTATACTAAGCATGCATAGGAGACCAAAACCAACTTGAAAACATGTTATATTATGGAAATATAAGCATGAAAGACAACCAAGGCATGCTCAACACACACTCAAACATGGTGCTCCTTTGGAAGCCAAAACTTGCCCTTTTCAAGGACATCAAGGAGAGGGGGTGACCCTCCCCTTTTTAAGACTTCAAGGCATGTTCTTCACCACTGAAATCCCTCAAGATTTCAGTGGTGAAGAGATCCCATCACCAAAATCTCGGATCTCTCACAAAATATCACAAAAAGTGACCTTTTCAAGGCCTAAGGGTGGTCAAACCTACCCAAACCACTAAACACTCTTAATGAACAATAAAGAGGCTTAAAAAACAGAACTTTTATGTGTTGATCACCAAGCACAAAAATAAGTCTAAGCTATGTAGAAATGGAATGCAAAAATGGGGTAAAAAGGGGTAGTTTCTTACCCTTGATGACTATCTTCACAAAAGTTGTTGTTGTTGCCTCCTTGAGCTCCAATCCAACCAAAAACACCAAGAACCAACCCTTAGAACCTCAGTTGCTTAGAGAAGGTGAAACACTAGGTGCTTGTGTGCAATAGTGTGAACTAAAGCACCTAGTGTACAAAATGAGAGGTAAGAAGAGAGATACAATAGATACAAAGATCAAACCCTAGACCAGAGGTTCTCCTCTCTTTTTTTCTCTCTAACCCTAAAATTTTGCTAACCCTTGAGCCAAGAGAAGAGCCTTTTCTTTATAGGCAACAAAGACTTACAAACTAAGTCATCCAAGGGCTCATCCCTCCATACACGTGTATGGAGGGAAAACAAGAGCTAAACAGCTGTCTAAAAATATCTCAGAAAGCAGCTGTAAAGTGGTCGGCTAGGCAAAATGGTCATTTTGCCAAAAATAGTGCCGACCGGCACAATATAGTGCCGGTGGCAACACCAGCCAGCCGGTGGCCTCTAACCACAGCCGGTGGTATGTGGGGATACCTCAGAAGGCATTCCCTGCCCCTCAAAGGCAAAGCACAAGTGTTTGGTGCAAAACCAGACACGAAACAGTCAAGTTCGGAGGTCCTGAGGCAAGGCGCGTAGCCGAGAACTCCGGGAACTCCAAACAAACACAAACATGGATAATCACCGAGTGTTCGAGCGGTGACATCCAAGTCTTGAGGACGGTCAAAAATGGGGTGTCTACAGTTGCCCCTCTTTGACAGAACTCGAAAGTCATAACAATGACGGGAGTGAATGTCAAAGCCCAGAGACGACCCATTTTTGACAAGGCCGAAGACTTGGACAAACATACAAAGCGCAAATGGTTGAACTCGCAAGCTGCCTACGTATCCCTTAAGGAATCAAACCAGCGTAGTTCATGCAGGAGGCATACATGCCAAGGATAAGATATGCGCCCGTAGGCAGGGGCAAAATGCAACTGAAAATGCAAGAAGCCGAGCATAACTTATGATCATGCAAAGAAAGCTGTAATGAAGCACGCATGCAACAGTTATAAGCTAGCATACGCCAAACTACACTACCATGCAGAAAGGATGTAAGAGAATTATGCAATTCTCAACACGTCTCACACGGAGGATACAATACCTGTGCGACTCGTCCGGTTGCCCTGGCCTCAAATGAGCCGTACATACAATATCGTGCCTGTGAAGAAAGCAAACTTAACAGGTACAATATTGTTAGCAGTATGCATGACAATGCAAATGAGGCACGCATGCCAATGCTAGGGAGGCACGCATGCCAATGTGCGTAGCAGAATGGTGGGTTTGAACACATGTAAGCAACGCACGCATGCATTGCAATGTTATGAAAAGGAACTTGAACACATGTAAGTAAAGCAACGCACGCATACGAAGCAATGTGTATATAGGAACTTGAACACATATCAGTAAAGCAATGCACGCATACAATGCAATGTGTATAAAGGGCAATTGAACACATGTAAGTAAAGCAAAGCACGCATACAATGCAATGTGTATAAAGGGCAATTGAACACATGTAAGTAAAGCAAAGAACGCATACAATGCAATGTGTATAAAGGGCAATTGAACACATGTAAGTAAAGCAAAGCACGCATACAATGCAATGTGTATAGGGGGCAATTGAATGAAATGGGAATGCAAGTAAGGCACACACACCTCACTGGAATGTAAAACGCAATGCGAGTGAGGCACACATACCTCATGAATGCAAGGCTGAAATGAATACGAGCATGAGGCACACATACCTCGCGAATACAAGACTAAATGAACTCGAGCATGAGGCACACATACCTCATGAATGCGATACTAGATGAACATGAACATGCAGAATGAAGCACGTGAGGTATCACACCTCACGTGGATCGAACTGAAATGCAAAGTGATATGCAAAATGATGTGCGAAATGATGCATGTGAGGTAGCACACCTTACAGATGAAAAATGAAATGCAAGACGAGGCACACGTACCTCGAGATGCAATGAAATGCAAAATGAAATGCAAAACGAGGCACACGTACCTCGAGATGCAATGAAATGCAAAATGAGATGCAAAACGAGGCACACGTACCTCGAGATGCAATGAAATGCAAAACGAGGCACACGTACCTCGAGATGCAATGAAATGCAAAATGAGGCACACATACCTCATTTGATGGAAAATGAAATGCAAAACGAGGCACGCGTACCTCGAGATGCAATGAAATGCAAAATGAAATGCAAAACGAGGCACACGTACCTCGAGATGCAATGAAATGCAAAATGAAATGCAAAACGAGGCACACGTACCTCGAGATGCAATGAAATGCAAAATGAGGCACACATACCTCATTTGATGGAAAATGGAGTGCGATGAGGTACGCGTACCTCGAAGGATGCAGGACAATGCAAAAGGGGGGGGCGGTGCGCCAAACGGCGCGATGAATGCATGCCAAATGCAGTATGATGCGCAAGATAGCGCGATGCGTTAGACAACGCGAGTGCACAAAATAGTGCGATTGGATGCATGCCAAATGCAGTATGATGCGCAAGATAGCGCGATGCGTTAGACAACGCGAGTGCACAAAACAGTGCGATTGGATGCATGCCAAATGCGGTATGATGCGCAAGATAGCGCGATGCGTTAGACAACGCGAGTGCACAAAACAGTGCGATTGGATGCATGCCACGCACACGGGGTAACTTTTGAATCTTATAAAATACAAAAGGATACAAAAGGATACAATCTTCGCTTGAATTTGAGCGTCACGCACAGTAGAGACGGTCCGAAGTCAAAACGGAGGCCGGTTGAGCATCGGGGACGCATTTTCTTGTACTTTATTGATCTATGGAGACCCAAGACCCCTTATCTTGCCTAAAAACATCCTTGGGAATACCACCGGCTGGGTGGGGTGGTCACCGGCTTCCACCGACTGCATAAACTCATCCATCGGCACAAAAAAGTGCCGACCGGCACAAAATAGTGCCGACCGGCAGAAAATGCCTGATCGGGGGCAGAACTGCCATTTCACTCCGGGCTTTATAAAATAGGGTTTTAAATCCTATTTTACACACTTCCAAACCGCCGAAAATCCCTCCTTTCTCTCTCTAGGGTTTTTCTTTCGATTTCTCACCGATTTCTCCGCGTTTCACGCCCATTTTCTCGTCGGATTCGCGATATTCTTCGCGTTTCGGACATTTTCGACCGAACAAAACTTCGTTTCGGTGCACTTTTCGCCATTTCCGCCTTTTCGGGACTTGTTCCCCTCGACATTCTCTACATTTCCGTGCATTTTCCTCTTCCGGCCTTCCCGGCCATTCCCGACCCTCTCGGGGTTGACTTCCCAGTTGACTTTTCGCATTCCGGCCCATTTTTCCTCTTCCGACTATTTTTCCCATCTCCATTGCTATGGCCGATGAGGTTCCACATGTCGGGACTCCCCCAGACCACGAGATGGATCCCGGGGTTGAGCTCCTCCCGCTGGGTGAGCGTCCCTTTGACCCAGCGACCTACCGCCCGGCGATTCACGTACTACCACCCGATGGACTCCGCCACTTCCGCGACTTCGACAGGGCTTTGGACCCGGAGCTTCTGCTGCGCGAGCCGGCCTCCCACTTGTCTTTTGGCGCCGCCGAGGTAACACTCTCGTCTTTTATTTTCTGCAATGTAGGATTTCCTGTCAACTGCCGTAGCTAACTGAACCCATTAACTGCTTAGTTCTGATGTGCTGTACTGTAGTTGATTATAGACAACTTCACAACTGATATCTGCTTAGGACCGACACACATGCACACGCACTGCACTAGCCTCAAGCACTCGAACACACGGCACACATTGCACTACCAATTCGTCGACACCCGGTGCTTATTTGAATTTGAAAACTCGCACGCATGCTAGATTTGCACAAAACTACACCAACACGCGGACACATCACACGTTGTAGTTCACCGAAACATACCGAGACCTGGCTTCTATTTGAACTTTGAAAAACACGCACACATGCTATTCACACTGATCCTCACAGGAGCACTGACATATCACAGGCTGTAGCCCACCCACTGGTACGCTGAAACCCGATATCTGCTTGAATCTGAAAAATGTGCACACATGCACCAAGTTTACACTGGAGCATCCAAAACACACTGACGCATCACGCGCTTGTAGTTTACTGTAAGCACACCGGTACCCGGTTTCTGTTTGAATTTTAAAAATCTGCACGCATACCAGATTTGTACCGACTGCATATCTTCATATGGCTTCGCAATTTCTTGACTACAGGGAGACTCCCATACTCTCCGCGGGTATGGGAACGTCGTCGCTCGCGACTGGTACACCGAGCTGCCTGACGCCGTTAGCCGCATTGTAGATCGGGCCGGCTTTGGCACCTTCTGCAGGGGACTCTCCAGGCTTTCTGCTTGCAGACCTCTTCTTGCCGCCCTGGCAGAGAGGTGGTGGGATACCACCGATTCATTTCACTTATCAGCGACTGGGGACATGACGATGACCCCTTACGACTTCTCGATGCTCACCGGCATCGGGGTGGGGGGTGATCCGATCCCCTTCGATCTGAACATGGATGAGTGGATTGCCGCCGATTCACTTGCTTTCATGAGGCGCCGCCACTTGCTCGTCCAGGGTTCGTCCGCTACTCCTGGTTCGAGGTGCAGTTCCGAGTGCAGCCCGTGCTGGTGGACGCAGCTCCGATGACCCAGGAGGCCGTTGAGAGATACGCACGCAGTTTCCTCATGTTCTTGCTTGGGGCCACCTGCTTGCCGACGGCGAACACAAGGCCCCTCTGCGCTTTCGCGCTTTGGTGGACGTCGAGAGGATTGTGCAGTATGACTGGGGGGGCGCGACTTTGGCTACCCTTTACGGTTATATGAGCTCAGTCTCGTGGCGCGGATACCGCTAGCTAGGAGGCTTTGGGAGGTATGTCTTCTCTCTACTTTACATTCTGTTCTATACTTTCAGATTTTGTACAATGCACACAGTAGTCTCAGATATCGTACACACGCACACACATACTCCGCTTTACCTCGATGCACTGCTCGTTCACGCCAGACACTCGCACAACACAATACACAACACACGGCTCGTTATTTACGCTTTATTCGCATCTGCTTGATCGATAGTCATCTTGACGTCTGTTTTGGTACTGTGGTCGCCTACTTCCCAGACTAGAGCTGTGCGAGGCGGAGACCCCTCTGGTCATCCTTCTCGCCGTTCTGACGGGCGATGCGTCGTCCGAGGCCCCGGACACTTTAGCTTCTTCCGCCGCTTTTCGACACCATTTCCCCACCGAGGTATGTTTTACTTATCCGTTTAAGCTTCGCTTTCAAGCATACATTTCTATATCAAGAGATAATCAATCAGATTTCATTTCAGTCACTGGCGGTAGTGGGCTCCACTACCACCGTGATACGAGATCGGTATCTGCCGCCATCGAGACCTCGCGCTCACGGATTCTCTGGAGGGCCGGCCTGCCGAACTGGTACTGGTGAGCGTTTCATACGCCAGACCCTAGGGTTGCCAGAGCAGATAGTTCCGATCCTTCCTCCCGAGCGCATGAGGGAGACTGAGGGGTACAGCTTCCAGCAGATGGAGGACTACACCCTTGGCTAGGCCGTGGACATAGATGCTGACAGGGGCGAGGGCGACTACTCAGAGTACGTCCGAACCTTCTTGATGCGGCCTTTGAGCAGGGGCTCCCGAGCTGATCCAGCGAGACCTGCGGTGCCATCGGCCCGAGCAGAGGCAGGAGCAGGAGTGGGGTCGTCACAGAGGGCTCGAGCTCGCGGCAGGAGGGGAGTGCAGAGGGGATGAGGGACGGGCTGGCCCGCTCTGCCTACCATGTTGACTTATAGGGGGCAGAGTGGGGAGACCTACCAGATCCCTTTTGCTCCTCCTCCGGCTGGTCATGAGTTGGCCGGCATTCCCGACTTGCCTCCGGTATGTATTACTTTATTTCTGCATCTTGCACTGTAATTTCATTTCAGTTCATTCAAGTATCCCACAGAATACTGATGTATTTAATACTTTTGCAGGCTTCCTCCGAGTATACCCGTCAGTCTGTGGAGCTGAATGCCTCCCTGATGGGGATGCTGCAGCGGACTCTCGACGCTTTGGCCGTCTACAGCCTGCCGGTATGTTCTTCTGACCACAGTCTCAAACCATACTGCTTTCGCATAACCGCTATACTGCACAAAAATCTGATAAACTGCTCACGGCTTTCATACACTGTACTCATACACTGCATTCCTGTACTGATAAACTGCTCACGGCATTCACAGATTGTACTCATACACTGCATTCTGTACTGATAAACTGCTCACGGCATTCACACACTGTACTCATACACTGCATTCTGTACTGATAAACTGCTCACAGTTTTCTGATGTGTTTGTTCTTTGTATTTTCAGCCTCCTTTCCCGATCCCTCCAGTGAGTGGCGCTGCTCCAGCTGGGCCTCCCCTCTCTACTCGGGATGGCAGGATATTCCCTCGCACTAGAGGGGGACGTGGTCACGTGGGGAGCAGCTCACGAGCTCCAGCCTGAGATGGTGAGTCGGAGGCGGACGGAGTCATTTATGAGGAGGCCGGGGCGGCTCGGGCTCAGTTCCGGCAGGATACTCCGACGATGCTCCTGCGCTTTTGCCCAGGAAGAGGGCGAGGACCGATCCTCAGGCATGAGGCCTGCTGCTGATGATGATGATTTTGCTGCTTCTTTTCTTTATTTCTTTTCTTGTACTTTTCTCTTTTTGGTAGATAGAGTACTATGTACTGCCGCAGGCAGATTTTTTGCCTTCTTCAAAAGTTTGTACTTTGAAAGAGATTATATAAAACAAACTTTTTATCTGAAAAGTGTTATGTTTACATATCTCATACTTTGCACTGCATTGCGTCATATTACACCTCAAATGTAAATGACATTGATCTGTTGTCTGACAATTGAACACTTGCACTGTTAATAATCAAATAACCAACCAACTAAACAGTAAAACAGCTCATACAAACCACTGCTCAATCCTAACATACAGCCCACACTCTGCCGAGGACTAATCTGCTGGGGATTGATCTGCATTTAGCCCATAACTCAGTATTTGGTTCATTCTGCACACAGCAAAACTCTGAACAGGTAGCCCCAATCTAATGAGGCAGATCACAAAGCTAACACGGTTGCAGTTGAAACACACTCGGATGTCCCAAATTTTCCCTTTCCTTCTCTTGCTTTGCACGGATGTAGAGAATGGCACGGCATTCTGAGCACAGACGATTTTGAGGTAAGGAGAGGTTTTTTTAACCTGGGTATCGAGCCTACAACTGGACACCGCCGGAGAACTCATGCACAGAAAGTAAAAGGCACACGACCTAAACACGACGAGACATACTCGGAAAAGACTCAAAACTAAGTTGAGACTAACAAACCAAAAGACACGACACGGGCGAGTTCGAAAACAAAAGATCTTGAGGAGCCAATTCTTCCGGGCAGGTTTCCCACCCTCTCTAATTCGTGATTCTCGCATCACTCGGCCCTCGAGCTCGGTTTTTCTCACAAGACCTTCTTCTCACTTTTCTCTCGGCTTACACCTCTCTATTCTTTATTCTCTCATTTTCCATCCCTCCCCTGAGTGGTTGATAGATGAATAGGAAGCGGCGGATTCATGCCCGATACAGCTAGCTCGCGGCTATTCCTTCTAGTAGATAGAGCGCCTTTCTGGCAAATGCGTGCTGACGGTGGGGGGAAGACAGGATACCTGGCTCAACTGTGCCCCTAGTTCATTACTCTGACCATTCTTTGTTTTCTTTCTAAAACAGTTTTGATCAAAATGAACGCCGGATTAGCGTGCTTGGGCAATTTTTGATTTGAAAAATCATGCAAGTCAGGTTGCAAGCACTGAAAGTTTTCCTTTTGGGTCCAAACATAGTCCAATTTTGGAAAATGGAATTGTTTTCGAGAAAATAGTCAATCTCAGTAAAAATTTTCAAAAACTATTTTTGCAAACAGTCAATGCTCAACGAGCACGGAACTCACCATCGAGATGCGCAACCTCGGATCGGAGGCAATTTGGAAAATTGCCCCTGGCTTAAAAAAAAGGGGGAGAGGAAGGGCAACGGAAAGTTGCCCCTAGTTTGGATGACGACTGAGGGCAACTTTGGCAATAGATGGCAACGGAAAGTTGCCCCTTGTTTGGATGATGCCGCAGCATGCCTATTGATGATTGAGCTCGACCGGTCTCTCAGGCACGGAGAGGACGAAGACAGCCACAAACAATATACGGACACAACGCCTTTGAAAGCGTTTGGACCGGGTTCGTATGAAGTTGATCACGTAGCTCCAATTGTTGCAACCGAGACATCGGATTCGGAGGAAGCATGGGTAATCGAAACCATTACATGGACTGAGACGCTGTGGAAGCGTTAAGGGCTGGACTTCAGGATGAAGTTGCCTACGTATCCCAAACATGGGAATCAAGCCTTACGTAGTTCCGGCTAAGGTACTCTCGGGTGTTTTAACCTTCACTATTTTTAGGCTCTTACTTTTGCCAAGGCGCCCGATGCGGGTTTTCGACCTTGCAAGCTATGTTCTTCTTTCTTTTCTTCTTTTTCTTTTGTATTTTCATTTTTTATTTCTTTTGCTATATATTTTTTCTTTCTTTCTTTTTTTTGCATTTTTGCATTTTTCTTTGCTCTAACTTTTGCCTGGACCGCCCTTCTGGGTTTTCGGCCCAGCGAGCCTCTCAAAGGGTAAAAGTGTAACAAATCCATGCCAAATGGTTTTGAGATTGACGCCTCCCCTTTTCCGGGAGAATGACGGTTGCAATGCTTTACAGGAGATTCCATCATGGTTGCTTTGCAAACTTCTTCTGGTGAAATCTAATCTTTTGCTCCGATTTCGGTGCCTCTTGATCGAGGGCTGCTTTGAGTCTGACCTCACAGGCCTTGACTAAATTCTGGATGCCGGTTCAAGGTTTGGAAAATGAAGGGTCAAGTTACGAGGCTAAGAGCGATCCTAAGCTGCGCAATCTCAAGAGCGAATCCACACAGGTCTTCGCAGGACTGCGCAAAACATTTTGTTTTTGAAAGTTTTTAAGGAGGCGACGAATCGCTCGTGCCAAAGACAGTGTGGAACCAGTCTGGATTAAGCCAGGGTCCCTCTCAGTACTCACGCTGACAAGCATGATTTGAATCATTAAGGGCTTAGCATGCCTCTCTTTCTTTCAAAATGATCAAAACTTTGCAAATCCCGAGGAATTCCTTCCCCTTCGTTTTTTTTTCTTTTATCACGACAGTGTTCGAAAAGGGTTTTGAAAAACTTAGGTCAAAACAATGATTCTTAAGGCACCCAAGAGCAGGTGGAGTGCGCTGTCACCCCATTCGAATTCTCTGGCACAACTAGCTCAATACAATCAATAAACATGGAAACATGGTAGCCACGACTGTTTCATTCAGGTTTCCCAGGTGTAAACTGGCTCCACAGCAGAGGCAGACCCAAAAAGAAAGTAAAAGATAATTACAAAACAAAGCGGTGTTCGAGGCAACAACCCCAGAAGCACCCAGCATCCTATATAAAAGAGGGACTGACTCATTACAATTAGACAGACCCTTAAGCAAAAGGACTGACTCAAAACAATGAGACAGGCTCAAAACAAAATAAAAGACTGACTCGACACCCAAGTCAGAATGTGCAAAATCAAGATTCACGGATGCCCAAAAATGCGTGCCATACGCTACATCAAAATGTACCAAACATCGCCAGCGGTCCACCCTCCGCTACATACTCATGGTATCTGATCTACAAAATCCAACAACCGAGTGGTGACGGACTTTCTTTGAAGTGGGAGGAGGATAACTTCGTTATCAATCAAATCTTGCACCTCGTCAAGACGGAAACAATTATCGCTGGCATGGCTACCGCTGATGGTACGCCTGACAGGGAAGCATCATGGGTATCAGGGAGATTCTTCGGGAGCGGCCGCGGCTCCAGGGGCTTAAGGTGTCCCCTTTCGGCAAGGATCTGCAATGCCTTGGATAATGGCATATAGAGAGCATGAAAGACCCTGCGACCTCGGGGCTGGTACTTTGGAGCACTCTTGCTAGATGCACTAGCAAACGGGTTGGCGGGTGTGGCCTTGGATTTTTGATCCCTTCTGGATGTAGGATTGGGAATGGAAGGAGCTACTCTGGCATGACGGGGCCTGTCCCGATTTTCTGACCGACTTGGACTACCCTCGGGTAGAGTGGGGAAAACATCATCCACAATTTTGGTTACAATCGCGGATGCCTGTTGTTTGCTCATTCCCCCGGCTTTCAAAGCCTCTACTGCCCACAGCAGTTGTTCAATAGGGTCGGCCTCGGCCTTCATCTTGCCTCTGTCTCTGGCCTCAGCCTGATCGAGAGCTTGGTTTAATGCATCGTTGCCATAGTTGGAGGCCATCTCCGGTTGGCTGAGTTCGATGACAATTCGACCCAACAGCGGGGGCTCTTGGGGTACGAAGCTTCCGGCATAGGGTGCAGCTAGTGGTGAAACTGACATTCCATAGGCGAGATCTGTCACAGACCTTTGGAGATCACCTATCATTCCCATTAGTTCGAAAGTAGTAGGCTCACGAGCCTGGTACAGTTGAGGAGCCCAAATTGGATGTGCGGCAGGTGACCTAGGCGGATGCCGACGGCAGCCATCTGTGGGGTGACTTCGACTAACGCTGCGTCATGACCACAACCTCTTCCGAAGTTCGCATCATGTTCGGTCTGCCTCGGCAAGGAGAAGACACTAGTGATCAAACCTCCGAGTCCTCGAATCAAACGCAAAACAAGCAAAGATTTCACCCTAAGCAGATCAAATCTGGTGTAGCCGACAATCTGCGCTCTACTATCAACACTACTCCCTGAGTCACTATCAAAATCGAATCGACACCATTCGATACTGCATTACCCTCGGGCCGGATACCCAAATCTTGCAAACTGATATGTTTGTTCCCTGTAGAGATATACTCTAAAAGCACATAGCAGGTAAAAAGAGAGCCAATGCACCCCTATGTTGGGGTAGGGTTTCCCTGTCCTATTTTGTCAGGAGCTAGGGTTTCACTACGCACACAGCGGTTTCAAACAACCTATATTGGGTAAGCAACCTGTCCTAGTTTGGAATGGTCACTATGGATTCTGAATATGCACTAGGTCGAATGGTCGGAAAGGGTGCCCCGGTAAAACCGGGGTTTGTGTTCCCATACTGGCAGAGCCCACAACCGGTCAGCCTTTTGGTCATGCCTTGACAAGACAAGCCTCCGGCAAACCGCTCAGGAATAGCAGATGGCCAACACGGTGTCCTAGGCGCACCAATGCACATGCAATGCAAAGAAACACATAAGTGTAGTCAAACAGATATCACGAAGTTCGAGTCAAACTCTCTAAAACTCCCCAATGAGTCGCCAGAATCAGAATACACGCCCATGGGGACCTCGGCTCTGATTCGGACTCAATTTGTGTCATGGTTCTAAATTTGAACCAAAGAGTCCAAATCCAAATCGTTTGAGAAAAAGCAGTTTTGAAAAGTAGTGCCAAACATGGATCGCTTTGCTGACATAGTCGCCACCTAAATATTTTAAAATGGGAAATTTAGGAAACCCTGACTCGGTGCCGAAGGCCACGTGTCCGTCATCACCAAAGTGGTCTTGGCTCAGGAGCTTGGGTACGATCGGGGAAGGTCAGCTATGAGCACCCCCTTTCGCCCGGTCCGAAGACCGGCCTCTACTAACCGTGATGTCCGCTTTTGAAAACATTACATGCTCTTGTTCCAATTATTAGCCTAGAATTACTATGTTATGCGCGCAGCAAACAAGTATAGACTAGATTGCCTAATTTGGAAATAAACATTGCATATCCGTTCGTTTTGAAAACAGTTTGAAATTGCTACTCACAAGTAGGCTAAAATACGGATTTCAACGAGTTTTTCCAACTCAAGTAATCCAACCTCCACCCACAGGCATTCAAGCAGTTTATCACATAAGCACTTAGCCGCATGGCAGGCATACTGTCATGTTAACATTCACACGCATGCAACATGCTAAAGCATAAAACTTACATCAGACTCGTTAAAACAAGAAACCAGTTAGCAAAACATGCATGACCTGGTTTATGTTAAGTGACTAATGCATCGCATACGGAATGTAATCTAGACAGGCTCGGCTATCCTAAGCATGGCACATGAAATGCAACAACTATCACGTATTCAATTTGGAATTGAAAGTACGATGCAGTTTGTATGATGTACCGAGCCCGATGTATGTAAACAAATGCATGAATGCACGCATGCATTGCATAAGGTATGCTAATTTAGATGTGCCCTAATCTACCATCATAAGCAAGTAAATAAAAGGGTAGAAAGAAATGGGGGTTGGAAGACATGCACTCACTCACACACACTTATTACAAATTTGCCCTCGCTCGGAGGGACCAAAAGAATAATACAAATTAATTAACTACGCAAGCTAATTAATTATTACAAATTAACTAAATTAATTAACAAATTAACTAAGTTAATTAAAGCAGTAAACGCCTCGGGAAGAGGGCTCAAATGCAAATCGGAATTGGTTTTGAATCAAGACCGCTGCGCAAGTGTGCTCGCTTCTCTCGCTTCCTCTTCAAAATTCCCAAAATCCTCAAGCACCTCTCAGCACTGGGAGTACCACCGCCGGAGCAGAGCACCACCGTAAGAAGGAGGCCACCGCACTAAATTGATTCATCGGTTGTCAATTGGTCGGCGGACTAAATAGTGCCGGTCGGCACAAAATTCCTGCAGAACCTGCAACTCACAGCAGCAGAGGGAAACAATATGCAAGGCAATGCAATTCAAGCCATTTGTGCATCAAACACACTCCCTATCATGTTATTGACTCAAGGGGGCATGTGCCTCGGTTCCCGGACCACCAATCGCGCATTTTCATGCATGACGGCCCTAAGAACCAAGAATGCAACTTTGATGTCAAATGCATGCAATGCAATCAATCAAACAATGGTGCTAAAACCTCCATCATGACTTAGTCAAGAGGCAGAGCATGCATGCTCATATGATGCAATCCTAGGCATGTCAAGCTAGTATGCAATATGGGCAATGTGATGCACTTATGCAAGCATACAAGTAAGCATTCAAGACAAGCATGCAAACCAATGAAATGGTGGATTTAGACATGAATTAGGCATCTTAAATGGGCCCAAAATCAGTGGCCAAAGTGCCTAGAAATGGAGACTAAACAAACTCACATACATGCAAGTGTTAAGGTTCAAACCCAAGGCATACAAAAGCAACTCTCATGCACACTTAAAGAGGCCAAACATGGACTAATAGCATGCATTAAAAGCTCTGAAATTCATGTTAAACATGATGCCAAATCATGCAATGAAGCATGCCAAACAAAGCACGCAAATGGCCTTAGGCTTAAGGCAAGCCAATGAGGCATTAAACCACACTTTGCATAAACATACATGGCATGCACTAATCAACCTAAAACAGGTTCCTAGCATGTCAAAACAAAGCCAAATGGCTACTTAGATGGCATCTAAGAGTCATTAAATCAAAGGCATGCATTGAAGCCAAAACAAGGGGCATACAACACATGCTCCTAAAGCATTAACAAGGCCACTAAGGCAAGCATACAAGCACACCAAGGGGACTGAAATTGCATGTTAAGTGGCCCCAAACCACCAAAATAATGCAAACAACACATGCTACACATGCACACACTTGAGACCAACAAGCCACAATACAAAGGAGCTATATTAAGCATGCTAAGATTGACCAAAATACTTATGGACAGACCTAAAACATGTTAAAATAAGCACAAAAGCTTCATGAATCAAGGCCTAAAACATGCTAGGAATGAAGGCATACAACCTAGGCATGTTAGAGCATAAAGAGGCATTACAAGGAAACTATACTAAGCATGCATAGGAGACCAAAACCAACTTGAAAACATGTTATATTATGGCAATATAAGCATGAAAGACAACCAAGGCATGCTCAACACACACTCAAACATGGTGCTCCTTTGGAAGCCAAAACTTGCCCTTTTCAAGGACATCAAGGAGAGGGGGTGACCCTCCCCTTTTTGAGACTTCAAGGCATGTTCTTCACCACTGAAATCCCTCAAGATTTCAGTGGTGAAGAGATCCCATCACCAAAATCTCGGATCTCTCACAAAATAGCACAAAAAGTGACCTTTTCAAGGCCTAAGGGTGGTCAAACCTACCCAAACCACTAAACACTCTTAATGAACAATAAAGAGGCTTAAAAAACAGAACTTTTATGTGTTGATCACCAAGCACAAAAACAAGTCTAAGCTATGTAGAAATGGAATGCAAAAATGGGGTAAAAAGGGGTAGTTTCTTACCTTTGATGACTATCTTCACAAAAGTTGTTGTTGTTGCCTCCTTGAGCTCCAATCCAACCAAAAACACCAAGAACCAACCCTTAGAACCTCAGTTGCTTAGAGAAGGTGAAACACTAGGTGCTTGTGTGCAATAGTGTGAACTAAAGCACCTAGTGTACAAAATGAGAGGTAAGAAGAGAGATACAATAGATACAAAGATCAAACCCTAGACCAGAGGTTCTCCTCTCTTTTTTTCTCTCTAACCCTAAAATTTTGCTAACCCTTGAGCCAAGAGAAGAGCCTTCTCTTTATAGGCAACAAAGACTTACAAACTAAGTCATCCAAGGGCTCATCCCTCCATACACGTGTATGGAGGGAAAACAAGAGCTAAACAGCTATCTAAAAATATCTCAGAAAGCAGCTGTAAAGTGGTCGGCTGGGCAAAATGGTCATTTTGCCAAAAAGAGTGCCGACCGGCACAATATAGTGCCGGTGGCAACACCAGCCAGCCGGTGGCCTCTAACCACAGCCGGTGGTATGTGGGGATACCTCAGAAGGCATTCCCTGCCCCTCAAAGGCAAAGCACAGGTGTTTGGTGCAAAACCAGACACAAAATAGTCAAGTTCGGAGGTCCTGAGGCAAGGCGTGTAGCCGAGAACTCCGGGAACTCCAAACAAACACAAACATGGATAATCACCGAGTGTTCGAGCGGGGACATCCAGGTCTTGAGGACGGTCAAAAATGGGGTGTCTATAGTAGCGCAACCCTTCTATGGAAGGAATTCACTAACTGTGAGCGGAAGAAAGAGAATCTGGTGGAATACCAGGGGCAAGAGCCCGCAACTTCATGCTTATCCATCAACCACCCAGGGGAGGGATTAAAAAATGAGAGATTAAAGAATAGAGAGATGTGCGCTGAGAAAAAAGTGAGGAAAAGGGTTTTGTGAGAAAAGCTGAGCCTGAGGGCCGAGTGATGTGAGAATCACCAAATAAGAAAGGGTGGGAAACAATACCCGGAGAAACTGGCTCCTCGCAAACTGAGATGTCTCTCGTCTTTGGAACACGTCTGTGTGTCGTGTCTTTTGTTTTGTTTGTCTCGATTCTTGTTTTGAGTCGTTTGAGTGTCAACAGATGTGTTTAGATCATTTTACCTTGTTTTTCCTTTGATTGAGTTGTGTTTAGGTTGTTTTACCTTTGTTTTCCATTTTGGCTGTGGTCAGTTGTAGGCTCAATACCCGGTTAAGAACCCTTTTCTCATTTCAATTTCAAAAATCATTGTGTGCTCAGAGTGCCGTGTTGTTCTCCACAATTGTGCAAAATAGGATTGGTTCTTTTATAAAGCCGCAGGTTTCAACCCAAGTCATGTCAGAACAGTAAAACAAGGATCTATCTGAAGCTATTTAGGTTCCGGACTGTAAAGTAAAAGAAAAGAGGGAAAATTTGGAGCATCTTAGCATGTTTCAAACTTAGCAAAATCCGAGACTACATTCCAGGTGCACCTTCTCAGGCCTCGTCGTTTCTCTGGAGTATAGTGTATCTCGACCCCAAGTGTAAGCCTGCTTTAAGTCAGAATGGCAGTCCAAGCAGCACCCGAGGGTTTCACATGCAGATGTTATCTCTCGCCAATATGAACAGGGTGTGCCCTTTTTTTTTTAGCTGAGTGTGTTGCAGAGTCCTTTAAGAGGCAAATCAGAGGCACCAGAGTACATATTTGATGCTCCTCTATTGCATAGAATGTGAACTTTCATATACACTGTTGTTGCATGCGTGCCGCACATCGTTATGATATGCTTGCTTTCAATTCCGCATAGAATATGCTTTGCTTGTTTCATGCATAGAATATGCTTGCTTTCAATATTGCATAAAATGTGTTTCCATACTTGCATAGAAAATGCTCGTATCTCTTGCATGGAAAATGCCCCCCATACTTGTATAGAAGATGCATTTTATCGCACTTTCTTGTGCATTTTATCTCGCTCGCACTGTCTTGTGCACTTGCACTTTGTATCTCACTTGCACTGTCTTGTGCATCTTGTGGTTGTATCTCACTCGCACTATCTTGTGCATTTCAAATCACTCGCGCTATTTAGCGTATCGCACTATTTAGTGCATTTCAAATCAATCGCGCTGTTTAGCGTATCACACTATCTTGTGCATTTCAAATCAATCGCTTATTTCACAGACGTCCATCGCCTGACTGCTTGCGGTTTATCACTCGCTTATTTTGCGACCTCAATCGCGACTGCTTTTGTGCGCTTTACATTCACGCTTATTTTGGCGCCAAGACCGCTCGCGCTTTATCATTCGCGCTTTTTGCGCACCTCAATCACACTATTTTGTGCGCTTTATCATTCGCGCTTATCTTGCGACCTCAATCGCAGCCTTGTGCATTGCATATCATCGCGCTTATTTTATGCGACCTCAATCGCGACCGTCCCCGTGCTTTGCATATCACATCGCACTATCTTGTGCATTTCAAATCAATCGCGCTGTTTAGCGTATCGCACTATTTTGTGCATTGTATCATTCGCGCGATCTTTGCGATCCCACCTGCACTTGTTAGTGCATTACATTTCACTTGCGCTATTTTGCGCATCGCACTATTTTGTGCACATTACTTGCATTGTGCATGCATTTTATCGTGCTATCTTGCGCATCTCACCTGCACTTGTTAGTGCGTTGCATCGCGCTATCTTGCGCACCTTACTTGCATCACACTGCTTTATGCATTCACCCTACTCGCACTAAGTTATGCACCACCAGCTCGCACTGTCTTGTGCACTCTCTAGTCTAGGAGACCTTAAATCCTTCGGTCTAAGGAGACCTTAAATCCTGCATCATCATTCGCGCTATTTTGCGCATCGTACTTGCAGTTTACTTGCATTTCATTTGCACTGTCTTGTGCACTTTCTGGTCTAGGAGACCTTAAATTCTCTAAAGGTGCAATTCCTTTGGTGTCTGTCGTGCCCAAACGACTTCCGGTGGTCTGGTATAGCCACCTGCCTGTGTTAGCAGTGAGTTCCTAGGAGACCAACTGAGACGGTGGAAACTAGAGTTCGAATGGCTTACGTCTAGAACGCAAAGGTTCGGGATTTTCGAGACTAAAGTCTAGTTTAAATACCCAGAGGTATATCCTCGGCTTGAAATCTGTATGGCAGCCCCATAGATTGAGATAGCATGTATATGCGCCTCAATTATGGATACTGAATCAACCTAGTCTGTCACCCGGTTGGAGAATAGGGAAAGCTGCGACCATAGTCAGGGAGAAAAGTAGTACTTTCAGTTCAACCAAGAAGAAGCGAAAGATCCCTAGCAGCATGAGGCACGATATTGTATGTACGGTTCATTTGAGGCTGGCGCGACCAGACGAACCGCACAGGTAGTGTACCTTCTCCGTGTGAGACGTAACGAGAATTGAACAATTCTCCGCACTCTTAACTGCATGAAATGTAGTTGTTGCTTTGCATTCTTGCTTAAAACTGTTGCATCTATTTGTGAATACTTGTTTCATTACAGCTTGCTGCATTTGCATGATCATGAGGTATTTTTGGCTTCTTGCATTGTCAGTTGCATTTTGCCCCCTGGCTGCGGATACATCTTTGTTTATCTCACCTGTTTTGTCTAAGTCTTCGGCCTTATAAAAAATGGGTCGTCTCTAGGCTTTGACATTCACTCCCGTCACTTATGACTTTCGAGCTCTGTCAAAGAGGGGCAACTGTAGACACCCCATTTTTGACCAACCTTAAGACTCAGACGTCACCGATTGAGCGCTTGGTGATGTTGCATATCGTGCTTGTGCAGAGGTTTCAGAGTCTCGGCTGCGAGCCTTGCCTCCAGACTTCCGGACTCTTTTGTGCTTTGCCTCGGTTTACGAACCAGGCTCTATTTTCTCTGTTTTCTCTTCCCGAAGGGAGGGAGAGGTCTCGTAGATCATCTCTCAGTGGCCGTAGGTTACGTTTCGTGGTCGTAGGCCACTTTTCCCGTTTCGGAGCCCGGTTCCCGATTTTCGGAGCCGTTGGCCGTGTGCCTCAGTTCGGGACCGCTTAACCACCTCCGTTTGTTCTGGTTTTTGGCATACACCTTATTTCCTCCCTTTTGAGGGACACTGTGGTCCAAGAGACCAACTTCGCGATCGAACACCACTTCCGGTGCTTGACAGCCAGTTTTCGGGGCCCCAGGCTGCTCGTTTTGGCCCCCGAACCTTCATTTTGCATCGGTTTGGGCTCATTTTTTGTGGAGGCCTTATTTTCATTATTAGAAAGCTTGTAGGAGGGTGGGAGGCCAGCAATTTTTCTGAAAAGCCAACTTTTTTTTGGTCCAAACTGGTTCAGCATGAATCCGGGAAGGAGAAAAATCTGCGCGGCTTCACCGAAACGGGCGTAACTCTTTGCACAAGAGGAATTAAGATATGAGGCCACCACCATTGGAAAGATTACTTCCGGGCTTCATTTTTCACTCAAGAATCTCCTAAGTCCAAGTCCAGGGGGAGAAGATATGGTTGGTTGAAATCCGGTTGGACCGAATCAGTGCGGCTTCATGGAAAATGGCATAACTTTTTCCACAGGAGGAATTTTGATGCAAGGTTTGCGGGATTGGAAAGCTAACTTCTGGGGCTTCATCCTAGGGGGTGGCTGGCCACTTTTCCCTTTTGACTTGGCCGGCCGGCCACTTACCTGGTGGATGATTTTTTTTGTCCTTTTGACTTGGCCGGCCATTCTTGCCTTCCCAAGTGTGTTCCATCCATATATTGTGTTTTGCACTTCACCCATGTCCGAGGGTTTGGCCTTTTGAGGGGGAAAATTGAATTTAAATCTCCCCCCCATTTTTCCCCCATTTTCCCCCCTTTTTCCCAGACCTTTGCCTATATAACCAGCCCCTCCCCTTTAGTTTTAAGGGTTCGAAAATTGCTTTAGAGCTCTCTTGCATACACTCTCCATTTCCCTCTCTTCCAAGACTCCAAACTTTAGGGTCCTTGCATCATTTACACTACACCACATAGCACCACCTCTCCAACCTCCATTCCAGCCACTTGGAGCTATTTTCCAGAGCTGAGGAACACCACTTCTTGTGCCAAGAGGTTGCTAAAGTTGAGTCTTCAAGGGTAAGTCCTTCTCTCCTCTTTTTGGTCCTATTCTTGCTCAATACATTAGCCATACTTTCTTGAATATTTGAGCTCCGACCCTAACTGAAAATAGCATTATTTTGAGCCATTTTGCATGTTTTATTAAGGGCCTCTCACTGTTTGAGGCCTCCTCTTTGCACTTGCTTCTTTACCTCTCTTGTATGCCTATTTCTTGTGTAGTATTTTTGGCCTATATGTAAACTGTTTTGAGGCATGTTGTAAACTGTAAAGTAGCTTATTTTGAGCCATTCTTCAACATTGGTGAAGGGCTCATCACTGTTTGAGGTTTCCATTTGTCACTTGCCTTTGTATCCATCTTATGGTCCTATTTTTGCATGATTTGTTAACCCCTTGTGCTTGCATTTTTGGACTTTGGTCTGAACTGTAAATGGCCTCATTTTGACCCCCTATTAATGTTTCATTAAGGGTCTTTTGCTTTTTGAAGCATCCTTTTTATACTTTGTGTTATAGCTCTCCTTTTGGCCTTATCTTGCATAGTATTTTGAGCATGCTTGTGCACTGTGTTGGGTTTGATCATAAACTGTAAAAGGTTATATTTTAGGTCCCTATTCAAATTTGTTGAAGTACCTTCATCTTTTTGGGGCCAGCATGCATCACTTACTTCTTTGTCCTCCTTTAGGCCCACTTTTTGCATGAGAGTTTTTCCATACTTGTGTCTATTTTTGTGGCTTGTGGTAAACTGTAAAGTACCATACTTTGGGCCCCTCTTTGACATTGTAGAAGGTCCCTTCTCTGTTTAGGGGCAGCAGCTGTCACTTGCTTCATTATCTTGCTTTCGGGGCCATTTTTGCATGCTAGTTTAGCCCCATTTACGTTCGCTGTTTGGCCTTGCTTAGAACTGTAAATATGCTTATTTTTGGGCTGTCTTGATTCTTTCTTCACACTCCATGTTCGAATAATTCATGCATTGCATAGTCATAGGTCATTCCGTATGCCTAATTTCGTGTTTCGGGATTCATTTCATGCATCGGGTGTCATTTTGCCATCTTTCGGGGCTGTTTTGCATCACTTATTGCCTCTGAAATTTGCATTCTAATATGCCATATTCCATGCTTTGCCATGTCTTGTTAGAGTGGCATTTCGTGCCTTAAGGTCGGTCCTCAGTTTGCGTGCACGTGTGCACGCATTTTGAGTTTCTCAATTTCATCTAATGGCCTCTTATGTGAGTGTGGCTGAGGTCCACTCATGTTGGTGTAAGTCCATTATGTATTGTGTATGCCATTTCATTCCATAGCATTGTGTATGCTAGGCTGTATGTTAGCGCATTGCGTATGCCATGTTACCTCGTGCATCGTGTATGCCATTTCATAGCATTGTGCATGTTAGGTTGCATCTTAGTTGCATTTCATGCATGACATGCATATTGCATTGTGTTCGGGATAGGGCGCTTTCAGACTGAGTGACCTAAACGCGTGTCTCAATATTCCAATCACCGACACTCCGGATTATCCATGATGGAGTTAGGTCTTGTTGCGTTTTCATGTGCATTCATTCTATATTGAGTAGTGCAATTCGATTCCTCAGCCATCATGCATCGAAATGCGTGATTGGTGGCACGAGGATCAAGGCATGCATACATTTGTGAAAATACATTGCTATGCCCCTTTCCTGCTCTCTGTTTTAGTAAATCAAGAATCAGTAGTCTTCCGGGGCTTGGCACGCTTTCCAAAAAAAATTACAAACAGAGGCTAATTGGGGCATCGCAGTGGATTTCTGCACAAGGCAACCCGGACATGCATCATTCATCATCTGGAGAAGAGTCAAGACAGTCCCTGACTTGCATGCCAGTTTATTATTTTTCTTAGTTAATTTGTAAATTAATTAGGGGTTTGTACATATTTTGGACTGTAATTTGGACTGTACTATTCGGGACTGTATATTATTCTTTCGGACCCTCTGCGCGAGGGTATAATTGTAATAAGTGTGCTTGTGTGTGATGTATGTCTTCCAACCCCACGTCTTTCTTCCCTTTTATTTACTCGCTTATGATGGTTAGATTAGGGCATGTTTCAATTAGCATATAGTATGATAGCATGTTTGCATTCATTCATCTGTCTTGCATGCACCGGGCTCGGCGCATCACACTAACTGCATTTGTATTTCGATTCCGAGTTGAATACTTGATAGCTGTTGCATCTCATACGCCATGTTTAGAATAGCTGAACCTGCTATAGTTGCATTTTTGCATGTGTTGCATTAGGCATTTCTGTATATTTAGGATCATGCATGGATTTCTAATCGGTTTCTGTTTTGGCTTGGAGTACTCAGTGAGTTTTATGCTTTAGCATCCTTGCATGCGTGTGAGTGACTGCCATGATAGCATGCTTACCATGAGGCTAACTGCTTATGTGATATACCTGCTTGGATGCCTGTGGGTGGAGGTTGGGTTATTTGGATTGGAACAATTCATCAAATGTTTGTTTTAAGCCCACTAGACAGTGGCAAAATCATGTTTTCTAAGCCCACCCGAGGGTGACAAAATCCGCATTTTAAGCCTACTTGCGAGTAGCAAACCATTTTCACAAACAAACATGAAGTGTTTTGTTCCAATTCAGACGACTCAGTCTATACTTGTATGATGTGCGCATCACATAGTAACCTAGGCTAATAACCGGAATAAGAACACACAATGTTTTCAAAAATAGATATCATGGTTAGTAGAGGCCGATCTTTGATCGGGCGAGCGGGGGTCCTCACGAAGTGACCTTCCCCAATCATACCCAAGTTCCCGACCCAAGGCAACTTTGGTGATGACGGACACGTGGCCTTAGGCAAACGAGTCAGGGTTTCCTAAATTCCCCAAAAATAAAATATTTAGGTGGCGACTCTGTATCTGGCAAAGCAGTCCATGTTTGGCACTTCTTTTCTAAAAATCTGTTTTCTCAAAACGATTTGTCGGATTTGGACTCTTTGGTTCAGATTAAGAACCGTAACACAAATCGAGTTCGAGCTATAGCGAGGTCCCCTGGGGGCTTGTTACAGCGTTGTCGCGCATTTCGAAATCATGCATTTTCATGCATTTTACGCGACTTGCGTTGTCGCGCATTCCAGACAACATGCATTTCAAAAATAAAATAAATACAAAAAAGACAACAACAACAAAAAAAAAACATGCATCATTTGCATTTCAAACAAAAACAAAAACAAAAACAAACATGCATATGTCATGTATCATTTTAAGTATTGCATATGTCATGCATACATTGTGAATAATGCATATGTCGTGCATTCCATTGTAAATAGCGCATACGTTATGCATTTCACTGTAAATATTCTATCCATTCCATTGCATATTGTAGATATTGCATTGTAGCTTGCATGCATTCACTGCATCACTTCCATCTAGGGTTTGCACCTTTCCTTGTTGAGCTTGGTCTGGTATGTGCCTATACTTTTCACGTCTATACACTCATACTTCCGTATGATCGTTCTATGTTAGACGTGGTTTGTTTCTGTCCATGCTTTTCCTAGGCAAGATACGGTTTGGCCGTAGGCCTTAATCCACTGTATCCATTCCATTGCATATTGTAGATATTGCATTGTAGCTTTCATGCATTCATTGCATCACCTCCATCTATGGCTGGCGCCTTTCCATGTTGACCTTGGTCTGGTATGTGCCCATACTTTTCACGTCTATACACTCATAGTTCTGTATGACCATTCTATGTTAGACGTGGTTTGTGTGTGTCCATGCCTTTCCTAGGCAAGATTTGGTTTGGCTGCAAGCCATATCCATTGTATATATATATATATATTACATTATAGTGTAATTTTTGCATCCAGCATTAGGATCTTTGTTCTTTCGTTAGCGGGTCGTTTCCCCACTTATGTCATTCCACCCAATTACTAGTTCTTGTGTCCGTCTACATTACTCATAGTTCTGTATGACCTTTTCTATGGTAGACGGACTTTGCATCTCCATCAATCTATTTGACATTTGTGTGGTTTTGAACCGCTCATGATTTGATCATGATTCAATTGCATTGCATTGCATTTTCAGTTGCATTATTATACATAGTTTGTATATATTGCATATCATTTTGCATGTTATGCATGTTGCTAACAACATCGTACCTGTTAAGTTGCTTTCTTTTGCAGGCACGATATTGTATGTACGGTTCATTTGAGGCTGGTGCAACCAGACGAACCGGACAGGTATTGTATCCTCTGAGTGAGACATATCGAGAATTGCATAATTCTCTTACATCCTTTCTACATTGTAGTGTAGTTGGATTTGTGTTTGATTGCTTAAAACTGTCGCATGTTATGCTTCGTTACAGCTTTCTTTGCATGATCATAAGTTATGCTCGACTTCTTGCATTGTCAATTGCATTTTGCCCCTGCCTTCGGGCGCATATCTTGTCTGTCTTGCATGTTTGTCTAAGTCTTCGGTCTTGTCAAAAATGGGCCTTGCAGATATTTTTATGCCAGCTGTGCTAGCTGGCATACACTTTGCTTCCCTCCATACACGTGTATGGAGGGATCTCCCTCTTGTTATCTTGCCTTGGAAGCTTTACAAGATTGGATTGTCTATAAGAGGAGATCTCTCCTCCCTCTTTTAGGTTAGACAACTTTTTTCCAGAGCTTTGAGTTCTAGGGTTAGGGTTTGCATACATCCTATCTCTATATCTCTCTTTGCATATTTGTGTGTGTTTAGTCTTAGTATTACACACAAACACCCACCATTACACCTTCTCTTGGAGCTGAGATCCTTGGAGATTGTTCTTGAAGTTTTGGAGCTGGTGTGCACTTGAAGAACCAACTGGTCCACCATTTTTGAAGAGGGTCAACAAGGGTAACAACTTACTCCTTTTATTCCCCATTTTTGCATAGTTTTTTAGCCAATCTTGCAAATGTTTTTAGACTTAGCATATAACATATAAAAGTCTTGTTTTTGCCTACTCTAAATAGTTGTTTAAGAGTGTTTTGAGCTTTGAGGTTGTTTGACCCCTCTTAAGCCTTGTTAGGCTCCATTTTTGTGCATTTTTTGTGAGGTCCAGGACCATTGTGTTTGGGCCTCCTCACCACTAAAATCTTGAGGGATTTTAGTGGTGAGGATGGTGCCTTGAGGTCCCAAGAAGGAGAGGCCCACCCCCTCTCCTTGTTGTCCTTGGAAAGGGCCATTTTTGCCTCTTGAGAGAGCATTTTGTTTAAGTGTATGTTGGCCATGCCTTAACTGATTTTTGTGCTTATTATGTCATAATATAGCCCTGTTTTTACTTGGTTTAGGTACACCATGCTTGCTTAGCATACATGCCTTGCAATGCCATGTTTAGACCTTAACATGCTTTAGGTTTTGATCCTTGTTCTAGCATGATTTTGGCCAAGCTTTGTGAAGCTTTTGTGTTTGTTTTAGCATGCTTAAGTTCTGTTTTTGGTTGTTTTGGTTGACCATGACATGCTTAGTATAGCCACCTTGCATTTTGGCTTGTTAGCCTTAGGTGTGTGAGTATGTAGCATGCTTTAGATGCCTTGTTTCAGTGATTTGGAACCATTTATAGCATCATTTCAGTCCTCATGGTATGCTTGTATGCTTGCCATTTGATGCCCCTTTAATGCTTTACAAGGTTGTTGTCATATGCTCCGTGTTTGGCCCCTTGTGTATGCTTGCATGTTTAAACCCCTTAGATGCCATCTAGGTGCATCCTTAGCATTTTTTAGGTTTTCCTCGGGCCTGTTTTAAGTCCTCTTAGCCTTGTGAGGCTTTTTGACTTAGCCATGGTTTAAGTACCCTTGGGCTTGCCTTGAATCTTGGACCAATTGCATGCTATGTTTGTCTTGTTTAATTGGTTTGGCACCATCATTAACATGATTTTTCAGAGTTTACATTGCATGCTAATTGTCCATGTTTAGTCTCTTTTAAGTGTGCTTAAAAGTTGCTTGTTTGATGCCTAAGTGTTGGTCCTTGTGTGCATGCATGCTTGCATGTCATTTTACCTCCATTCTTGAACATGTTGGCCACTGTTTTAGGCTTGTTTGAGGGCCGCCTAAATTAGTTTAAGTCCACCCCTTAGCATGTGGTTACATGTTTGCCTTATGCCTTGCATGCCTAAATACACCTTGCATGTCCATGTTGCACACTTAGCCTCTATGCCTAGGTTGCATTCCATTTGCATGCATGCTTCACCTCTTAAGTTGAGTATGATAGAGGTTGAGCTTCTTTGTTTGATTACATGCATTGCATTCTATATCAAAATGCATACCTGGTTTCTTGGGCCATCACGCATTGAAATGCGCGATTGGTGGTCCGAGAATCGAGGCCCATCCCCCTTTGAGTCATTACCATGATAAAAGGTGTGTTGGTGCATACATTTACTTGAAATGCATTGCCATGCTATGTTTTGCCCTCTGCTGCTGTCAAAAATAGATTTTGCAGGAAGCTTCGGCCGGCCGGCCATATTCAGTGCCGACCGGCCATCCATCAATGGCCGATAGCTTAATCAGTGGCCGGTGACCATTCTCCTTGGCCGGTGGCCATTCCTCCTAGCCGGTGGTGTTCCACAGTGTGCAGAGAACATATCCTAGGACTTGTGCAGTCTTCAGAGGAGCAGAACAGTCAAAGCAGAGGCATCTTGTGCATGGCAGTGGCTTTCCGAGCGGAACCGAGCACGCATTGCATTGGGCCCTCTTCCCGAGGCTGTTTACTATTTTAATTAGCTTAGTTGATTTGCTTAACTAGTTAATTGTCTGTAATATTTTAATTAGCTTGTAGATTAATTGATTGTATTATTCTTTTGGTCCCTCCGAGCGAGGGCAAATTTGTAATAAGTGTGAGTGAGTGTGTGCATGTCTTCCAATCCCCCACTTCTTTCTCCCTTTTTACTTACCTTCTTTTGATGGTTAGTATTAGGACATGTTTAAATTAGCATACCTTATGCTATGCATGCGTGCATCATTTATCAGTATTGCATGCACTGGGCTCGGCGCATCATGCTAACTGCATAGTATTTCAAATCTAACTTGAATACATGCTATCTGTACATTTCACATGTCATCCTTAGATTAGCCGAGCCTATTCTAGTGACATTTTGTATGTGTTGCATTAGCCATTTAACATGGACTTAGATCATGCATGATTGCTAACATGTTCTTTGTTTTGGCTCGGAGTACGATGTAAGTATTTATGCTTTAGCATCTCGCATGAGTGTGAATGTTAATATGCTTACCATGCGGCTAGATGCTTATTTGATTAACTGCTTGAATGCCTATGGGTGAAGGTTGGAATGTTTGAGTTGGAACAACTCATTGAAATCCATGTTTTAGCCTACTTGCGAGTAGCAAATCTCAAATCATTTTCCAAACAAACGGATATGCAATGCTTCGTTCCAAATTAGGCGATCTAGTCTATACTTTTGTGTTGCGCGCATCACATAGTAATTCTAGCTAATTAATCAGGATAAGAATGCATGTGTTTTCGAAAACGAGATATCATGGTTAGTAGAGGCCAATCTTCGGATCGGGTGAGAAGGGGTGCTCATAGTTAACCTTCCCCAATCGTACCAAAGTTCCCGAGCTGAGGCAACTTTGGTGATGACGGACACGTGGCCTTAGGCAAACGAGTCAGGGTTTCCTAAATTCCCCCATTTAAAAAATATTTAGATGGCGACTCTGTATCTGGCAAAGCAGTCCATGTTTGACACTTCTTTTCTAGAAATCTGTTTTCTCAAAACGATTTGTCGGATTTGGACTCTTTGGTTCAGATTTAGAACTGTGACGATTCGAGTCCGAACTATGGTAGCATAAGGCCCTCACCACAGGGCGCGTCCACACCATGAAAATGAAATGATGCAAATAAATTCTGATTTCTGATGGTCATTTATATATTGTTGCACATTGTCGTTTAATTGTTTTTTACATCCTCATTCATTGTGTCAGGAAAAGACAAACCTATTGTCCCTAGATTATGGTAAATCTGTCCATGTGTTCATAATTTTATCTTCATAAACTGTCATTATGGAGGAGCCTGTTGCGTTGCATGTGCTGTGGATGTACCCTGTGCATTAAAATTTGTTGGCCAGACATAGCCTTGCCAAGTGTAAGCGTTTCTATATCACTATCAGTCTACTTGCAGCCTTATGTCATTAGCAAATTGTAGCAGGATACGTGATGATATTGACAAGGATGCCTTCCGAGGTCTATGTGCCATGGTATGCCTATACTTTCTTCATATTCCAATTAAACTGAGATTAGAAATGTAATCCTAGTTTGGTGTGCAATTGTTAATTGGTGTCAATTTTTCGTTAATATGGGTTTTTTTTCTTACAATTTCAAATATTTATTTGTTAGTAAGGCATATATTTACTTGCAAGTGCTTGCTTACTTTGCAAGTTTCTCCCTGGCATGATATACCATTACACTTGGGTGATGGTGTTTTTAATTTCATTGTTGAAATACCCAAAGAAACAAGTGCAAAGATGGAGGTTGCTACTGACGAGTCATACACTCCCATAAAGCAAGATACAAAGAGAGGAAAACTTCGATATTATCCGTAAGATTTGCCATTTTACCTTTACTTTTCCTTTCCTCTTCTTCTTTTGTTTCATAACTTCTTCATGCATAGTTTTGTTGTTCTATAAGGGCTTGAATCAGGCACTGTTGTTCATTTTCATGTATAAGCATCTGTTTAAGATATCAGACGGACTGCTCAATTTTTCCACTGATGCATGTCCAACTAAGCATCTAAATACGTTTTCATTTGTTGGGAGTCGAGTATTACCGGTCTCATATGGGACTTTGGAGTATAGAATTCATCCATATTGATAATCCTAGTGCCCTCATGCTATTTCTGTCAAACTTTACCGAGTGATGTTTGCTTCTCTGAGGGTGATTTGTGGCATTTCTATCAAATAGCAAGCACCCTAGCCTATAGGCTTCCCATATGTTGAGTAATGTTGTTCATACATGGTCCTTTAATTGTAATCCGATTTTGGCATAAAAAAATATTTCTTAATGTGAATAGATCAAGAAGGTGGAAATGGTGGATATCAGATGCTGAAATCTACTGGGTTTAAACATTATGCTAGTTTTATTCCATTGAGACTATTTTTAGCAGTTGGGTAATTGCTCTAAATCCTAATAATCAACTTAGATTTTGGAGAGGAGGTCAAATAAATAGGCTATGTGAGGCTGGTCCTAGGGAATATTTCCTTGAAAACCTGAGATATATAATCAGTGTCAAAAAATGAATTAGCTTTAGTGACCTTCATGTCATTTGCATGCTCTTATAGAGTGAATTTATTTTCATTTTATCGTTTAAAACTTTAATATGAGAACTTTTACGCCAACTTGTTTATCCTTTTTTTTTTCTTTTAACAAATTGATGTTTGCCAAATCTCTGGTACTTCTTGCCACTGTTGATCTAATCACAAAACCCTGGATTCTCTCTTTACATGACTTCTCCATCATTTTTATATTGGAATTTGAGTTTCTTAAAGTCTAAGCTCCTGAATCATTTTATTTTATCTTTCTCAGTTACAATATAAATTGGAATTATGGATTGTTTCCGCAAACGTGGGAAGACCCATCATTTGCAAACTTTGAAGTTAAGGGGGCACTTGGAGATAACGATCCAGGTACTAGTTGATCATTCATTTCATTTTACCTCTTTACTAAGCATTCTCTTCTACCAAAAGCAAAAGAATAAAATAATTGAATTTAATTTTCCAATTTCTTCAAATTGTAGTTGATGTTGTTGAGATTGGTCAAACTCGTGGAAAGATAGGACATATTATGAAGGTCAAGCCATTAGCTGCCTTGGCAATGCTTGATGAAGGGGAACTTGACTGGAAAATAGTTGCAATTTCATTGGATGATCCAAGAGCTTCACTTGTTAATGATATTGATGACGTGGAAAAGTATTTTCCAGTAATGTTTTTGTTGAACTAAGCAATAATTTATTTTAGTTTCTTCTAAATACTAGTAAAGAAAAGAGAGTTTATTGTAGATATACATGCTGAGACTTTTGTAACATCTGTGACATATCATCTGCTCTCATGCTCTTTGTTTGTCTGGTTCCTTCGGGGGATGGATCTATAATTGGTTAACATCTCCTTGTATAATAATAAGCCCACACCAATTAGTTAGGATGAGCGTTCATTGGGTTGGTCGAACTTACTCATTGCCCAAAATGTTTTAGTTGTTAATTTTAACAATGGCAATGTGATAATGTGCAGAACACTAGAAGGTATGGAATTTTGTAAGACAAATATAGTCTCAAAAGCACTAGCAATGTACTGGTTTTATTATATACAATATCTATGTCTTAAGTACATTTGAGCTATACAGCATTTTTCATCCTTTTCTTTTTCCTTTTATTTTATTCTATTTTTAATTATCTTAATAAGGGCATGACCAATGATTGGTGTGAAAGTCAATATTTTACGGTGTTGGTTACTCAAAGCTATTAAATTCAAGCAATGTGAATGAAGGTGTGATTTAGATTTCAATGTTAGTAATCAGCGGTGCATATGTACATCATTCTGATTACATTGCAATGTCGGTAATCAGGGCTAAGGTGTTCTATTTATTAGCAAACTATGGTAGTCCCTGGTCAATGGAAATATAAGTTGATATAGGCTGCTTAAAAATTGATTTGGCACCTATGTAAATTAATTGTTGTGCATAATTGTCACAGGCTTGACTGGGTAACTTCTCTAGGGCACTCTCACTGCAGTCAGAGATTGGTTCAGAGACTACAAGATCCCTGTTGGAAAACCCGCAAAAAAAATTTGGTCTTCGCAACAAGGCAGCAAAACAAGGTATTATGATTTCTATGCTTTAATCAATTTACATTGTTTAGATGCGGAATTTCCATATTGTTGTTATTTTATTGTCCTTAAAAAAAATTTAATTTATTTATAGATTATGTTTTGAATTCTATTATATGATATTGTTCTGTTGTTTAATTAGTGAAATTAATTGTTTTGGAATAAAAAAGATTATGCTCTTAAGGTAATCACCGAGACCAATGAATCTTGGGCTAAACTTGTGAAGAGATCTGTTCCTCCTGGAGAGCTTTCGCTCGTGTAAATATGAACACTGTAAAGTTTGAGGTGCTAGTGTTTCTGCTTGTAACTTTATTGACAAACCATATATCTTCTCTGTTGCAAAGTGGGCAATATTATTTTTAGATGTCAAAATCAAAAGTGATTTTTTTTCCTTTACCACGATTCGTGCATTTTTGCGCTTCAGTTCTACATCCATAGGCAAAGAATATATAGAACATTCACATGTAACATGGGTGCAGACCTCGCACATACACCTAAGCGTTATGTTTATTTCCGATGTACAAAAAACAATAAACATGTAAGTGTTATGTGAGACTTACACCAATGTGAATGTTCTATATAGTTTTCTCTAGTAAAGTTCTCTTTTCTGCGTTTATATGACTAGAACTTGTAACATTGATATGCTAGGTTTTTATGTGACTTTTTTGTCAGTTTTTTTCTTCTTTAGTAAATATATATATATTTTTTCACACCTTTAAATTCTACTCGACTAGACAAACTTGAAAGGTTTTTAAAAATTAGACAAAAATCTACTAAAGACAATAAATTCAGTTTTGTTGTTGTTGTTGCTACTGCTATTGTTGGTCTTTAGTGAATTCTTTTTTTTTTGTTTTTTTTAAAATTTACTTGCATCCTTCTACAAAGGATTGGAAAAATAAAAAATTTGACATAAATTAACAAATATCCTAGTTTGGTCACGAATTGCTTTTGCCGAGTTGAAAACCCATTAAAAACAAAGTTGGAGAAACAAATTGGTAGATAGTGAAATTTGAAACCCACTAAAAACAATCAACCCATATCAGTATTCTCATTTCTTTCTAAACAAAGTTGGAGAAATAGTGAGTGAGATAGTAAAGTTATATCAAAGGGACATCCACTGGCAGATAGTGAAATTTGTGGAGATAACTGGAGTTAGTAGAACAAAGATCCAAGTTTCATTGAACCATTCTATATGACAATAAAACTCATCATGTTGCTTGATTGTTTTCAATATTAGCAGGTTCATAGTTGTTCATATAACTTGCAAGAGCTTGCCCCCAATTAGATTATCTGTTGTTTTGTGATTTAGTATAGATGAAAATCAAATTTCGGTAGAAAATGCATTTTTGCTAAATTGGTAATTGATAATATATTAATGTTTTCCTTTTTTATTTTCTTTGCAAATTGATTTTTGATGACATTTGGAAGCATACTTGGACGCACGGTTAGATATTTAGACAAAAAAATGTAATGAAAAAAGGCAAAAATAGGCCGTTTGGGGTCAAAAATTGAACACCACTTATCTTTCCATACCTTTCTATCTAATTTCAAAGCAAAGGTGAATTTTTTTTTTTTTACTCGTTGGAATAATTTTTAGTCTTTGTTCCATACCATTGCAAAACTAAAATATAACACATGGGATAGTATAGAGTTTACAATGATCTTTGTACAATTTTAGTGGGCTAGTTAAAGGAGATACATAAATCTCAAATACAATATGCTTTTAGGTAACTCAGTAAATGAATAAGGACAATGTGGTAGCTTAGGCAGGTGCACCAACATAGCCAAACAGTGGGCTATCAAATTCTGCAATACTTTGTAAGACTAAATTCGAAAAGAACATAAACTGATGCAATGAATTTTTAATTGAGGTTCCACTCGGTGATCCACAACAAACATTTTATCATATTGTTTAAGTTAACGAAAATGAATTACTTACCCAAACAAAATTAAAAAATTATTAATGAAAAGACACTGCTTAGTGTTGGCCCCAAGTCTTCAGAATTAGGAGGGGAACCTGATCTCTGGTTTCTATTAAGTTTTAATTAGCTAGATGTAACTGCCTCTGAACAATGTGATAAAAAATTCAAACACCGGCCGTTTGAATTCCGCTTAAATTTTCCCCTTCAGTATAGTTAGACACTCCTGTATGCCAATATGTATAGTTTATATTTGCTAGTTGAGAAGTCCATTGCATATTATTGTGAACTGTTGTTTTATTTAATTATTTTTGACTTGCTCTTCTTTGAATTACATTTAAGTCCGTTCAAAAAACTAAACAATGAAATACAAAAGTGGTAATGCTATAGACATAAGAATGCTGTTATTTTATTTACAATTTGATAATGATAGTCATTTAATTTGCTAATGTGACCTTAACTTTTCATGGACATTTTTCATTATTTGTCCAATTTTACCTGACATTATTTCTCTTTTTCTTTGGTACAGATGGATGAACTTGTGCACAAAGCCAAATTGTACAGGACAAATTCGCACTTTTTGTATTTTTGGAAGGATTATATATTTTTGTATAGATGTATAAGGAAAATATTAGGGTAGACTAGTAGTTACATTTTTGGATACACTAGTAGTTATATTTTTGGATGGGTGTGTATGGAAAATATTTGGTAGACTACTAGTTATATTTTTGGGTTGATGCACATGGATAAAAATTTAAAACATAATAATAAGTACTTGTTATGTTTTAAATTTTTATGCTAGATGAAATATGTAGTTTGGAATTCCTTGTGGATGAAAACTTATAATAGTTGCTGACTTTAATTAAACAGGTTCAGAAATGGTTGATATATGTATTTTGTTGAATGTTCATGATTCAATTTATTTGTTGGTTTGAATGATTTTTGCAAATTACAGGTTATATTGAATAAATTGGATGGATTATTATAAGTTAAAAGTTTATTTTGTTGGATGTTGGCAACCAAATTTTTGGTTTTGTTTTTCTAGTTTTGGTGACTAATTGATTAGTCGAGAAAGATAAGTTATACTTTTGCCGACTAAATAAAGTAGTCAGTGTATCACCAAACACATTTGACGACTAAATAATTAGTCGTTAAAATTATTAATTTTGGCAACCAAACAATTTGGTTGTGGAATGTGACAATTGGCGACTAATTATTTTGGTCGTGGAATGTGACAATTTGCGACCAAACTAAGCGGTCGTAGAATGTCACAATTGGCGACCAAAATTTTTGGTCGCAGAATGTCGCAATTGGCGACCAAATTTTTTTGGCCGTGGAATGTCACAATTGGCGACTAAACTTTTTGGTCGTTGAATATGATAGTTGGCGACCAAACTTTTTGGTCGTGGAATGTGACAATTGGCGACTAAGATATTTGGTCGGGAAAATATCACTTTTCGCGACCAAAGTGTTTTAGCGACAAAATGGATTAGTCACAGTAATGACATATTTAGTGACCAAAAATTTAGTCGGCAAATCCAACATTTCTCGACCAACCAAAATTTTGGTTGCGAATTACTTTTGACGACCCTCAATTGGCGACCAAAGTAGTGACCAAAAAATTTGGTCGCGGATAACTTTTGCCTACTAAAAATGGGCTTTTAGTGACCAATTTTTGGTCTTTTGTCGACCCTCAATTGGCGACCAAAGTAGCAACCAAAAAAATTGGTCGCGGATAACTTTTGCCTCCTAAAAATGGGCTTTTAGCGACCAATTTTTTGGTCGGCAAATGTGTTATTTCTTGTAGTGGTTATGCTACTTTGAGATTAGGTTATGAATAGTAAATTTATAGGCAGAGGTAGGAAATTAAGTTAGAGGGGCACTTATTAACTACAAATTTTTATTTAAAAAAAAAAATCATGATCAATATTAAGATAATAATACATTTATGAGCTAAATTTAAGCATAAAAACTTAAAAATCATTATTAATAGAAACAAATTAAAATTCTATAATAGTGTGTAATAGCTTGGTGTGGGATGGTGATGTAAGTTTGTAATTTTAGCACAAAAAATTATGGATGAAAATTCCTAATTTCAGAAAATAAAAACACATCATTTATAGCAAAATTATTATAAAATCTATTTGATTTTTATTTGACAGAAAATATTAAAGATATGATATAGCTTATAAATGATGTGTTTTGAATGTAAATTATTACATAGTCTTAGAGTATCATATGGCGTTGCCTATGTGATGTTCAAAACATGAGAAATCACAAATCACACAAAATAGTTTGTCAACTACTTGAAAATAATGAGTTAATTATATTTAATCTATAATATTTTTCACTACACTTTTGGTTTAGACTACTACATAAACAATACCACATAGTGCTCCTAAATTATCAAATAACTATTTATTGTGAACAATACAATAAATCCTTAGCCAAAGAAAATGTTAAGAAAGAAAAAAAAAAATACATTTTGCATATGACCACAAAACAAAAACAAAAAAAAAAAAATTCAAAAAAATGCAAAAGAATAAACAATTTATGATTTATATTTTTAATTTTTATGAAATTTGTGAAACAATTCTGAAAAGTATACTAGAGGAATAGGGTTGCTGCTGTGTATTAAGCACAACATTAACTGTGGTCGAGGTTGACCTTATGTTTTCGGGGACCCAAGGCAAAATAATAAAATGGGTCCCTTTAGATATTTAAAATTACAAAATAATAATTTACTTTCAGATATTGTAATAAAAATTCACTTTCATAGGCACCAAAATCAATTTACAATAAAGGAAAAATTATTTATAAGTCCTATTTAAAAGACTTATTTAATGTGAAATCTCATAAATATTCTTTTAGAGCTTGAAATCCTATTTAAATAGGAATGTTTTCCATAAGGTCCTATGAGTTGTAAATGAATAATATTAGTATACTATCATACCCCTAATTTGTTTTCATATTGTACCTTATATTCTCATTTATCATATCACATTTGGGAAGGTTTTTAGAAAAGACAAGCCTACAGGCAATGATCATGTGAGTTTTTTTTTTTCACAGGATTTCAGTGCATTTTCAAAATGTTTCTTAAATGGATGTAGATATGGTCGATGATATGATGAAGTTTGAGGGTTGTGTGTTAATTCTTTCGACTGATTTTGACTCCAAACGATTGAGGGGAAGAGGTATATATATATATTTTTGTTGAAGTGTGTTGCTGTTTGTTGAAGTGTGGATTGTTCATTTTTAATAGGGCATTGACAATCTATAACACCTTATTGATAGGCACACATTGGCCAATGTTCTAATTGAATGTGTGTATTTGACATTGTGACGGTTAATGCGTTTTGATATGTTTGATGTGTGGGGTGGTGTGTATGGGTTCAAGGGTTGAGTTGGGGTATTTGGTTTTGGTTGTTAATTGGATGTCGAATGTGAACCACATCATAGGATAACAATTATACAATGGGACATAGATGATCGTATTACAATGCATGTTACATTTAGTGTGTAATGATAATCCACATACACCATGTAGTAGATGACATTTGTGTGTTTGTTTGATTGTATATGTGTGTGAATGTGTGTAATACCCCCAAAATAATATAATAAAGATAATTCATATGCGGAATAATAGAACAAAAATACAATACTTGCATTCATCAGAGTTTAGTGTTTAACAAACAATTAAATGCCATGTAGGCTTGCATCTTTCCAAGTCATTGCTTGATTACACAAATTGAGTCTCGCTTGTTACATCTTAAGCTCTTAGCTTTACAAATAACAAACATACACACATAAGGCATAATTAAGAAGCTTTTGCTTCTCAAAAGTCTATCCACGCTATTGCCTTATAGGAAACATTTCACCTGCACTTGAAAATAATATTCCTGTATAGGGTGAGCCAACAGCCCAGTATAGATAATCTAACACAATATATGACGTTTAGCAAAGGTATAAATACTACGTGCATAGACAATACCGATACTAAAATATCCACAAGGCTTGCATATTCATACGCCATTGAGACCTAACCTCATTCCATTTTTCTTCAATTCATTTCCTGTTCTTATATGCTACTCAATTCATAAGTTAAATTCATTATCTTTCAACAACCAAAATGAGACTACAACTCAATGGTTTCCAATTATGTAAAACACACAAAAACATTTCAAATCTGCCAATTTACGGATATTTCGTCCGAAGGAATCAGCACCCATTTATATATGAAATTTCAGGTCTTTCAACCAGGATACTCTGGCCAACTTGCTTTAAAGGGAGTCCATCCCCTTTCTCCTTCCAAACAAATATACATATGCAAAGTATTCATAAACATAATCACATATGGAGTACATCCCCTTTCTCCTGCCAATAAACATATATATACAATGTAATTACAACATAGTCATATTCAATGACATCAACAATGGATTAGCATTAAATCGCCTAATCCTCATGAAATTTCCACAACAATCATAGTTATCCTTCACCAATAGCCCAATGCAATTATTTCAAAAGGGATGTTCAATATCAAAATAGATAGCTTATTCAAAACTTTCATAGGTGAAATATTACATATCCAATATCACCATTTATAACCATAACCTTCCAATTTCACATTTTCAATGTTAATCCCAATTATTTGTACAAAATAATAATTTAACCAAAATTAGGGCAAAATCCCCATTTAACCAAATATCAACCCAAACACCAAAATCAACTATTTTCGCACAACATGATCTTATATTCAAGCCTCATACTCGTTTACCTCATATTCATCAAAACCCCTCTTTTCATTTCACACCCAAATCCTAGATTTGTCTAAACCACAACCAAATCTCATCATCTATACACAATAACAAATAACTAAGATAAACCATATTAGAGTGTAGAAATTCCCTACCTCAAGAAGAGAAGATGAGCAAAGCAAGGTTGAACTCCAAAAATGACGAAACCCACTTTTACTTAGATTAATACGAAGCTCTTGAAACCCTCTACCTTATTCTCAAAGACACTAGGGTCAAGAACACAATGAATTTAGATGAAATCTTAGGGAGAATGTGAGTTTATAGAGAGAGAAGCTGAAGATCTGGAAATTTGGAGACTTTTAGAGAGAGAGAGAAAGCAGAAAATGATCTGAAATGTCACTTTCATGATCTGATAAAGCGCGGTCCGCTCGAGCGTGGAAAGCTCTTGAGTGTAAGACACAGACTCCCGCTCGAGCGTGGAAAGATCCGCTCGAGCATCGAATACACCTCCAGTACTTTTGCAGACAGGTCAAAGTGCAGGAACCAAACATTCTCTGCTCGAGCGGGGAAATGGACGCTCGAGCGGACAAGAAACTTAGGATTGAAAGAAGGATCGACCCCCGACCGTCCCAGTCGAAGTGGCAAAACGTGAAAGAAAGATCGAAATCGGGATCACTGTAACCTCCACACCTTAGGAAATTTCGTCCCCAAAATTACAAATCAGGCTCTAAATCATAATTGAGCTATTCTCAACCATGTTATTCCCACAAGTTCAACACCATGACCCATTCTCCGGTCATTTATTCACACTGACTCGATTCACAAGTCCCAAATTAAAATGAAATTTCCATTTTCCCAAAACATTTACAATGTTTAACCAAAGTCCAAATTTTCAAAAATCGTACATAGCATATAGAATGCTTCCAAAAATGATACAACATCATCAATATTCCAAATTCTCAAAACATAAGCAATGTTTATATTGAATCCATGTTCTTCCCAAACAACTATAACATATACAATGCTTAGACTTTTCATTAATGCAATAAATTCTCAATACATGCTCATGTATCAACAAACAAATCCGGATATTTCTCTCGGACTTCTAATTCACATTCCCAAGTCGCTTCCTCGACTCCGTGATGTTTCCACAATACTTTTACCAAGGGAATTGTCTTGCCTCACAAAACTTGATCCCGTCTATCTAAGAATTCCACCGGTCTCTCCTCATATGAGGCATCCTCATCTACCTCTAAGTCGGTCCAATCCAACATGTGTGATGGATCCGGCTCATATTTTCGAAGCATACAAATATGAAACACGTCATGAACCTCGGAAATTTGTGGCGGTAACGCTAAACGGTAAGCAACCTCCCCAATTCGTTCAAGGATCTCAAAAGGGCCAATAAACCGAGAGGACAACTTCCCACTCTTCCCAAACCTTATCAAACCCCGTCTAGGTGATATCCTCCAAAAGACATGATCTCCCACCTCAAAAGACAAATGTCTCCTCCTATGGTCGGCATAACTTTTCTGGCGACTCTGAGCCGTAACTAATCTCTTATGGATAAGTACAACTTTCTCTGTAGTTTCCCGAACCAACTCTGGCCCTAACAAAGGTGCATTACCCACCTCAGCCCAACACACAGGGGATCTACACGGTCGACCATACAGGGCCTCAAACGATGCCATGCCAATACTCAATTGGAAACTATTGTTATAGGCAAACTCTACCAAGGGCAAATGCCTCTCCCACGAGCCCTTAAAGTCAAGGACACAGCCTCAAAGCATATCCTCAAGGATCTGAATGGTACGCTCGGACTGCCTATCAGTCACAGGGACCCCGTGCAACCTCACTATGTCCCTAATGTACAAGTCGGCAAGATAAGCTACTGAGTCACTTACGCACATGGGAATAAAATGCGCCGATTTAGTCAAACGGTCAACTACCACCCAAATGGCATCATTACCCCGTTAAGTTCTCGGAAGACCCACAACAAAGTCCATCGTAACATGCTCCCACTTCCACTCAACTATAGGCAAGGGTTGCAACGAACCCACTGGTCTCTGATGCTCGGCCTTCACTTGTTGACAAATAAGGCACTTTGATACAAACATAGCCACATCCTTTTTCATACCTCTCCACCAAAACTGGTGACTAAGATCATGATACATCTTTGTGCCTCCCGGATGCACCGCAAGGCGTGAATAGTAAAGCTCTCGGAGTACTTCCTCTCGACAAGACTCCAGTACAAACAAGCGATCACGGTATCTCACACTCAGGTCGGGGTACACAGTCAAACCTCTTTCTACCTTTCCATTGGAAATCTTCTCTCGGAACGATTCCACTTCAAGGTCACCCTTTTGCACTTCCAACACTCAATTCACAAGTGTAGGTTGTGTAACTACTGAAAACAAAGTCGCAGGCTCAACAGACTCACCCAGTTGCAAGTCAAACTCATTAATAGTACCTAACATTTCCCATTCTCGGATGGCGATAGAAGCTACACTGCTAACTGGGTTTCTACTCAAAGCATCGGCCACAACATTGGCCTTCCCGGGATGATAATGCAACTCAAAATCATAATCTTCTATGAATTCCATCCACCTCCTCTGTCTTAAATTTAAGTCTTTCTGTGTAAACAGATATTTTAGACTCTTATGATCAGAGAACACTTCAAATTTCTCAACATACAAATAATGCCTCCAAATCTTCAAGGCAAAAATCACCGCCACTAACTCTAAGTCGTGAGTAAGGTAATTCCTCTCATGTATTTTCAACTTCAGTGAGCTATATGCTACTACTTTACTCACTTGCATCAATACACAACCTAAACCTTCCCTTGAAGCATCACAATATACTGAATAACTCAAACCCCTCTCCGAGATAATCAATACTAGAGCAGTGGTGAGTCTAACCTTAAGCTCTTGGAACGAATTTTCACAAGTCTAACTCCACACAAACTTGACTTCTTTTCTCGTCAACTTAGTCAAAGGTGAAGCTAATCTAGAAAAATCTGTCACAAACCGATGGTAATACCCAGCCAAACCCAAGAAACTACGAATCTTGAAAGCATTCTTAGGTTGTGCCTAATCTTGCACTGCCTCTATCTTGGATGAATCTACAGTCACCCCTTTCCTCGACACCATATGCCCTAGGAATTTAACCTCTTCCAGCCAAAAGTCACATTTCCTAAACTTAGCATACAACTTATGGGCTCTAAATAACTCAAGTAGTACTCGTAAATGTTTCTCATGTTCCTCCTCAAAAGGTAAATAAGTCAAAATGTAGTCCACAAAGACAACCACAAAACGATCTAAGAATTCATGAAAGATTCGATTCATTAAATCCATAAACACAACTGGAGCATTAGTTAGCCCAAAAGGCATTACAAGAAACTCATAATGGCCATACTGCGTACGTAATGTGGTCGTCGGTATATCCTCCTCCCTTACCCTCAACTGATGATAACCCGATCTCAGGTCTATCTTAGAGAAATAACAAGACCCCTTCAACTGATCAAACAGATCATCTATACGAGACATTAGGTACTTATTCTTAATAGTAACCCGGTTCAACTTTTTGTAATCAATACAAAGCCGTAATGTTCCATCTTTCTTTTTAGCAAAGAGAGCCGACGTTCCCCAAGGTGAATTACGAAGGCGAATAAAACCCTTATCTAACAATTCCTGGAGTTGAATCTTCAACTCACTCAATTCAGTAGGTACAAATCTATATGGAGCCATAGAAACCAGTGCCGTGCCAGGCACTAAATCAATAGAGAACTCGATCTCTCGGTGAGACGGTAAACTGACAAGATCCTCGGGAAAAATATCTGAGTATTCACAAACTACCCTCGGCAATTCAACCCGAATGTCACCACACTCACTAGTCAAAAAGCTAGCAAGGAGACAACTAAGTTCACTCCGCCCACACGGATCATATACCGGTGATAAGACTCTATCCACCCGGTCACCCAAGAAATAGAAGCAATCACTGCTCAAGGTACATACAGTAACCTTCTGATGGTAGCAATCTATAACAGCCCAGTATGACGATAACTAGTCCATACCCAATATGACATCAAAACTAAGCATATCAATCAATACAAATGCAAAAGGTAATTGACGACCGGCAACCTCGATGTCACAACCCCGACATCCCTGTCTCAAGACAGTCTGACCACTAATAGATGACTCTACACAAATAGGAGAAGCTAACTGTGCCAACTCCAAACCCAAAACTGATGTGAACACATACGAAATAAAAGAATGGCATGTACCCATATCAATCAACACATGAGCAACTGAATTGCAAAACAAAAAGGTACCTCTTACTACAGAAGGATCAGGTACAAGATCTGGCCCTACAATTGTATACATACGTCCACTAGGCCTCTGCTCAACCTGCTCACCTCTCGGAGTATAAGCTTGATGCACGGACTGAGCTGAAGAGACTTCCTGATTGGCCCTCGAGGCCTGAGCAGACTGTGTCGGTTGGTAACTCTGTGTCTGTCTCGAACCAGACACACTAGGTGTACCACCCAACTGTGGGCAAAACCTCTTCAGGTGCCCTGCCTGCCTGCACTGATAACAAGTGAGCGGCTGGCCTCTTCCTTGACTTTGGCTCTGAAAATGAGCCGAAGATGATGTTGTCCGCTGTCCTCATCCTCTCTAAGGACAAGCTGGAGACTTGTGGCCCAACTGACCACACTTAATGCAAGTGAAATCTCCCTGCCCACCTCTCCTAGAACCTGAACTCGGTATTGGAAAAGTGGACCTCGACTGAGTCCCTTGGGACTGCTGAGGGTAGGAACCCTTCTGCCTCTTACTATCTCCGTAACTATCCTGACTCCTCCTGGAGCCCCTTATCCTTTCATCTTTTGCTTGCATAATAGTGTCAAGGTGGGCTGCAGATTGCACAAGGCGCCCATAATCTCTAGTCATGGAACCGACAACTTTATACATTAATTCGGTCCTTAACCTCTTCTCAAACTCCAAACGACGGCGCTCCTCAGTCGTCACCAACTTAGGTGCAAACCTCGATAGACTAGTAAAGGTTTCCTCAAACTCAGCCACTGGAGTGTTCAACTGCAACAATTTAGAGAATTGATCTCTCAACTTCTCCCTAACCATGGGAGGTAGAAATTTGTCCTGAAAAGCCTCAACAAAAACCTCCCAAGTTCCTCCAATGCGCCCACACGCATACTTTCACCACTGACTCCCATCCCCCTTTAACTAGAAAGACGCCAAGGTCACTTTTAATTGATCATCCTCGATACCAAGCATCTCGAATGTCTTTACTAACTGTTCTAGCCACTCAATTGCTTTCAATGGCTCCTTAAGATCACCTAAAAACTCATCCGGATTTGACCAGAAAAACTCCCTCTTCAAAAAGGATGGCCCTGCTTCAACTACTTGGGCTTGGACCTGATTCTTAGCTCTGAGAATGTCCATAGATTCTCTCAATGCTCCATCCATTTCACGAGCTAAGGTGCCTATGGCCTGATGATTAACTAGTTCGGTCATATTGGCTTGACCAACTCCTTCTTCCTGTGTCAGAATGTCATCCGGTAAAGGCACCTCATGCCTCCTAGGCCTACCACGCCTATTGCCACCACATCCACGTCCTGACATCCTAATAAAGGTAACAATAGGATTAGCACATTTTCAAACATGCCAAGGCTAACTCACTTGCGTTCTAATACATTGGGCAATAGTAAATCACTCAACATAGACATGTAATCACATAAACACCTACAAATTTCCTTCCTAGATAATGACCGTCCCACGGGGTTGCTAGAGTTCTAGTTAGAAATAGCAGTTATCAAGTGCTCTTCCAATAGGACTTCCACAAACTCGTAAACCCAATCAACATCTTAGGAACTAAATTCCATACCAACATAATCACATAAGCATATTATCATAGAAGCATACAATACATGCTAACATCTCAATCAAGTGAGACAAACCCATTGTGGTAACAACCACTTCCCACGTACCCAAAGTATTCAAACCCGGTACGCTCTGATACCAAGCTGTAATGCCTCCAAAATAATACAATAAAGATAAATTTTATGCAAAATAATAGAACAAAAATACAATACTTACATTCATCAGAGTTCAGTGTTTAACAAACAGTTAAATGCCATGTAGGCTTGCATCTTTCCAAGTCATTGCTTGGTTACACAAATTGAGTCTCGCTCGTTACATCTTAAGCCCTTAGCTTTACAAATAACAAACATACACACATAAGGCATAATTAAGAAGCTCTTGCTTCTCGAAAGTCCATCCACGCTATTGCCTTGTAGGAAACATTTCACCTACACTTGAAAATGATATTCCCGTATAGGGTGAGCCAACAGCCCACTATAAATAATCTAACACAATATATGAGGTTTAGCAAAGGTATAAATACTACGTGCATAGACAATACCGATACTAAAATATCCACAAGGCCTGCATATTCATATGCCACTGAGACCTAACCTCATTCCATTTTGCTTTAATTCGTTTCCTGTTCTTATATGCTACTCAATTCATGAGTTAAATTCATTATCTTTCAACAACCAAAATGAGACTACAACTCAATGGTTTCCAATTATGTAAAACACACAAAAACACTTCAAATCTGCCATTTTATGGCTATTTCGTCCGAAGGAATCGGCACCCATTTATATATGAAATTTCGGGTCTTTCACCCAAGACACTCTGGCCAACTTGCTTTAAATGGAGTCCATCCCCTTTCTCCTCCCAAACAAATATACATATGCAATGTATTCATAAACATAATCACATCTGGAGTACATCCCATTTCTCCTCCCAATAAACATACATATACAATGTAATTATAACATAGTCATATTCAATGACATCAACAATGGATTAGCATTAAATCGCCTAATCCTCATGAAATTTCCACAACAATCATAGCTATCCTCCACCAATAGCCCAATGCAATTATTTCAAAAGAGATATTCAATATCAAAATAAATAGTTTATTCAAAACTTTCATAGGTGAAATATTACATATCCAATATCACCATTTCTAACCATAACCTTCCAATTTCACATTTTCAATGTTAATCCCAATTATTTATACAAAATAATAATTTAACCAAAATTAGGGAAAAATCCCCCTTTCACCAAATATCAACCCAAACACCAAAATCAACTGTTTTGGCACAACATGATCATATATTCAAGCCTCATACTCGTTTATCTCATATTCATCAAAACCCCTCTTTTCATTTCATACCCAAATTCTAGATTTGTCTAAACCACAACCAAATCTCATCATCTATACACAATAGCAAATAACTAAGCTAAAAACCATATTTTAGTATAGAAATTCCCTACCTTAAGAAGAGAAGACGAGCAAAGCAAGGTTGAACTCCAAAAATGACGAAACCCACTTTTACTTAGATCAATACGAAACCCTATACCTTATTCTCAAAGACACCTGGGTCAAGAACACACTGAATTTAGATGAAATCTTAGAGAGAATGTGAGTTTCTAGAGAGAGAACCTCAAGATCTGGAAATTTGGAGACTTTTAGACAGAGAGAGAGAAAGCAGAAAATGATCTGAAATGTCACTTTCACGATCTGATAAAGCACGGTCCGCTCGAGCGTGGAAAACCCTACTCAAGCATAAGACACGAACTCCTGCTCGAGCGTGGAAAGTTCTGCTCGAGCGTCGAATACACCTTTCCAGTACTTTTGCAGAGAAGTCAAAGTGTAGAAACCAGACATTCTTTGCTCGAGTGGGGAAATGGATGCCCGAGCGGACAAGCAACTTCGAATGCATTTTTCATTTTTGCTTCGAGGGGCGCTGCCCCTTGGACCCCCGCGAGCTAACCAGGCAGCTCGACCCCCGACCATCCCAGTCGAAGTGGCAAAACGTGAAAGAAGGATCGAAACCGGGATCACTATAATGTGTATCGTGTACATGTCACAGTACATTGTGCAAAATTATTGAAAATTTGGGTTTGTAATTGAATGTGGATGGAACCCCATCACTCGATGTTGAAGTTAGTTACGCTAGGTTAGGGGTGACAGTGGTTCAATAAATGGGTTGGGTTGGGTTGGGATGAGATGTTACATTTAGATGGTTACATTATTTATAATTCAACGGTGGAGTATTGGAATGTCACGTTGGGTTTGGGATGAGAAGCATATAAGAATGTCACGGTGAGTTTGGGATGTTACATGTTATATTTACGTTGGGTTTTGGATGAGAAGCATATGAGAATGTCACATTGGGATTGAGAATGTCACATGTTACATTTATGTTTTGAATTTCAAATTTCCAATCATATAGATATGATCACAATCTATAGTAACATTAGATTTTCCATATATGGTATTGCCATTAATCAAGTTATTTTGAATTTCAGAAACATATGGAAATGTCACACTGGGTTTAGGATGTGACATGTTACATTTAACATTTTAAATTTCAAATTTCCAACTATATAGATATGATCACAATCTATGGTAACATTAGATTTCTCATATATGGTATTACCATTAATTAGGTTATTTTGAATTTCAAATTTCTAACCGTATAGATATGATCACAATCTATGTCAACATTGGATTTTCCAAATATGGTATTGTCATTAATCAGGTTATTAATTAATTAAGATTAGTGGTAGATGTGTCCACAAAAAAACCATAGGACCTATTGGGTTATAAGTTTTTTCATAGGATCATATCTTATATAAATTTTCCAAATAAGACTTATAAATAATTTACCCTACAATAAATAAATAAAAAAATTAAATAAATTATAGCAAATTAACCTAAGTATAATTAAGAGAAATTTACATAGAAATTCCATCCCAAAAAAGTATTTACTAGAAAATTCCATAAATTTTATTGTAGACAATAAGTCTCATTGAATCGGAAAGGTACACCTTGAGATCATTTCACTATATTTTCTGGAGATTCTTAATTGATACTACGTTTGATTTCCAAATGTGGTTATGCTTCATTTGAGAAATTTTAATGTTAGATTATTTATATCATTATATTGTATGCACAATTGTCCTGTTAAATTTTTACCAAACGTGTCATTGTTAAAATGTGACAATGGGACTGTAGTGGAGTAAGGCAAAAAGAAAATCTGTGTAAATCTATTATAATAATGATGTACAAAATATAATAGAAAAGAGGCCTATGTATATAGGCTGAGAAAGAGTAGCATACAAGAAATCTAACTATAGTAATAAACAATATATGGTAATACAAATATATACAGCTAACACCTCCCTCAAGCTCAAGGTGGTAATACAGATATCAACTTGAGTTTAGAAAGTAAATAAGAGAAGCATCTTGAAAAATGAGGTTTGGTGAAGAGATTGGCTATCTGATCGACAGAGGTAACAAAGAGAAGACAAACAATGCCGCTGGTAACATGCTGCCGTATGAATTGACAATCAATCTCAATATGTTTGGTATGATCATGGAAGACATCATTATGTCAATCTGAATAGTACTCTGGTTGTCACAATAAAGGTTGGTGGTAACAGAATGAAAGACTACTATGTCAGAAAGAAGTTAACGAAGCCATACAAGCTCTTAAGTAGTGTTAGCAAGAGCGTGATACTCAACTTCAGTACTAGAATGTGCAATAAGAGTTTGTTTCTTGCTACGCCAAGTAATGAGAGAGTTATCCAAGAAAAAGTAGAACCCTGTAGTGGAATGGCAATCAGTAGGATCCCTTGCCCAATCTGCATCAAAAAATGCATGTAACTATAGAGAAGAGTAAGCTGAGTAGTGAAGACTATGAAACATAGTTCCTTTGAGATAACGCAAAATGCAAACCAGAGTAGCATAGTGTGGAGACCAAAGAGCAACCATGAACTGACTGACAATATAAATAGCATAGACAATGTTTGGAAAAATAACCATGAGATAGACAAGACTGCCAACTAACTGAAGATATAAAATAGCATCCGACAAAAGGTGACTGTCAAGAGTTGTTAGACAAGTCTGAAGATCAACTAGAGTAGTGGCAGTCTTGCAATCAGTAAGACCAACACAAGCCAAGAAATCAGATGTATACTTGGCCTGGCTGAGAAAGTAACCAGATGAATCATGGGAAATTTCCAAGCCAACTAGCTAAATAAACCCAAATCTTTCATCTCAAACTGGCGATTGAGGAACCATTTGAAACTAGAGATACCACTTTGTTATCCCTAGTGATGATCATATCATCTACATAAAGAAAGAAGAAGAACAGTACCACGCTCCGTCTTATATATAAACAGAGTAGAATCATAGGCACTAAAAGAGAATCCAAAGTCACAAATGGTGGAATTGAACTTGGCTAATCAGGCATGCGAAACTTGTTTCAAACCATACAAAAGCATGACGAAATTTGTATACTTTGTTTGATAGAACAGAACAACCACAAGGAAACTACATATAAACTTCCTTAGTGAGGTCACCGTTGAAAAATGCATTCTTGACATCCATTTGACCAAGACTCTAGTAGTGAGTAGCAGCAACTGCAAGTAAGTTGCGAATTGAAGTAAGAAGGGCAATAAGAGCAAATGTTTCCTCATAATCAATTTCATATTCTTGACTAAACTCCCAAGTGTAGCTCGACTTTTTCGCGCCCCCTTTCGGAGAGCTCGAATTGGTCCTACAATTCAGACTCTTGTTGCGATTCTAAATCTAGTTTCACAAGTGCAATGTGAAACTGATAAACACCAAAGAGTCCAATCCGGCAAATCATTTTGGAAAATCGATTTGAATCAAATAATGCCAAAACTGCACTGCTTTGCCAGATTACAGAGTCGCCACCTAAATATTTTATTTTTGGAAAATTTAGAAAACCATGACTCATGCCAAAGACCATGTGTCCATCATCACCAAAGTTGCCTCGGCTCGGGAACTTGGGTACGAGAGGGGAAGGTCCTGAAATGAGCACCCCTGCTCGCCCGATCAAAGATCGGCCTCTACTATCATGATATGTTGTTTTATAAACATTATGTGTTCTTATTCCAGTTATTGGACTAACTTTACTATGTGACACGCACAAGCAAGTATAGACTAGTCGCAAGATTTGGAACGAATTCAACTCATGTTTGTTTTCGAAAATGGTTTGAATTTGCCACCCTTAAGTGGGCTAAAACGCGGATTTGCCACCAAACATGATGGGCTTAAAACATGATTTGCCACTTCGCAAAGTGGGCCTAAAACTTACATTTGTTGAATTGTTCCAATTCAAGCAACAAAGCCTTCATCCACAGGCATTCATGCAGTTAACCATTTAAGCAAATAGACTCATGGCAAGCATGCTAAACATGGCAATGTGGCAATCACACTCATGCAAGTATGCTAAAGCATAAAACTCACTAAGTACTCCAAGCCAAAACAAAAACTAGTTAGAAAAATGCATGATCCTAACTATACAAGATATCTAATGCAATATATGCAATAATGTGACTAAATAGGCTCATCTAATCTAACCTTCAAAAGCGATTAAATAAAAGGGAGAAAGGCGTGGGGTTGGAAGACATGCACACACGCACGCACACTTATTACAACATTATGCCCTCGCGAAGGTGGGTCCGAATAAATAAGCTAACTAGCTACGCTAATTAAGCCAACTATTACAACACAAAACTAATTAACTAACTTATTCTAAACTAATTAATTACAAACCAAATTAAAGAATTAGTTACACTAACTAATTAAGTACAACATTTGAATTGAATAATTAGCTATGCTAACTAATTAAAGAAATTAAATGGCCTCGAGGGCAAGGGACGCATGCATGCTCGGTCGGCTTCCTCCCAAAAATCCACCGCCTTGCTATCGGATGCATCTGTTTACACTTGTTTGATCTCTGAAAATTGTGCCAACTCCCAGAATGCCTTTGCTCCAACTCAGGAACATACTAGTGCAAAATTCATTTCTAGCCGGTCAGCTACCAATGGGGGCTGTCGGCTACCATTGGTGGCCGATCGGCTTCTTCTGGTGGCCGGTCGGCCACTACTTTCCTAGACTTCCCTTTTTACTGCAACAGAGAGCAAACAGAGGAAAAGTAATGTATTCTCAAGGAATATGTGTACCATTACCCTCCTTATCATTACACAAAGTCAAAGGAGTGTAATCCTTGGCTCCAAAACCACCAACCAAGCATTCTCAACGCATGATGGCCAAAGAACCAAGAAGTACAACTTCATTGTATGCCAAAACAAGACTCAAGACCATCGCCTTATCATGTGTGATCAAAGGCAATGGAGACCAAGGAGATTAGCTCATTTTATCACTTTGAGTATGAAATGCTCCAATCTTCCTTGTGTTCAATATAACGTCCGATTGAACACATGCAATGCAACACAACATGCTTAACTTGCTTAAGTTTTACTTGTTATGTTTTATTTACTCATTTTAATTACCGATCCATTCTTTAACCGGTTAGGTCCGAGGTGAGAGTCCTCTAATGAGAGAGATGTCAACCAAGGGATGATTTAAGGCATGAGAGAGATCATGTCGTTGGTTAGTAGAAACCGTCAAAAGAGGATTAAAACCATTAAGCACAAATCTTAATCTCAAGCTTAAACACAACCCTAAGGCTAAGCAACCCTCAAAGCAAATGAAAAAGTGATGAAATAAGGGAGGTTGCAGATATTATATGTGCTGAAATTGCATGCAAAATGACCCTAAAACATGCAAGCAACTCATGCAATTCATGCTAGAAAGCTTAAAACGTTAAGCTAGTGAAGAAGATTGCACTACAACCATACAATGCAAGCCTCAAATGGCCAAATCAGTTCAAAACGGAGCTAAGACTAGTCAAAATAGTGGCAAAATCATGCTGAGATTAAGCTAAGTTAAGCTAGAAAATCAAGCCAACATGTGAAGCAACCTAGTCATCGAAACAAAGCACAAGGATGGGAGGCTAACCCCTCCTATTTTGGACTTCAAAATTTGATTTTTACCACTAAAAATAACTATGATTTTCGGTGTTTTAAAGGGCCAAAAAGTTTGATACAAAGATGGTGAGGAATGGCACAAAAGGCTTTACAAGCCAAAGAACTAAAAGATGAGACAATCCCCTAGCTCACCAAGACTTAAACTACCATTTTCAAACCTCAAAAATAGAGTTTTTTGTAGTTAAAAACCAGGTCAAAATAGTACAAAAAGATAGTAATTTAAATTATGCAAGACAAGTTTAAAAGACAAGCCTTATACCTCTTGAAGCACAAGACAATTTCAGGCACAAATTCAAGCTCAAAACCCTTTCTAAATCTCCAAGAAGACCTCCTAGAACCTCAACTCCAAGGTAGTCAAGATTGATCAAGAGTCTATGTGCAAAGGTGTAGAGAAAGCTAACTACAAAGCACAAAATAAGAAGAGAGAGAGAGAGAGAGAGAAAAAAAAAATTTGTTCCAAATTGTCTAACCCTCCAAAATGGGGGAGAGACACCCCTATCTATAGAAAAACAAGCTTAGAGCTTGTATTCATCCCTCCATACACGTATATGGAGATGCACATCAATGAGCAATAGCTGGCACATTTGGCAAACAAATATCTAAAAAAGGAGAAAAATGGCCACCGGCTATCACCAGTGCCCGACCGGCTATCAATGTGGCCGACTGGCCACCATTGATGGCCGACAAGCACAAGCCATGGCCGATGGACTATGGGGATGGCTGACAGGCCACCCTCTCTTCCAGATTTGAAACAACAAGCGCTTGGTCCATAACCAAGCACAAAACAAACAAGTTAAGAGGCTCAAAGACAAGGCACTCCGCCAACAACTTCAGGTGCTCAAAACGAACACGAGCATACAAAATCATCAAGTGTTCAAACGATGACATCCAAGTCTCGAGGACGGTAAAAAATGAGGTGTCTATAGTTGGCCCTCTTTGACAGAACTCGAAAGTCATGAAATGACGGGAGTGAATGTCAAAGCCCAGAGACGACCCATTTTTGACAAGGCTGGAAACTTGGACAAACAAGCAAGTCAACAAAACAAAAAACGGTTGCGCCCGCAAGCTGCCTACGTATCCCTTTGCAAGGAATCAAACTAGCGTAGTTCTAGGGCAAAATACAAATGACATGCACAATGCAGAACATAACTTATGATCATGCAATCCGGCTACAATGAAACATCAAGATGCCAATGCCATGCAAAGAAATGCTATAGCAAACTTATACATAAGCAAGTAAGCATGAACCAAACCACATTTCATACAGAAAGGATGTAAGAAAATTATGCAAGCTTAACTACGCATCACGTAGGAAAGGCAAAGAACAACACAACCCTCGGGCGCACTCGAGGTGTGAAACAAGATCCAAACGCGTGGCACACGCACAGAGAGAGATGGCATGAACACGAGGACACACCCTAATGTTCCGGACCAAAGAGAATAGTAATAACAATTGAAACACAGCCAAATATTATGTAACCAAAGCAAAGAGCAGTATAAGCATTGGAGTCCTTCCAAATGCTTTTAACCAAAGCGTCCTAACGCGTCACACGTGAGAGGGAAAAGAGAGCGGTGCAAACACCGGAGGGTGGTATAAACATCGGAGCACGTCCCAATGTTCTAACCAAAGCAGGGTGGTATAAGCATCAGGAACACGTCCAAATGCTTCTAACCAAAAGGGGGGTATAAACATCGGGACATATCCCAATGTTTCTAACCAAAGCAAGGTGGTATAAACGTCGGAACACGTTCCAAATGCTTCTAACCAAGGGAGTGGTATAAGCATCAAGAACACGTCCAAATGCTTCTAACCAAGGGGGGGGTATAAACATCGGGACACGTCCCAATGTTTCTAACCAAAGTAAGGTGGTATAAGCATCGGAACACGTTCCAAACGATTCTAACCAAGGGAGTGGTATAAGCATTAGGAACACGTCCAAATGCTTCTAACCAAGAGGGTGGTATAAGTATAAGGAACACATCCAAATGCTTCTAACCAAGAAGGTGTGTGGTGTAAACATCGGGCGTACCTGAGTATTTCTAACCAAAACAAGGTGTGGTGTAAACACCGAGCGTACCCGAGTCTTTCTAACCAACACCAGGTGTAGTGTAAACACCGGGCATACCCGAGTGTTTCTAACCAACACAAGGTGTTCAAGGGACATGAATGATCTTATCTGGAGTTCCTCTGAATGAACCGTACATACAATATCGTCTAGTTGCACCAGCTTTGAATGAACCATACATACAATATCATGCCTGCAGAAGAAAGAAGCTTGAAAAGTGTTATACAATAAGAATGCATGTTCTATGCAAGACGAATAACCGTGCCACAATGTTAGAGGTATGTTTCATGCACGACATGCAAGGAACAAAACAGAAGCATATTCTATGCAATAGACAAAGTAATGCGTATTCTACGCGATAGTAGCGAATGCATGGTCAATGTAACAGGCACAGACATTTTCTATGCGAATATAAGGGCATGTACAAGACAATACAACACAACATGCATATCTTATGCAAAATGACAACAATGCATCACGCATATTCTATGCAAAACGAGAGCAATGTAATATGCACACTCTATGCAAAATAACAACAATGCATCTCCAATGCAACATGCATATTCTATGCAAAATGAGGATGCATGTTCTATGCAACGACAAAGCGTGCTTGATGAAGACGACTCAATCATAACTTCTGTTTCACCTCTCAGAAGAGTTGCAGTATGTTTAGAACAAAAAGGATACACCTCATCCATGTTGAGTAATGATGAGCCAAGCACCGAAGACACAATTCGAGGCTTCCGCAGAGACACTTTGAGCTTAAAAGTAAGCCTTCCATGCACTTCCTCGAGGATCAAGGGCACAAAAAAGTAGTAAAACACTCATGGAGAGCATTGAAGGCCTGTCGGCCACCAGGGCATGTTATCGGCCACCAAAAATAGTTGTCCTTTTGTCTCTTTTGTCCTTTTTCTTTTAGCTAGTAGTGTTAGCACATTGTACAGTTTTATTTTCTCAAAAAGACTTGTACTCTTTTGTAAAAAGAAACCACGATTAGAATGAAAAATCGGCCTTTTGATGAAAATGTGTTGCACTTTACATTCTGAACATCGCATTGCACCATTTTACACAAAATGGGATTTGATGGAATTTGAATATTGTAAACTGTATTGGCAACTTCTTAATCAGGTAATGAACTAACCAACACATAACAAATAGAGTGAAATAACTCAATGAACAACTAATGCAACAACTCGATAAACAAAACAACAATTTGATAAGCAAAACAACGTCAATATAACTCGATAGACAATAATAAAACAACTTGATAAACAAAGAGAAACTACATAAAGAGTGAATCAACAAAACTCTTTGAACAAGGTGGCAAAATGCACCAAGAATAGAACAAAACACAAGTTCCCAACATTCCCAACACATAGGAAGGCCATAGGAATCATGTCGGCCATAGACAGAGGTTGTCGGCTACCAAAAGTGGCTGTCGGCCACTAGTATTGGCCGGTCAGCCACTAGTGCAGGAAACCTCCAGATTGTTGCCACCTGTCTTTCACTCAGCACCTTATCTTCTATAAAAGTTGGGACTTCATAGTTTCTTCATTCCAGCTCTGTTTTTTTTCCATAAATGGAGCCATTCTTCACCGAAAAACTCTCAAATTGGATTGCAACTCTGGATGGCTCGGAAAAAGTGAATTTCTGGGGTTTCGGGATAAATGCACTATTCCCGCTGAGTCGTACCCCGCTGTGTTTTTCGTTCCTTCATGCCGCGGCTAGACGTTAGAACCTTGGTTACACATGTGTTTAACTTCGGGGGGCAAGAGATGTGTCCTACAATCGAAGAATTCCAAGTTTTGATGGAATCCCAGCATGACAAGGAAATCTTGCCCCAGTCCCGTTTCAGGCATATCCAGGCTTTAGGAAGAATGTGTGGGCTCACTTTACACGATGCCCAATCTTTGGTTCACAATGGAGCATTAGACATTCCCAGTCTCATTCACCGATTTTCTGATGCCGGCGACCGCGGCAACCGTCTTTGGCAAAGTTTTCGACAGCATGCCCTCTGCTTGTGTATGTTGGCCCATTTCCTACTTGCCCCTGACTTTAGAGGGTCTAGCATTCGCTTGATCGAAGTAGCTCAAGGCTTGAAAGAGGGCAAGAGCTGCATTGGCTTGACACTAGCCGAGACTTTGATGGGCTTGGACACCTTCCATAGGCGGGAGACGACCAAGTTCGCAGGAAGTCCACTACTCTTGCAGTTAATGTTTCCCACCCTATCTCACATGTGTTCCTTCTATCACTTGGCCCTCAAGCTTTGTTTTTCTCTCAAAACCTTTTCTCACTTTTCTCTCTATATACACCTCTCTATTCTTTAATCTCTCTTATTTTTCATCCCTTCCCAGATATGGCTCATGGACAGGTTGAAAGTAGTGGACTCTTGCCCTACATATTCAGCACAAGGCTATTTCTTTCGCCAACCGCTAGTTAATTTCCCGAACGAGGGATGGTGGTGCCACTGGATGTGCAATAGGTTTGCTACTGACATCACTTGGCATTGCCCTTGGTTTGATCTGCCCGAGATGAGCTACAGCATAGCTCGACAACCTGGTATTCAGCTGGTTGGCTTGACACACTATGTATTTTACTTTTCGTTCCGATTTAGGCGCCAGTTCGGACACGACCAGATTTGCCCAGAAGAGGGGGTAGAGTACCCTGCTTCATTTGCGATCCAAGGTTCACAACTAGCTCGATATCCCACTGAAAGGAGGACAAGAAAACTTCTGGCTCCTGCTCCCAATTTCAGTTGTGCCCTTTCTGGTAAATGCATAGCTTGGCCTGAAGATGAGGCGCAAACCGGGCCTACTTTAGCATCCGAACCTTCCACAAGCTCTGGGAGGGGACATAGGAACACCTGACCCATCTGTGCCCCAAGTTTATTGCTCTGATCTGTACTTTCAAGTTTTCCTTTTGAATGTAATAAGTGCAACTTTAATTTGTATCAAATGGTAGAGAACTCTGTATTGAAATCAATGAAATTAAAGGTTATGGGCACTGAAAATTTTCCGTTTGGGCCAAAAATGGTCTAAGTTGTAAAAAGATTAATTTGAACAAAATCAATTTTTATTAAAACTTTTCAAAACCATTTTCGATAAGGATCTCAACTGGACACACCCAGAATCTATCCTTAGGTTCACTCGGGTATTAACACTCTCCTTTTGCGCTCTAACTTTTGCCAAGGTCGCCTTTTTCGGGTTTTCAACCTTGCGAGCTCAGTTTTTTCTTTTTTCTAATTTTTGTGCTCTAACTTTTGCCTAGGTCACCCTTTCGGGTTTTCAGCCTAGCGAGCTACTCAAGGATAGTATTTCTTAAACTTGTCCATGTTGATTGGTTGGGAGAATTCAAGGCCATCTAGGTCCATAAGAATGACAGCTCCACCCGACCAAATTGATTTGATGATGTAAGGACCAGTCCAATTAGGTCTGAACTTGCCCCTAGGGTCGTGGATGGGAGCTCGGTTGTCTTTGAGAACTAAATCCCCTTTTTTTAGATTCCTGGGCTTAACTTTCTTGTAGAAAGCCCTGGCGATTCTGCGTTGATAACTTTGGACGTGGTACAGTGCTTTCAGCCTCCTCTCGTCGAACAACATTAGTTCCTTGAACCTGCTCTGCTACCAATCCACTTATGCTATCTGGCACTCAGCCATAACCCGCAGCGACGGAACTTCAACTTCAATCAGTAGAACAACTTCCATCCCATAAACCAGAGAATACAGAGTTGCCCAGTAGATGTCTGAATTGATGTCTTGTAGCCCCAGAGAGTAAATGGAAACTTATCTGGCCAGTCCCTGTAGGTTTCCACCATCTTTTGTAGAATGTGTTTGATGTTCTTGTTGGCAGCCTCAACAGCTCCGTTGGTTTGCAGCCGATATGTGGATGACTTATGAAAAGTCACGTTGTATTTCTCCAACAAGTCGATCACTTCTTTTTTAAAGTGGGAACCATTGTCTAAGATGATCTCATTCAGGACCCCATAGTGACAAATTATATTATTCCTGATGAACTTGGCTACATGTGACGCTTTCAACACTGCGTAGGATTGGGCCTCGACCCACTTTGTAAAATAGTCTATTGCCATCAGGATGAACTCATGCCAGTTTGATCCCTTCGAAGTAATTGCCCCAATAACATCAATTCCCCAGACTGAAAATGTCCATGGTGAAGTCATGTTATACTGCATCAACGGCGGGATGTTCATGCGATTTGCATGAATTTGGCATTTGTGGCATCACCGAACAAAACCAATACAATCCTCCTCCATGGTTGACCAGTAGTAACCCTACCTGAGAATTTTTCGAGCTAGCATCACTCCGCTCATGTACGATCCGCACTCTCCTCTATGGATGGCCTCCATTAGGCGCTTCGACTCTTCTGCATCGACACACAGTTTATGCATTCCCAGATGGCCTCGTTTGTACAATTTGTCCCCGTAGATGATAAACTGAGCAGCCATTCGCCGTATTGCCCTTTTATCTTTGGCATTTGCCCCTAGTGGATAAACCTCCTTTTCTAAGAAGTTCTAGATATCATGGTACCAGGGGTTTTTATCTTGTACTTCATCTATCGTGGCAATCAACTCGTAGGCCAGCACATACCTCTGTTCAATAATGATTGGATGCATCCAGACTTCCAAAGAGATGTCTATCATGGAAGATAAAGCCGATAAAGCATCAACGAACCTGTTATTCTCTCTTAATAGATGCATGAAAGTTAGCTTCTCAAACCTGGGAATCAGAAGGTCCAGGGTTTGGTGATAGATTTTCATCCTTTCTTCCTTAACCTTCTAGTCTCCTTGTGCTTGAGACACAACCAAGTTCGAGTCCCCAATGACGTCCAACCGTTTTGTCCCTAGTTTCAGGGCGGCTTTTAAGCCAACGATACATGCCTCATATTCTGCTTTGTTGTTTGATACCTTGAATCAAAATTTGAAAGCTAAAGGTATGTGGGAATTGTCGGGTGCTATCAACAACACCTCTATCCCATAACCGTACTAGTTAGACGCTCCGTCAAAGTACATAGTCCAAATCTCTTCATCGATCTGCAGAATGGCCTCATTTGGGAATAGATACTCTACTGCTTCATCACCCTCCACTGGGTGATCGGCTAAGAACTCCGCTATTGCTCTCCCCTTCACAGACTTGCGAGTCATGTACTACAAATCAAATTTGAAGAGAAGAAGCAACCAACGAGCTAGCCTACCTGTAAGCGCTGGTTTCTCAAAGAGATATTTGATGGGATCTAATCTCGAAACCAGAATTACAAAGTGAGCTAACAGGTAGTGCCTCAACTTCCTGGTAGCCCATAGCAAGGCCAAGCAAGCCTTCTCCAGCGGAATGTAATGGGTCTCATATTCCAGCGTCTTCTTGCTCAGGTAATAGATGGCCTTCTTCATTCTATCTTCAAATTCCTGTGTAAGCATGCAGCCCGTTGTCATGTCGGTTACTGATAGATACAAAATTAACAGCTTCCCCAGCTCTGGTGGTGACAACACGGGTGGGTTCTATAGATACTGCTTGATCTGCTCAAAAGCAACCTGGCATCGGTCATCCCATTGGAATTTCTTTTCTTTCTTCAGGAGACCAAATAGTGGTTCACAAGTCAAGGTTAATTTTGCAATAAACCGTCTTATGAATTACACTTTTCCCAGAAAGCCTCACACCTCATTTTCAGTCCTTGGTGGTGGCATTTCTAGTATGGCCTTGATTTTTGAAGGATCAACTTCGATGCCCCTTTGTGTAATCAAGAACCCCAGCATTTTCTCTGCTGTGACACTAAAAGTACATTTCTAAGGATTCAGTCGTAACCGATATTCTCTGATCCGTTGGAAAATTTTCTTCAAGGCGGTGTAGTGACCCTTTCTTTCCTCGGACTTGACAATCACATCGTCCACATACACCTCAACCTCTCTGTGGATCATATCATGCAAGATCGTGGTTACAGCCCGTTGATAAGTAGCCCTAGCATTTTTTAGACCGAACGACATGACCCTGTAGTAGTAGGTTCCCCATGACGTGGTGAAGGCAGTCTTCTCTTTATCCTCGGTGCCGTCAAGATCTGGTTATACCTAGAAAATCCATCCATAAAGGAGTGCAACGCATGGCCTACGGTGAAGTCCACCAATTCGTCAATGTACGGTAGAGGAAAGTCGTCCTTCGGACTGGCCTTGTTCAGATCTCTGAAATCCACACACACCCGAATTCTACTATCTTCCTTCGGCACTAGAACAATGTTGGCCAACCAAGTAGGATACTCAGATACTAGCAACAACCTTGCATCTATCTGCTTGGTGACCTCTTCTTTAATCTTCAAAGCCCAATCCAGGCGTATTCTCCTAAGGCCTGGTTGGGATCTTTGAAAAAAGACAAAAAGCCAAAAAGTTACAAAAAAAGTTAAAAGTTTAATTTAACAGAGAATAACATTTCAAACAACTCTGCGGTACAACAAGCGGAGGTGACTTTTTGAAAAAAATTCCACGGTTTTAGGTGTACAAATAATATGGTGTTGTTCGGCTCGTAGGGGTCATCACGGGTCCCGTTTTAATAATCTGAACCGTTCAATGTGTAGAACTCATCGAGTACTACATGCTTGTGAAACATCATCTTGATCGGATATCGGTAAGTATATGATCAAATCAGTTAAAATATATAAAATGGATGGTGGTATAGTTAACGGTTGCAAAAAAAACTAATTCGATCAGATAGTTATCGATATCTGATTAACGTGATTTTTTACAAGCATATAGTACTCGACAAGTTCTACACATTAAACGGTTTTGATTAGCAAAACGAGACCCATGGTGGGCCCCCACAAGCCAAACAATACCTCCAATTCAATGTCCGAAAAGCAAGGAATCATATCCCAGGCTACACTCTGCATACACGCTGTCCTGAATTATCCCTCTGTACCGCCTATTTCATCCCAATCTTCTCCTATACACTAATTTATACAATTTTTTAATACACATTTTTTTCATAAAAAGTCAAAAAGTTATCCCAAACAACTATATTTTTTTTTCCTCAAATTTTTAGTCCAAAAAGTCAAAAAATGCACTTATTTAGGACACCCTAAACAACCCTTAAGTTTCTGCTTGACGGGTCAAGCCTCAGGGTCAAGAGGGATCCAGTGCTATACAATCTCAGGATTAATTCCAAGCATGTCTTCGTAGCACCACAAGAAAACATCTTTTGAAATTTTTTAATAAAGTGACCAAGTGCTCGCATTCCTCCGATGACAATGTGGACCCGATCTGGACTAGACGCGAATCTTCCTCAGTACCCACATTAATTGCAATGATTTCATCAACCAGGGGTTTTACAAATCTCTCCTCCTCTCGATCAATCAAATGTTTTAAAACTAGAGAAATTCCTTCCTCGTTGTTTTCATCAAAAATTTGAAAGTCATGATCCATGCAATATACAAGTGGCATAGAAAAGTACTCAGAAACAGTAGTGGTACCATTCTCATTCACAACTTCCAACTTGTCCAAATCCTTGGTTACAACCGACTCAAAAGAAAAGGAAAAAGACGACCTGGACAAAACAACGGCATCTAAGTTATTAACCCCAAGAATACCATACTCCAACTCAGAAGAACTAGAATCTGATTCCGGTTCACTACCTGATTCAGAACTGCTGGACAAAAAGCCCTCCTCGAACTGCCAAACGATGGAGGGTGCGATAGATGCATCTAGAATGCCGACAAAAGGGTTCACAACCGTTTGATCTCCAATCATGGAAACGATGAAGTCATCCCCCAAGCTTTCCGGTTTGATCTGAGGATCCGAGAGGAGACAGGCCAGCGCTGCTCCTATCTCAAATTCACTGCCATCGGACTCATCCTTTGTAGTCTGTTCAACCTCAGCCGGTAGGTGAGTTTGTTCCTCTACAACTTCATCCTCTTGCAGTTATAGATCGAAGAAGATCTCAAAGCTGAGCAAACGCCGCTTTTCAAAGTTCAACCATGGCTCAGGAAAGCCGTAAAATGGGAAATCTTCCCCCTCCTGGACAAAACGGCCGTTCAGGGTTCCTTGAATGGGTCTATGCACCAGCTCATAGTGCTTCCCAGTTTGCTTAGCTTTGGCCCTTCCGGCCATTTTCTTTCCCTTTCTTACCCAATCCTCTTTGGTAGGTGTGTAACCTAGACCAAATGTATGAGGGTTATATGGCACTTCGGCCAATATGGCAATGCCCTTCTAGCCGCTCCTTCCCAATCCCATTTTGGGTACATGTTGTAGCTTATTTATGAGGTAGACGGATTAAGCACTGACATACAACCCCATATCAATAGCCAGAATATCTTGCACTACCCGGCCCTCAGCTAAGGTAAACCCAGACAAAAAGACATCCTCATCGCCATGTACAATTTCCAATACCGGTGTAGTGACTTCCGGTGGAGGATATATAGATGAATTCCCAAAAAAAATAGCTACCCCCTTCCCATGGAGGTACTTCAGCATCTGATGCAGAGTGGAAGTAACAGTTTTCATTTGGTGTAGCCACAGCCGTCCAAGAAGTAAATTAAAGGTGGCCGAAACATCCAAGACGTGAAACTCAATGTCTTGTTGTGCTGGGCCAACCTGTGTTCTAACCCGAACTGTCCCCATCACTTCTCAACTTGTATTGTCATAAGCTCGCATCACCTCGACCGTTGGTACGAAGTCTGCTGGTTTCAAGCCAATAGCATAGGTCGTGCGCAATGGACAAACATTAATTGCAGACCCGATGTCAACCAAGACGACTAGTATCTACTTCTCTTTACATTCAACAGAGATGTATAGTTGTTTGTTATGCTTAGAGCCCTCAGGCGGCAATTCCTTATCTGTAAAGGTCAAAGTCGGTGAAGCGCCTCCTGGGAAAACCAGTCCTACTAACTGCTCAGGGGTTGTGTCGATAGAGAGCTTAGCCTTATCCATTGCTGATAGGACGGCTTGTCTATGTACTCGTGAAGCCATGAGCAATTCCCAAATAGAGATGTTTGCTTGAATCTTCTTCAGCTGCTTCAGTACAACTACTTCTTCCAACAGTTTATCTTTCTGTTTCTTAGCTTCCTTATCTTTCCCAGATGTTTCTGGTTGGTCCAGGTGTGGGGGTTTAAAATACCGCCCGCTCCGAGTCATGTGATCAACTTCCATAGAATACCATGTATCATCCGGCAGATTCTATCTCCAATCTTCGTCCGTGTGGGCAAGATGCAAATCATCATCTTCCCACCACATTCCTCCGACAACCGACAAATAACTCTCCGGCTCCATTGTTAGTATTCCCGCATCCATAACACGGTCAATCCCCTCAGGGCCTTTGTTTTTTCTAACATTCTGATCATTCTCAATTCTTTCATGCTCAAACCGCTTTAGCATGGCCTCCTATTCTGTGTCGGCTGTACAAATGCTACCCAATTCTTAAGCAAAATTCTTAGCACCGATGCTCTCCGGTAACTTTCCCTTGTCGTTGACCGTTCTAGTCATTGCAGCAATTCCCGTTCCTAACTGTCCCTGTTTTCGTTGAGACCCCTCATCAATATCCGGTTCATCGCTGAGCCACCCCGTATTATCCGTTGATCCGTTCATATCAAACCAGCCAATCTGTACATCCCCCAGGTCTTGTTCATCAAAGAACTGCAGATTACTGATGTCCTTCTCAAGCTTAGCTAAGTCATCCAGTCCCTGGCTTGGTTCGTCCTCCCGGAATACATTAACCTCCATTCCCATCAGTAATTCCACCCTTGGTTTGGCCTGACTTGTTGGCACAATGTAGCGACACGGGTCGTATGCCTCTTTAGTTAAGCTCACGGAGCCCTCAGGCATGCCTTCTTCTACCACAGCCACCACCACGGGTTCGGGTTGGGATGTGGACGCGTTCATCATGCACAAGTCTGTGCTTTCTAGGATGAACAGCACCAGCTTAGGTAGGTGGGAGGGGGTGATGTATACACTGGGGTTGTATGGGACGACCAGTATTTGGATAAGATTTACTTGCCTGGGTGGTGGGGGTTGGTTATGTGGTGGGAGAGGATTTGGGGTGACATTAGGCTTTTGAGAAGGTGTTATAACTTTGTTGTCAATAAGATCCTAAATCTCATGACGCAATCTAAAGTATAGGTCGGTATCATGACCAAGCGATTGGTGGAAGGCACAGTATTTGGCCGAGTTGTGTGTGGGAGAGAGGAGATTAGGCAATGGGCGCGGCTCCAGGGCCTTTAGATGCCTCTTTCTGATCAGGACCCTCAAGGCCGTAGATAGAGACATGTAGAGTGGGGTGAAAACCCTCTGGCCTCGGGGTTGGTGCTTTGCAAGCTGTGAGGTGGTTTCGGATGTACCGTCAAAGGGGGTGGCTGTTTTCGGTGTGGTGGTGACCAAACCAACATCAGAAGTCCTTGTAGCTGCATTACTACTCGTAGCCACATTTGAACTGCATGTAAAAGCCCTATTGGGCTACTTTTTTTCATGGTCTATCAGACCCTGTTTCATCGCATCCTCTATCTGCACCCCTATCTCATAGAGGTCTGCAAATGTAGGGAAAGGTAAGACTATGATCTTCTGTAGCAGCCTTGGTTACAGATTACAGATGACCATTCTTATCTAGTCCTTTTCAACTGGCCGGGTGGTCATCATAGAGGCCTTGGCCCTCCACCGAGTGACGAAATCGGAGAAGCCCTCCTTTGGCTCTTGACGAGTTACCTCAAGATCACGAGTCGTGACCTCGATTTGAGTATTATAGGAGTATTGAGCAATAAAGGTCTCGGCCATCTCTTCCCAGCTCCTTTTCATAGAATCTTCCAACTTAGCATACCAAATGACTGCGATACCTGACAAGGTCCGGCCGAAAAAGGGATAACTTCTGTAGTCTAGTTAGGCCCATCAGGCGCAGAATACCTGAAAATAGCCACAAATGGACCATGGGATTACCCGAGCCATCAAAGCGGTCTATATGTGGCATTTTAAACCTATTTGGCAAGGTCACCGCTGCATCGGTATAGCCATCCTCTATATCTGGGATCAAATTGACACCCTGAGCTCATTTAAAAAGCTTCTCAAGCTTGCTCACTTTCAGAGTAGTAGGGTCAACCTCAAACTCAAAAGGGCCTCTGTTGGGTAGGCCGGTGCTTTGGAAGTCTGAGGTAGAACTGGCTCTGCCGGAATGTCCGCATTCTCCTAGACATTAGTAGTATCCCCGGGTATCGAAACCCTGACTGGGGGTGGATGCGAAGCAGAAGCTGTTGCTTGTTGTGGTTGTTGTTGCTATTGAAGCCTAGCGATTAACTCAGCCTGCTGGGCTGCAATTTTCGCTTGGCGGGTGGTGACTTCTGATTGGCGAGCAGCGCTTAGCTGTATTGCCTCAATGGTCTGTTGAAGTTGACAGAACATATCCTCCATGTTGTCTAAGGGGTGCTGATCTATCAAAACCGGTGTGTAATCTCTTTCTGATGTGGAAGCAGAAAACTGGGTACGACTGAGCACATTTGAAGTAGTCAGTAACTGTTGAATTGGCGACTGCTGAACCAGGGAGCTATGCCTAATTCTCCTCCGTCTGGTAACCGGGGGTAGCGAAGCAAACACTGGTTGTCCTCCAATAAGATCCTCAAATCGGTAAATCCTCCTAACTCTAGTCCAGAGTGCTCGGGGGGTAACTGCTTCGTCTAAAGCAATTGTGAAACACTACCTTGCAAAAAGAAAAGAAAGCAAAAGAAACAAAAATCAGAAAACACACAACACCTCGGCTTAAACAGAGACAACACACAGTTGAAATCATAAGCTAGACGACTATACTCAGATACTGATTTCTGCCCCAAATTTTCTGCCTCAAAACTGATACCCTCAAACTGAAACTTAGACTTGCAACTGATACATACATTCCTACAGAGTTACACTCTAAAAGTACATATCAAGCAAGTGAGAGCCAAAACATCCCTATGATGGGATAGGGTTACCCTGTCCTAATCTCGTCAGGAGCTAGGGATTCACTACGCAAACAAGCGATTTCATACAATCTTGCATTCGGGTGAGCAACCTGTTCTAGTTTGGAACAGTCCCTATGGCTTCCAATATGTAACTAGGCCAATTGGTCAAAAAGGGTACCTCAGCAAGACCACCTAATAGACCTCTCGCACTTAACACCAAAAAGTGAAAGAAGGATCAAATGGTATAGCGGTAGTCTAGATCCAAGGCTTGTGTTCCCATCGTGGTAGAGCCCGCAATTGGTCAACCTTATGGCATGCTTTTCCAAGCGAGCCTCCGGCAAACCGCTCAGGAATAGCAGATGGCAAACACTGTGACTTAGACGCACCGATGCAAATGTAATGCAAAGAAACACATAAGTGTAAATAAAACAACATATCATGAGTTCAAGTCAAGTTCTCTAAATCCCCAGCAGAGTTGCTAGAAACTGTAGCTCGACTTTTTCGCGCCCCCTTTCGGAGAGCTCGAATCGGTCCTACAGTTCAGACTCCTGTCACAGTTCTGAATCTAGTTTCGCAAGTGCAATGTGAAAGTGATAAACACCAAAGAGTCCAATCCAGCAAATCATTTTGGAAAATCGATTTTGAATCAAATAATGCCAAAACTGGATTGTTTTGCCAGTCCGTCATCACCAAAGTTGCCTCGGCTCAGGAACTGGGGTACGAGAGGGGAAGGTCCTGAAATGAGCACCCCCTCTCGCTCGATCAAAGATCAGCCTCTACTATCATGATATGTTGTTTTATAAACATTATGTGTTCTTATTCCGATTATTAGACTAACTTTACTATGTGACACGCACAAGCAAGTATAGACTAGTCGCAAGATTTGGAACGAATTCAACTCATGTTTGTTTTCGAAAATGGTTTGAATTTGCCACCAAACATGATTGGCCACTTCACAAAGTGGGCCAAAAACTTACATTTGTTGAATTGTTCCAATTCAAGCAACAATGCCTTCATCCACAGGCATTCATGCAGTTAATCATTTAAGCAAATAGCCTCATGGCAAACATGCTAAACATGGCAATGTGGCATGCAAGTATAAGGTATGCTAATTGAAAATGTCTCTAATCTAACCATCAAAAGAGATTAAATAAAAGGGAGAAAGACATGGGGTTGGAAGACATGCACACGCAGCGCACGCGCACTTATTACAATATTATACCCTCGCGAAGGAGGGTCCAAATAAATAAGCTAACTAGCTATGCTAATTAAGCCAACTATTACAACACAAAGCTAATTAACTAACTTATTCTAAGCTAATTAATTACAAATCAAATTGAAGAATTAGTTAGACTAACTAATTAAGTACAACATTTAAATTGAATAATTAGCTACGCTAACTAATTAAAGCAATTAAATGGCCTCAAGGGTGAGGGATGCATGCATGCTCAGTCGGCTTCCTCTCGAAAATCCACTGCCTTGCTATCGGATGCCTCTATTTACACTCGTTTGATCTCTGAAAATTATGTCAACTCCCAGAATGCCTTTGCTCCAACTCAAGAACACACTGATGCAAAATTCATTTCTGGCTGGTCGGCTACCAATGGTGGCTGTCGGATACTATTAGTGGCCGGTTGGCTTCTTCTGGTGGCCGATCGGCCACTGCTTTCCTAGATTTCTCTTTTTGCTGCAACAGAGAGCAAACAGAGGCAAAGCAATGTATTCTCAAGGAATATATGTATACCATTACCCTCCTTATCATTATACAAAGTCAAAGGAGTGTAATCCTTGGCTCCAAAACCACCAACAAAGTATTCTCAATGCATGATGGCCAAAGAACCAAGAAGTACAACTTCATTGTATGCCAAAACAAGACTCAAGACCATCGCCTTATCATGTGTGATCAAAGGCAATGGAGACCAAGGAGATTGGCTCATTTCATCACTTTGAGTATGAAATGCTCCAATCTTCCTTGTGTTCAATATAACGTCTGATTCAACACATGCAATGCAACACAACATGCTTAACTTGCTCAAGTTTTACTTGTTATCTTTTATTTACTCATTTTTATTACCGTTCCATTCTTTAACCGGTTAGGTCCAAGGTGAGAGTCCTCTAATGAGAGAGGTATCAACCAAGGGATGATTGAAGGCAAGAGAGAGATCATGCCGTTGGTTAGTAGAAGCCCTTAAAAGAGGATTAAAACCATTAAGCACAAATCTCAATCTCAAGCTTAAACACAACCCAAAGGCTAAGCAACCCTCAAAGCAAATGAAAAAGTGATGAAATAAGGGAGGTTGCAGATATTATATGTGCTGAAATTGCATGCAAAATGACCCTAAAATATGCAAGCAACTCATGCAATTCATGCTAGAAAGCTTAAAACATTAAGCTAGTGAAGGAGATTGCACTACAACCACACAATGCAAGCCTCAAATGGCCAAACCAACTCAAAACAGAGCTAAGACTAGTCAAAACAGTGGCAAAACCATGCTGGTATTAAGCTAAGTTAAGCTAGAAAATCAAGCCAACATGTGAAGCAACCTAGTCATGGGAACAAGGCACAAGGAGGGGAGGCTAACCCCTCCTATTTTGGACTTCAAAATTTGATTTTTACCACTGAAATAACTCTGATTTTTAATGGTTTAAAAGGCCAAAAAGTTTGATACAAAGATTGTGAGGAATGGCACAAAAGGCTTTATAAGCCAAAGAACAAAAAGAGGAGACAACCCCCTAACTCACCAAGACTTAAACTACCATTTTCAAACCTCAAAAATAGAGTTTTTTGTAGTTGAAAAACCAGGTCAAAATAGTACAAAAAGATAGTAATTTAAATTATGCAAGACAAGTTTAAAAGGCAAGCCCTATACCTCTTGAAGCACAAGACAATTTCAGGCGCAAATTCAAGCTCAAAACCCTTTCTAAAGCTCCAAGAAGACCTCCTAGAACCTTAGCTCCAAGCTAGTCAAGATTGATTAAGAGTCTATGTGCAAAGGTGTAGAGAAAGCTAACTACAAAGCACAAAATAAGAAGAGAGAGAGAGAGAGAGAGAGAGAGAGAGAGAGAGAAATTTGTTCCAAATTGTCTAACCCTCCAAAATGGGGGAGAGACCCTTCTATATATAGAAAAACAAGCTTAGAGCTTGTATTCATCCCTCCATACATGTGTATGGAAATGCACATCACTGAGCAACAGCTAACACATCTGGCAAACAAATATCTAAAAAAGGAGAAAAATGGCCGCCGACCATCACTAGTGACCGATCAGCCATTAATGTGGCTGACTGGCCACCACTGATGGCCGACAGGCACAAGCCATGGCCGATGGACTGTGGGGATGGCCGACAGGCCACCCTCTCTTCCAGATTTGACACAACAAGCTCTTGGTCAACAACCAAGCACAAAACAGACAAGTTGAGAGGTTTGAAGACAAGGCACTCCACCAAGAACTTCAAGCGCTCAAAACGAACATGAGCATACAAAATCATCGAGTGTTCAAACAATAACATCCAGGTCTCGAGGACGGTCAAAAATGGAGTGTCTACATCGGGTAACAAGATGAGCTTTATAACGCTCAATGGAACCATCAGAATGAGTTCTGATCTTTTAAATCCATTTGCAACTAATAGCACTCTTTCTGGGAAAAAGATCAACCACATTCTAGGTATAAGTTTTATCTAAAGCCTACCTGCAATTCATCCATCATAACTTGTTGCCAAAAAGGATTAAAACAAGCCTCTCGATAAGAAGTAGGTTTATGAGAAGAAAAAAAAGTAATGGAACCAACAATATAATCACGGAGAATGACAAAAGGTTGATTTACTCATGTAGAATGACAATCTGGTGAAAAATGAAAGGGTGGCGATGGAAGAAGCTCCACAAGGAGTGGAGATGGAAGAAGTTCCACAAAAGTTGGAGAAAGCGTAGGACCATACACAGGAACCTCAGGATGAATGGTAAGTGTTGGCGGTTATGGATGCATAGGATCAGAATCAGCATCAAATTCATCAAAAACAAGTCTATTGAAAAATCAGTAAAGATCGGGGAGTGGGTGGACTGTAGTAGATGAAACTTGGAAAGAGTATAGACCATTTTATGTTCCCAAAAGACCACATGACAAGAAATAGGAAAACTCTTAGAGACAAGATCCCAACAAGGATATCCTTTATGTTCTATACCATATCCTAGAAAATAACAAATATGAGAATGAGGTTCTAGTTTAGTGTATTTATGAGGTTGAAGAAGAACTAAACAAGTAGAGCCAAAAACTTTAAGAGTGGTGTAATCAGGAGGAAAACCATACAAATGCTCGTAAGGAGAGGAATTGACTATGACAGGGGTAGGCACACCGTTTATGGTGTAGACAGCAGTGAAAGTAGCTTTTCTCCAAAATTTTCCAAGACAAGAAGATGAGATGGGAATGGCCTAGGTAGTGTCTAGAATATGACAATGTTTCCTTTCAGCTCGTCCATTTTGTTGGGACGTGCCTACACAAGAACAATGAGGTTATGTACCATTACCCTGAAGAAAAGAAACAAAATCATAATCCAAATACTCCATAACATTATCATAAGGAAAGATTTTCATACTACTAGAAAACTGAGCACGGACCATGGTAAAGAAATCATAATAAATCTGTTTGAGTTCATATCGACTTTTGAGCAGCAATATCCAAGTATAAAGAGAAAAATCATCAAAGAAAATCACAAAATATCTAAACCCCCCCATGGTCGGTATTGGTGAAGGTCCCCAAACATCCAGATCCTTGATTAACATTAATCCGTGGTTAATTATGCTTAATTGGTAATTAGGGTGAAATTTCGGATTGAATTGCATGTGTGTGTTGCATGAATTATGTCTATATATGTTCAACATAGGAAAATCTGTTTGTGTTTTCTTTTGGTTTGCGAATTGAAGGCCCTATCGGCATCGGATTCAAAATTGACTTGATTTATATGCTAATTAGGATTTATAGAATTTTATGGTAGGTTTAATTAAAATTTGGTTCGGAGCGATTAAATTAGATTAAATTAATGCCATTTGATTAATTTTGATTAATTACTACCTATAGGGCCATTTTGGCCCCACTAAGTTTACCTTTTCATTTCATTCTTCCTCAACTTGATGCTCAACGTGAGAATGAGAGAGAATTGAGGGATTTGGGTCCTAGGTTCAAGAATTGAATTCACAAGGAGGGAATTGCTAGAAGAAAAGAAGAAACTTGAAGATTTATTCATCTAGTTCAAGATTCTAGCACCTAAAGCCCAATTGAACATCTAAGGTATGAAACCAAGCCTTTAGCCTTGAAGTTGAGTTAATTCATACATGAATTCAAGTAAATTGAACTATAAGATGTAAGAATCAAGCTTAAGGAGTAGAGAGGTAGATCAATCCATCCATGCATGTGCATTTTCTTACAAATTGTGCATGATTTCAAAGACTTCTTTCATGCATGTGTTAATCTCACTTACATTTTGGTCATTCATCATGTTTTCCATTAAATTACCATGTTTGATCATGTATTGGAGTATTTGAATTCAAGGGAGTTCATGCATGTTGTATTAATGAAATATTCATAAAGTTTGTGTTGGAATTTTGTACAATTGGCATGCCTTTGGGCCATGGTTTCTTGAAATATCTTTAATTCATGTTGCTTTAGGGTCTTCATGTATTTTCTCCAGTTTTGGCCCAGAAAAATCGAGTTTGAAGCTTTTAAGATTGAGTTTTGTGCTTGAGGATTAATCTGGAAATTCCAGATTTTTGATCCACGCTCGAGCGGAAGACTTCACGCTCGAGCGTACACTCTGAGTATATGCACTTCCGCTCGAGCGTCGAGAGTCACGCTCGAGCGTGAAATGCATATGCCCAGAAGTTCATGTGTTTTACAGTCCGCTCGAGCGAGGGAATTCGCGCTCAAGTGAGGGTCTGAGTCTCACGCTCGAGCGTGGGTCAAGCGTCCATCAAGCGTGAAAAACATGCAACCAGTACTTTTTCAAAAGTTTGCAATCTGCTCGAGCGAGGGAAGTCACGCTCGAGTAGAGCTTCATTGTCTGAATGTCCGCTCGAGCACAAAAAGCCACGCTCGAGCGTGGACCCTATTTTCAGCAAGTTTTGAAAAATGTTTTCCAACACATTTTTGTATCATCATTCCATCCTAAGCATTCCTAGTCCATGTTAAGACTCCATAATGAGGATTAAAGACTAGAAACACACTAAGAACAAACGAAATAAGTTATATACAATTCAAACATGTGTTTCAAGTGTGTATTCGTATGTGTGTTCATGTAGGTCACGCACCTCAGGACAAGTGAAGTGCCACCTTACCATATAATTGGAGCTATCAATCATCTGTGAGTAATGACTTTGTAAAGTTATGTTCAATGTTAAGTATTTTCCGAATATTACAACATGAAGTAATTAGTTTTCTGAAATGAAATGATGTGTTTGAAACAAATGAATGATTGTCCAAGATTCTGAAAGTTATTCGTGGCATCCTCAGCATTATACGATATGCATCCCTTCATGGGTCATCAGGTCCCTTCATGGGTTATCAGAAACGTCTCTGTGCACATGAGTCATCAGTAAACCTTCATGGCAGTCCCTTTGTGGGTCATCGGATTTGTTAATGCTAATGGATGTGTCACGTATTATGATATGATACATGTACAAGTTTTGACTACGAATGTAAAAATACCTATGAATCTGCTCTGCTATGGTAACTAAATATGTACAAGGCTTTGTTTCCGTATGGACATCATTTAATAAAATCTTTACTCTGTTATTATTCACTGGGCTTTAGCTCACTGTTTATATTATGTATGTAGGTGGGCAAACAGGTGATCAAGCCCAGAGTTGGTGGCCTATGCTTCAGTTTTGTCAGCCAACCCTTGTGCCTCTCGAGGAGGTTCCGATTGAAGTCAAGTTTCATGGCTGCTTTTGTAAACACTTTATACTATGTGATTTTTACTCAGAATGTCTTTTGGCATGTACTTGGTGTGTGTAAATATTGCATCTTGTCATAAAGAAATTTTAAGTTGTCTGTTCCATGTATGTCAGCACGGCTCAATGGACTGTATATGTTTTGTATATTGCTTCCGCAACCCCTCATTATATGCTATTATGTCATGAGGCCTTTGGTAATCCGAGGATTACTGGTTGGTCTCAACGCTAAACCTGTGGGGGCGGGTTTGAGTTGTGACAGAATGGTATCAGAGCACGAGTTATACCGCACACACAAGTCCATACGAGCTTAGGATGTCCTAGTAAGAAGTAGGGGATTTCATCTGGATGTCTATGTGTATTGTTCGAAAGTGAAAGCATAAATTCAAGTATAAACATGTGAATTTGAATATAAAGCTTTGTTTACCTATAGCAAATGGACAATGCAAGGAATGATGACACAGTAGGGTCCTCTAATGCCTGAATGAATAGAATGGAACAAATGCTTGCAACCTTAACCGAAGTGGTAATGCAACAACAGAGGCAACAACCTTTACCACCCCCACCCCTGCTGGCTCAAGTTGAAATGGGCAACATTGACATAATTAACCTGACTCAGAAATTCATGAAGATGAAGCCACCAACGTTCCTGGACGACATTGAACCACTAAAGGCAGAAACTTGGCTACTGGAGATGGAAAAATTGTTTGAAGTGTTTCCCTGTTCCAAGGTCCAAAAGGTCTTATTAGCCACCTATACTCCGAAAGATGAAGCTCGAAGATAGTGGTTACTAGTTCGAAATGGCAACGAGAATATGACATGGACTCAATTCAATACAATTTTCTATGACAAGTACTTTCCCCAGTGTTTCCAAGACCGGAAGGTTTTAGAATTCCAGGAACTCAAACAAGGTAGAATGTCTATGGCTGAGTACAAGGCTAAGTTTACTGAATTAGCCAGGTTTGCTCCTCATATGGTGGACATCGAATACAAGAAGGCTCGCAAATTTGAGGATGGACTAGATCTGGACATACTGGATCGGGTGGGAGTCCTGAACCTACCCACGTACGTTAATGTTTTGGATAGGGCATTAATGGCAGAATCCATTCTAGTAGCAAAGAAACAAACTGTCATCCCACGAACTGATTGGACGGGAAAAAGATCTGGGAACAGTTTCAAAAAGGGTCGTTCATTTCCTGGGAATAAGAGGCAAAAAATAGGATCTTACAGTAGCTCAAGCCAAAGTAGTGGTACTATACCGACTTGCTCAGAATGTGGTAGGAAACACAAGGGGGTTTGTTATCGAGCTTCGGGCGCCTGCTTTAGATGTGGAAAAAATGGTCATGTGATGAATGATTGTCCTATCAAGTTCGAAAATACCAACCATCCAGCGGCAAGCTCAGCCGGATCCACTTCTGCATCCAAGATGAATACGAAAGCTAATACCGGGAAAGAGACGTTGAGACAAGGGCGGGTATTCGCTTTAGTGCTTGGAGATGTGCAAAACACTGAATCAGTAGTGTCAAGTATCATTTCTATTTGTACTCAGAATGCATATGTGCTGATTGATTCCGATTCTACACATTCATTCGTATCGCATGCTTTTTCTCATAAATTAACTAGACCATTAGAATCTATGAACTGTGTGTTATCTGTAACTACACCGTCTGGGGGTTCCATGATATGTGCTTATGTCTAGCCGACATGTGATCTTGTGATTGGCGAAATGACATTGTATGTTGATTTATTGCCCTTGAACATCGATTATTTTGATTGTATTCTGGGTATGGATTGGTTGACTAAATACTGTGCCACCACTGATTGTGTAAATAAATCCATCACATTTCATCAACCTGGTATGCCCGAGTTTACTTTCACAGGAAATGGGGTAGTCCCTCTGCCATACTTGATTTCCTTTATAAAAGCCAAAAGGCTGTTAAGAAAAGGGTGTCGGGGCTATTTGTGTAGCGTGTTGACTGTACCGTCGGATAGTGCCAGTGTTGAAACTATTCCTGTAGTTTGTGACTTTACTGATGTGTTTCCCAATGATCTACCCGGGGATTTAATTAATAGGAAAATTGAGTTTACCATTGATGTAATGCCTGGAACACAACCATCTCCAAGACTCCGCATAGGATGTCGACTTTGGAAATGAAGGAACTAAAAGTCCAACTTCAAGAACTCTTAGACAAGAAATTCATTCGCCCAAGTACTTGACCTTGGGGTGCTCCAGTGTTATTTGTCAAAAAAAAAAAAAAGACGGGTCTTTGAGGCTATGTATTGACTACCAAGAATTGAACAAAGTGACCATTAAGAACAAATATCCATTACTCCGAATAGATGATTTGTTTGATCAACTCCAAGGAGCCAAAGTGTTCTCTAAAATTGATCTTAGGTCCAGTTATCATCAGTTAAAGGTTAAAGCAGAAGACGTAGAGAATACTGCATTCAAAACTAGATATGGACATTATGAATTTCTGGTAATACCTTTTGGAGTAACAAATGAACCTACAGCTTTTGTGGACCTAATGAATAGGGTTTTCAAACAATATCTCGATTGAATTCATTGTTGTGTTTATTGATGACATTTTGATCTATTCTAAAAATAGGGAAGAACATGAGAACCATCTGAGAACTGCCTTACAGATTTTGAGAGAAAAGAGATTGTATGCTAAATTGTCAAAATGTGAATTCTGGCTTGACAGTGTAGCATTCTTGGGGCATGTAATCAATAAAGACGGTGTCTCTGTTGACCCTCAGAAGATTGAAGCTATTGTGGATTGGCCTAGACCAACAAACGTAACAGAAGTTAGAAGTTTTCTGGGACTGGCTAGTTATTATAGAAGATTTGTGAAAGATTTCTCAAAGCTCGCAACGCCATTGACATAATTAACGTAGAAGAATGTACAATTTGATTGTAATGGTCAGCGTGAATCAGCCTTTCAAGAATTGAAAACCAGACTGGTGACTTGTAGACGTCCCCCGTGGGCTTCCCCTAAAACTTCGACGATTTTTTTTTTTGTGGACGCCCCCGTGGCTTCCATCCTAACAGTCGACTGATTTTTTTTTTTTCTAAATCTGAACCAAAGAGTCCAAATCCGGAAAATCGTTTGAGAAAATAGATTTTTGAAAACTAGTGCCAAACATGGACTGCTTTGCCAGATTACAGAGTCGCCACCTAAATATTTAAAATGGGAAATTTAGGAAACCCTGACTCGGTGCCGAAGGCCACATGTCCGTCATCACCAAAGTGGTCTTGGCTCGGGAGCTTGGGTACGATCGGGGAAGGTCAGCTATGAGCACCCCCTTTCGCCTGGTCCGAAGACCGGCCTCTACTAACCGTGATATCCGTTTTTGAAAACTTTATGCGTTCTTATTCCGGTTATTAACCTAGAATTACTATGTGACGCGCACAACACAAAAGTATAGACTAGATTGCCTAACTTGGAACTAAACATTGCATATCCATTTTATCTCGAAAAACGTGTTAGATTTTGCTACTCGCAAGTAGGCTAAAATACGGATTTCAACGAGTTGTTCCAACTCAGGCAATCCAACCTCCACCCACAAGCATTCAAACAGTTTATCATGTAAGCATTTAGCCGCATAGCAAGCATACTGTCATGGCAACATTCACACGCATGTGGTATGCTAAAGCGTAAAATACTTACATCGTACTCCGTGCCAAAACAATAAACTAGTTAGCAAACATGCATGACCTAGTTTATGTTAAGTGACTAATGCATCGCATACGGAATGTGATCTAGACAGGCTCGGCTATCCTAAGCATGGCACATGAAATGCAACAACTAGCACGTATTCAATTTGGAATTGAAAGTACAATGCAATTTGTATGGTGTACCGAGCCCGATGTATGTAAACAAATGCATGAATGCACGCATGCATTGCATGAGGTATGCTAATTTAGATGTGCCCTAATCTACCATCATAAGCAGGTAAATAAAAGGGTAGAAAGAAATGGGGGTTGGAAGACATACACCCACTCACACACACTTATTACAAATGCGCCCTCACTCGGAGGGACCAAAAGAATAATACATATAAATAACTACGCAAGCTAATTAAATATTACAAATCAAATAAATTAATTAAATAAAATAATTAATCTAATTAAACAGTAAATCGCCTCGGGATGAGGGCCCAATGCAAAGACGACTGGGGGGCTGCTTCATCGCATCGCGCCATGCATGATTGCCTCTGTTTCCTCTGCTCTCCTCCTCTGAAAATTGCCAAAGTCCTAGGAGTGCCTCTCAGGGCACTGGGGATCACCACCGGCTGGGGTAGGACACCACCGGCTGAATGAGGAGGCCACCGGCACAAAAAGAAGCCATCGGTACATTATTTGGCGCCCGTCGTTTAGCACTAAATAGTGCCGGCGGCAGCTGAATCGCAGAACACGCAACTCACAAAGAGAGGGGAAATCTATGCATGACAATATAATTCAAGCCATTTATGCACCAAACACATCCCTTATCATGTTAATGACTCAAAGGGACATGTGTCTCGATTCCCGGACCACCAATCACACATTTCCATGCATGATGGTCAAAGAGTCAAGTGTGCATTTTAATATCAAATGTAATGCACACCAAACATACAAGGGACCTAACCTCAATCATGGTTGATCAAGAGGCAAGGCAATGCACAACAATGCACATGCAACCTAAGCATGCAAGCTAACATACGAACATGCAATGCAACTACATGGCATACACAACGCTAACAACATAACATGCTCAACGCATTGAAACATGGCATACACAATGCAACATGGACTTACACCAACACAAGTGGGCCTCTGCCACACTCACATAGGAGGCCATCGGATAAAAGTAAAGTGCCAATGATAACACACGGGCACGCAAACTGAGGCAATGGCATACGGAATGCAATGATGCTAAAATGACATAAACAATACAATATGGGCTTACACTAACATGAGAGAGCCTCAGCCACACTCACATAAGAGGCCGAGAGATGAAAATGAAGTGCCTCGAAATGCGTGCACACAGGCACGCAAACCGAGGCAATGGTACTAAAGCATGAAATGACATAGAAAGTGATACGCAAACATGCCAATGGAATTTTAGCACTGAAATATGGGGGAAAACAGTCCCGAAAGATGGCAAAATGACACCAAATGCGAGGAATGGTCCCGAAATGCGATATTAAGCACCCGAAATGGCCTACAGCCATACTAAACATGCATAATTGGTACATGAAATGCAAAACAGTAGCAAGGAAGCCCCAAAATAGCATTTTTTACAATACAAAACATGGCAAAATAGTGAGCATAGATAGGACAACAATGGCATGCAAAAATGGGGGAAAAGAGGGGAACAATGAAGCAGATGGTATACGCAATGCTCAAACTGAAAAATATAGTTCTACAACATTGAAGAGGGACCAAAAATATGAACATTTACAGCTTATGAAAACCCCCAAAACAGTATGTAGATATGCTCAACATAGCATGCAAAATATGAGCCAAAAGAGGTCTATAAAGAGAGGTACACCAAGAATTCACCAAACAGCCTTGGACCCTTAACAAAAGATGACAAGAAGGCCAAAATGTGACTTTTTCCAGACCTGATCATGGCCGAAAACAGAAGCAAAATAGGCCTAACAAAGCATGCAAAATGAAGGCCAAAGAGGGGTATAATGACAAGTATAACATGGAGACCCCCAATGAAGTTGATCCCTTCTACAATGTTGTATAGGGACATAAAATAAGCCTACTCAAAGTTCATGACATGCTCCAAAACAGATCGCACAGAGGCTAAACAAATCATGCAAATTTACGGTAAATATGAGAGATTATGAAACAAGTTCATGATAGAGAGGCCAAACAGGGTTGAGCCCTTCTTCAATGTTGAAGAGTGGATTAAAATAGACCCACTCACATTTTACATTATGCTCAGAAATAGATCACACATGAACTAAAAAAAAGCATGCAAGATATTGACATACAAAATGATATTGAAGCAAGTGCATCATAGAGGGCTCAAACAGGGTTGAGCCCTGAAACAAAAATGTAGAATAGCTCAAAAGAAGGCCCCTTTCAGTTAGGGCCGGAGTCTAAAACAGTGAGCAAGTAGGGTAGAGGAATGGTGCAAAAAAAAGTGCCAAAAGAGGGTGATTGATATTTTCCCTTGAAGATCACACTCTTGTTGCTTCTTGGCTCAAGTTTGCTGCTCCTAAGCCTCTGAAAAACCCTTCCTTGCAGCTGGAATGGAGTGGTGGTAGTGGTGCTATGGATTGGTGAAGAAATGGCCAAGGATTTGAGAGGTTTGGAAGTTGGAAGTGTAGAGAGAGAGGGATTTCTTAGAGTGAGAGGCTCTCAAAAACTTGCTTTTTTTGTTCTCACCCTCCAATATGAGATATATGGCCCTGTATATATCAAAGCAAGAGTTTTTGTTCGAAATATCCCAATTGGAAATATCTTCCACAGTGTATTGATAAATATCTGTCAAAATTCTGAGTTCTGGGCACTTTTGGCCGGCCGGCAATCTTTTGTGCCGGTCGGCTAAATGGATGGCCGGTAGGCAGATGGTAAGGTCAAAAAGTGCCGGTGGAAGTCCATATTGAAGCCCCGGAAGTTAGCTTTCCAATGGCGCAAACCTTGCATTAAAATTCCTCCTGTAGAAAAAGTTATGCTAGTTTCCGTAAAGCCGCGCAGATTCGGTCCAACCGGACTTCAACCAACCATATCTCCTCCCCCCGGATTTGGACTTAGGAGATTCTTGAGTGCAAAATGAAGCCCCGGAAGTAAGGTTTCCAATGGTGGTGGCCCCATATTTTAATTCCTCTTGTACAAAGAGTTACGCCTGTTTCAGGGAAGCCGCGCAGACTTTTCTCCTTCCCGGATTCATGCTGAACCACTCCCAAACTAGTTTTCTCCCCTCTTCTCCTCTTTTCTTCAACTTCAAACCCCTAAGTAAGGTGTTTCGAAAGATTTTTCAAAGATTTCATCTCTCTTTCATTCATCTCCCCTTTTGTCCTTGCTCGGTTTACCGAAAAGCGCAGCATTTACCGAAATGCGAGCGTTAGAACATCGTGGGAATTTTATTTCAAAAATGTTTTGAAAGAGAGGGTTTTAAGGTATAAAAACCATCAAAAATAATTTTGGTCCACAATGGGGTATGAAGTTGAGATTTGCCTCTCTCTTTGTCAAGAAATCGAACTCGCAATCGCACACCTTTCTCCAACAAGTAAACCATCAGTAGTGCCCAAGTCTTAAGGGCGGTCAAAAATGGGGTGTCTACAGTTGCCCCTCTTTGACAGAACTCGAAAGTCATAACAATGACGAGAGTGAATGTCAAAGCCCAGAGACAACCCATTTTTGACAAGGCCAAAGACTTGGACAAACAAAATACAGATGAATAAACGGTTGTGCCCGCAGGTTGCCTACGTATCCCTTTGCAAGGAATCAAACCAACAGTAGTTCTAAAGGTGATGCAAAGGATATGCAGAAAACTTTGATAATTGACTTATCTGACTGCACGCCGCCGGCTTGAAAATTGGGCTTATACGCTACGCAAAGCCGGTTTGAAAATTCAAGGTTTATGCAAAAACACAGTGTGCACAAGACAATGTGATGCAGAGTGAGTGCACAAAACAATGCTAAGGAGATGCACAAAACAGTGCGGAACAGGTTGGAATGCACAAGACAATGTGAAACAGTGCAATGTGGCATAGATGCACAAAGCGGTGTGATGCGCAAAATAGCGCGAATGAAATGTCATGCACTAACAAGTGCAGGTAAGGTGCGCGAGATAGCGCGATAAAATGCACGTACAATGCAAGTAAAGTGCACAAAATAGTTCCATGCGCAAAATAGCGCGAATGAAACAATGTAATGCACAAATCGGTCGCGCGCGCCGGTAGCGAAAGTAAATTGCACAGAACAGTGCGATACGCTAAACAGCGCGAGTGTAGTGGAATGCACAAGAGAGTGCGAGCGAGATATAGCATGTAAGTGCACAAGATAGTGCGATGCGCAAGAAAGCACGAGTGCACAAGACAGTGCGATGAAGGTGCGCAAGATAGCGTGATGATGCGATGCACAAAACAGTGCGATTGAGTGCACAAGACGGTGCGATGCACAAAATAGCGCGATCGAATGGATGCAAAATGCAAGTAAGGTGCACAAAATAATGCGATGCGCAAAATAGCGCGAATGAAATGTAATGCACAAAATAGTGCGATGCGCAAAATAGCAAGATAGAATAAAATGTAATGCACAAAATAGTGCGAATGAAGTGTAATGCACAAAAAAGCGATGCACAACTGTCGCGCGAAAATATGAAATGTGATCAACAAAACAACGACAAGATAAATACAGAGCGCAAAATAGCGTGAATGATGAATTGCACAAAATAGTGCGCGCAAAATAGCGAATGAGATGTAATGCAAAATGCGATGAGATGCACAAAATAGCACGATGCTAAAATAGCGCGAATGAAATGTAATGCACAAAACAAGGTCGATTGAGGTGCGCAAAATAAGCGCGTCGTTTTTACACGCGAGTGCACAAGAAACAGGCACGATGGAGGTGCGCAAGATAGCGCGATGATGTGATGCACAAAACAGTGCGATACGCTAAACAGCGCGAATGATGTGAAATGCACTAGACAGTGCGATACGCTAAACAGCGCGAGTGATTTGAAATGCACAAGACAATGCGATACGCTAAACAGTGCAAGTGATTTGAAATGCACAAGACAGTGCGATACGCTAAACAGCGCGAGTGATGTACAACCACAAGATGCACATGACAGTGCAAGTGAGATACAAAGTGTAAGTGCACAAGATAGTGCGAGGAAATGCATCTTCTATGCAAGTATGGGGGCACTTTCCATGCAATATTGAAAACAAGCATATTTTATGCATGAATCATAACGATGCGCGGCACATATGCAACGACAGTGTATATGAAAGTTCATATTCTATGCAATAGAGGAGCATCAAATGTGTACTCTGGTGTCTCCGATTTACCTCTCAGAGGGTTTTGCAACACATTCAGTTCGAAAAGGGTACACCCTGTTCATATCGGCAAGAAATAACATATGCTGCTGCTTTAATTGCCGTTCTGACTTGAAGCAAGCTTACACTTGAGGTAGAGGCGCACTCATACTTCGGTAGCATTGACAAGGCCTGAAGAGGTATATCCAGAGTACAATCACGGAATTTGCTAAAGGTGAAACACACTCAGATGCTTCAATTTTCCCTTTTCTTTTGCTTGGCAGCCCGGAACCCATAGCTTCAAATAGGTCCTGGTTTTACTGTTCTCACACGACCTGGGTTGAACCCTGCAGTTTTTGAAAGAACAAATTCCCCCTTTTGCACAAATGTGGAGAATGGCACAGCACTCTGAGCACATAACAAATCATTTTTGAAATTGAGAAAATGAGTTCTCGACCGGATATTGAGCCTACAACTGAACACAGCAAAGACGACCCAACAACGGAAAATAAAGGTAAACAACCTAAACACATCTATTGACACTTGAAACGACTCAAAACAAGACTCGAGACAAACAAAACACAACGAAAGACTCAAATGCGCACAGGGAGCCTGTTTCACCGAGTATTATTCCCACCCTTTCTTATTTATGATTCTCACATCACTTGGCACTCAATCTCTATTTTTCATGAAAAAGCCCTTTTCTCACTTTTTCTCTCAACGCACTTCTCTCTATTCTTCAATCTCTCATTTTTTTATCCCTCCCCTGGGTGGTTGATGGGTAGACAAGAAGTTGCGGGCTTTTGCCCCTAGCATTCTGCTAGATTCTCTTTCTTCTGCTCACAACAGTGAACTTCCCCCACAGAGGGGTTATGCTACAACTGGGTGTGCAGCAAATCTGTAATTGACATCGGTTAATGATTCTCTGCTGGGGAGTTTGGACATGGTTAGATCTGTTCAGATGAGGAAGTGGAAGATCTTGATCTATTCCGGTTTGTGCTTCGCACTTGGCTTGATACCTCGTTGCTTGGAGGATGAGAGAGCTTTCAGCCCTTCGTTGTTAGCTTCAATTGTGCCCTCTTCTGGCAGGTAGATTGCCCTTCTTGGCGAGTATGTTGAAAATGGGGGAAAGACTGGAAGTCTGACTCAACTGTGCCCCTAGTTCATTATTTTGACCATTTTTTGTTTTGGTTTTCTACTAAAATAGTTTTGACCAATGTGAGAGTTAGATTAACACACTTGTTCGATTTTTGATTTGAAATCATGCAAGTCAGGCTATGAGCACTGAAAATTTTCCTTTTTTGGGTCCAAGAAAACGGTCCAGTTTTGGAAAAATGGAATAATTTTCTAGAGAAAATCACCAACCTCAAGAAAAATTCCCAAAAACTGTTTTTGCAAACGGTCACTGCTCAACGAGCACGGAACCTACTCTTGAGATGCACAACCTCAGACCCATAGCAATGGAAAATTGCCCCTTGTCTGAAGGACACTGCGTGGCAACGGAAAGTTGCCCCTTGTTTGAAATGACATTGCGGCGTTTTGAATGGCAACGGAAAGTTGCCCCTTGTTTGGATGATGCCGCAGCACATTGTAGTCAGTCCTCGGAGCGATGAACACAACTAGACTCTCAGATACAGAGAAGACAAAGATGGCCAGAACCATCGCATGGACACAATCGAATTTGAATTGTTTTATGGCTGGACTTTAGAATGAAATTGCCTACGTATCCCAAACATGGGAATCAAGCCTTACGTAGTTCGGGATTAAGGTACACTCGGGTATTTAACCTTTCCTTTTAATGCTCTAACTTTTGCCAAGGTGCCCAATGCGGGTTTTCGTCCTTGCGAGCTATGTTTTTCTTTTCTTCTTTTTTCATCTTTTCTTCTTCTTTTTTTTCTTTGCCTTTTTCTTTTCTTTTCTTTTTTTTTTTTTTTTTTTGCATTCTTCTTTTTTTTTTTTTCTCTCTTTTTGCATTTTTTGTATTTTTCTTTGCTCTAACTTTTGCCTGGGTCGCCCTTCTGGGTTTTCGGCCCAGCGAGCCTCTCAAAGGGTAAAAGTGTAACAAGTCCATGCCAAATGGTTTTGAGATTGAAGCCCTCTGTATCCAGGAGAATGGCTGTTGTATTGATTTACAGAAGGATGCACCTTTGGCTCTTCGAGCACATCGGATATTTTTTTGCCCCTAGTTCGAGGGGTGCTTCTGTTCTAAATTTGCAAGCTTCTTGATCTGACTTTTCTTGCCCCTAGTATGCGGGCTGCTTCAAATCTGACCACACAGGCCTCACATCATGATTGACCTTTGAACGTTCTGAATCCAAGTTCAAGGTTTGAAAGCAAAGGGGTCGAGTCTTGAGGCTGAGAGCGATCCTAAGCTGCGCAATCTCAAGAGCGATTCCACACATGTCTTCGCAGGACCGCGCAAAACATTTTTTGAAAAATTTTAAGAAAGCGACTAGCCGCTCGCGCTGAAGACAGTGTGGAGCCAATCTGGATCGAGCCAGGATCCTTCTCAATACTCACATTAACAAGCATGATCTCAATCATTAAGGGCTTAGCACGCCTCTCTTTCTCTCAATTGATCAAATTTTTACAAACCCCGAGGAATTCCCTCCTCTTCGTTTTCACCGTAGTGTTCAAAAAGTTTTGAAAAACTTAGGTCGATGCAATGAATTCAAGGCACAGAAAAGACACAGTTTCTAGTCAAATACTGCCATTTCATTCAGAACTTCCGGCATAACTGGCACAAGGCAGAAGCAAACGCGAGAGCGTGAAAATCACTACTGTTTCATTCAAATCTGTTGGCACAACTGGCTCCCTGGCAGAAACAGACTCAAAAGAAAGCAAAAAGACAAATATAAAACAAAATGGTGATGCCTAAGGTAACACCCCCGAAATCACCCGACCTTTGTACAACAGGACTGACTCGATACAACAAGACAGACCCTTAATCAAAAAGACTGACTCAAAACAAAACTACAGAATAGACTCAACACCCAAGTCAGAAACTACAAAATTAGCATTCGCAAATGCTCAAACAATGTGTGCCATTCCCACGTCTGAAGTAAACTGAGTGCCGCCCGCAGGTGGTTCATCTCCTGATCACATCACATTATCCCCCACAAGTTCATTGATCAAGTGCCGATAGACTTTGCTGAGTTGGTGCGACGATGACCTTATTGTCAATCAGATCTTGTATTTCGTGGCGAAGACGGAAACACTTATCAGTGACATGGCCGACCTGCTGATGAAAGGCACAATACTTGGCCGGATCATGGGAGGGAGGAAGTTTATCTGGCAGTGGTCGCGGCTCCAGGGGTTTCAGGTACCCCTTTTTAATCAGGACCCTCAAGGCCGCTGATAGAGACATGTACAGTGGTGCGAACACCCTCTGGCCTCGAGGTGGGTATTTTGAGGTTTGTGGAGTTTTGCTGGATGCACCAGCAAAGGGATTGGCAGGTGTTGACTGGGTTTGCTGATCTCTTTCGAGCACGGGATTAGAGTTGAAAGGAACATTCCTGGTACAAAGGCGCTTCTCCCGGCTTGCCCCTTGATTCAGACTACCCCAAACTTGATTGGCGAAAGTGTCATCCACAGCCTCTGCAATAACCGCAAGGACTTGCTCTTTGTTCAGTCCTTCAGCTTTCAAAGCCTCGATATCCCACCGAAGGCGTTCATGGGGACCGATGCCTGCCCCTGCCTTGTTCTTTCCACTTGCTTCCACTTTGTCAATGGATTGGCCTTCTTCTAATGCAGCCCGTCCCAAGGTTGGGGAGCCTTTAGACATGAACTCCCTAGTATGTGATGCGGTTGATGACGGAGCCAAAACTCCAAAGGCCAGATCTGCCACAGTTCTCTGAAGATCTTCGATCATCCTCATCAGCTCAGAAGTAGTGGGTTCATGGGTTTGAGATGATTGGGGTTCAGATGCATCCATCATGCATAAGTCCAGGCTCTCTAGGGTAAATACATTAGGCTTGGGTAGATGGACTGGGGTGATGTATACGCTGGGGTCATAAGGGACGGCCAGTGTGTGGATTAGGTTGAAATGTGGATGAGGTACTTGGTCATTGGGATCTGAAGGTGGAGCTATCGTTTGGTTGTCAATGAGATTTTGGATCTCATGACAAAGGCGGTAACAACGGTCGGTGCTGTGACCATGCTGCTGATGGTACACACAGTACTTGGAAGGGTTATGTCTGGCTGGGAGTGGGTTAGGAAGAGGTTGAGGATCGAGGGGTTTGAGATGCCCTATTTCCATCAAGACTTTTAGTGCGCTAGTCAAGCTCGTATGGAGGGGGGTGAAAGATCTGCCCTGAGCTCGGGCTGGGCCGGCTGTTTGTAGGCTTGGTTTGGCAAAAGGGTCAGTTGTGGCAACTGCATTGATTTCGGCGGGTTTGGGAATAGCGTTGCTACGAGCATTGGTATTCCCTAAAATCACCCTCATTGTCGGTTCACTTGTTCTGGGAATGATCCCACTGTTGAACGCGTTCTCGACCTGAACCCCCAGTTCATGCAAACTTTTGAAAGTGAATAGCGGAGCCACTATCAACTTTTGCAACATATCATGCTCGAGGTTCCGCACCATCATCTGCACTTGATCCCTCTCTAAAGGGCGACGATCCGTCATCTGTGCTGCCTTTGCTCTCCACCTGGCAACAAATTCCACAAAAGGCTCTTTTGGGTTCTGGCGGGTTGCTTCAAGCTCTTGGATGGTCATTTCAACTTGGGTGTTGTACGAATACTGATCGACAAAGGCCTCAAATGCTTCTTCCCAGTTTTGCTTCACTTTATCTTCCAACTTAGCGTACCAAGTGGCTGCTACACCCGACAGGGTTCTTCCATACAGAGAGAGTTTCTGTGGCTTAGTCAGACCCATCGGCTTCAGGACATCCAAGAAAAGTCGGATATGTACCATTGGATCTCCAAACCCATCGAAACGGTCAATATATGGCATTTTGAATCTGTCTGGGAGCCGCACGGTAGACTCAGTGTGCCCATCCTCAATGTCGGGAATGGAGTTAAGGCCTTGTGCCTTTTTGAATTGCTTCTCAAGGCTCGCAATTTTCGCTGCAGTTGGATTGAACTCATCAACATGAAAGGGTTGAAACCTCTCAATAGGCTGCACCGGGGGCCTGACAACTCGAGCTTGAGCCAACCCTTCTTGGGGATTCAAACCCTGTGAATCTTCAACTGGTGGAAGTGGATCAAAGTTCGGCTGGGGTCCCGAAGCTGGATGTGAGGCAGATGCCCCAGATGGGCACTGCGTTTCAATACCGGTCTCACCGCATGGCGCTTCCTCGATGAACGCTGCTATCACGGCCACAAATTCTTCTGAACCCTGTGCCATCACGGGTTTGCTGATGATGTGACTGGTGACTGTCGGATCAGACGAACCGGTGAGCCCTAACTGGCCTTTCTTTGCCTTGCCTCAGCGAAAGAACACTGGTTGCCCTTGAATTGAATTTCTGACTTAACAAAGTCTATTATCGCTAGTCCAATGTACTCGGGGGATAGTGGAGCCTTCTGAAGCTATGATTCCAGGACTACCTAGCAAAAGAGAAAACAGACAGCATCTCAGCTCAACTTCACTGGAATGGGTATGAGCAAAGTAACGATCAGATTCTATTCTCGATCATCGTTCTCAAATCATCGCCCCAAATCTGAATCTGATACCCGCAGATATAACTGATTCTCAAAATACTAATACTGGTGCCCGCAGGCCGGATACCCAGACTCGCAAACTGGTATATGCATTCCCTGTAGAGATACATTCTAAAAGCATAAAACATGTAAAAGAGAGCCAATACACCCCTATGTTGGGTTAGGGTTTCCCTGTCCTATTTTGTCAGGAGCTAGGGTTTCACTACGCACACAGCGGTTTCAAACAACCTAACATCGGGTAAGCAACCTGTCCTAGATTGGAATGGTCACTATGGATCCGAATATGCACTAGGTCGAATGGTCGAAAAGGGTGCCCCAGTAAAACCGGGGTTTGTGTTCCCATACTGGCAGAGCCCGCAACCGGTCAGCCTTATGGTCATGCCTTGACAAGACAAGCCTCCAGCAAACCGCTCAGGAATAGCAGATGGCCAACACGGTATCCTAGGCGCACCAATGCACATGCAATGCAAAGAAACACATAAACGTAGTCAAAACAGGATATCACGCGTTCGAGTCAAACTCTCTAAAATCCCCAGCGGAGTCGCCAAAAACTGTAGACGTCCCCTGTGGGCTTCCATCTAACAGTTCGGACTCGATTTTTGTGTCGGTTCTAAATCTGAACCAAAGAGTCCAAATCCGACAAATCGTTTGAGAAAACAGATTTTTGAAAAGTAGTGCCAAACATGGACTGCTTTGCGGACATGAGTCGCCACCTAAATATTTAAAATGGGAAATTTAGGAAACCCTCGACTCGGTCAAGGCCACATGTCCGCCATCACCAAAGTGGTCTTGGCTCGAGCTTGGGTACGATCGGGAAGGTCATTTATGAGCACTTCTTCGCTCGTCCGAAGACCGGCCTCTACTAACCGTGATATCCGTTTTTGAAAACTTTATGCGTTCTTATTCCGGTTATTAATCTAGAATTACTATGTGACGCGCACAACACAAAAGTATAGACTAGATTGCCTAACTTGGAACTAAACATTGCATATCCGTTTTGTCTCGAAAAACGTGTTAGATTTTGCTACTCGCAAATAGGCTAAAATACGGATTTCAACGAGTTGTTCCAACTCAGGCAATCCAACCTCCACCCACAGGCATTCAAACAGTTTATCATGTAAGCATTTAGTCGCATGGCAAGCATACTGTCATGGCAACATTCACACGCATGTGGTATGCTAAAGCGTAAAATACTTACATCGTACTCCGTGCCAAAACAATAAACTAGTTAGCAAACATGCATGACCTAGTTTATGTTAAGTGACTAATGCATCGCATACGGAATGTGATCTAGACAGGCTCGGCTATCCTAAGCATGGCACATGAAATGCAACAACTATCACGTATTCAATTTGGAATTGAAAGTACAATGCAGTTTGTATGGTGTACCGAGCCCGATGTATGTAAACAAATGCATGAATGCACGCATGCATTGCATGAGGTATGCTAATTTAGATGTGCCCTAATCTACCATCATAAGCAGGTAAATAAAAGGGTAGAATGAAATGGGGGTTGGAAGACATACACCCACTCACACACACTTATTACAAATGCGCCCTCACTAGAAGGGACCAAAAGAATAATACAGATAATTAACTACGCAAGCTAATTAAATATTACAAATCAAATAAATTAATTAAATAAAATAATTAATCTAATTAAACAGTAAATTGCCTCGGGATGAGGGCCCAATGCACTGGACGACTCGAATCGCCTCGCCATGCATGATTGCCTCTGTTTCCTCTGCTCTCCTCCTCTGAAAATTGCCAAAGTCCCAGGAGTGCCTCTCAGGGCACTGGGGATCACCACCGGCTGGGGTAGGACACCACCGGCTGAAGGAGGAGGCCACCGGTACAAAAAGAAGCCATCGGCTGTTCGTTGACTGCCGGTCGGCACTAAATAGTGCCGGCCTGCACTGAATGCCTGCAGAACCTGCAACTCACAGCAGCAGAGGGGAAATCTATGCATGACAATATAATTCAAGCCATTTATGCACCAAACACATCCCTTATCATGTTAATGACTCAAAGGGGCATGTGTCTCGATTCCCGGACCACCAATCACGCATTTCCATGCATGATAGTCAAAGAGTCAAGTGTGCATTTTAATATCAAATGTAATGCACACCAAACATACAAGGGACCCAACCTCAATCATGGTTGATCAAGAGGCAAGGCAATGCACAACAATGCACATGCAACCTAAGCATGCAAGCTAACATACGAACATGCAATGCAACTACATGGCATACACAACGCTAACAACATAACATGCTCAACGCATTGAAACATGGCATACACAATGCAACATGGACTTACACCGACACAAGTGGGCCTCTGCCACACTCACATAGGAGGCCATCGCATAAAAGTGAAGTGCCTCGAAATGCGTGCACACGGGCACGCAAACTGAGGCAATGGCATACGGAATGCAATGATGCTAAAATGACATAAACAATACAATATGGGCTTACACTAACATGAGAGAGTCTTAGCCACACTCACATAAGAGGCCGAGAGATGAAAATGAAGTGCTTCGAAATGCGTGCACACAGGCACACAAACCGAGGCAATGGTACTAAAGCATGAAATGACATAGAAAGTGATACGCAAACATGCCAATGGAATTTTAGCACTGAAATATGGGGGAAAACAGTCCCGAAAGATGGCGAAATGACACCAAATGCGAGGAATGGTCCCGAAATGCGATATTAAGCACCCGAAATGGCCTACAGCCATACTAAACATGCATAATTGGTACATGACATGAAAAACAGTAGCAAGGAAGCCCCAAAATAGCATTTTTTACAATACAAAACATGGCGAAATAGTGAGCATAGATAGGACAACAATGGCATGCAAAAATGGGGGAAAAGAGGGGAACAATGAAGCAGATGGTATACACAATGCTCAAACTGAAAAATACAGTTCTACAACATTGAAGAGGGACCAAAAATATGAACATTTACAGCTTATGAAAACCCCCAAAACAGTATGTAGATATGCTCAACATAGCATGCAAAATATGAGCCAAAAGAGGTCTATAAAGAGAGGTACACCAAGAATTCACCAAACAGCCTTGGACCCTTAACAAAAGATGACAAGAAGGCCAAAATGTGACTTTTTCCAGACCTGATCATGGCCAAAAACAGAAGCAAAATAGGCCTAACAAAGCATGCAAAATGAGGGCCAAAGAGGGGTATAATGACAAGTATAACATGGAGACCCCCAATGAAGTTGATCCCTTCTACAATGTTGTATAGGGACATAAAATAAGCCTACTCAAAGTTCATGACATGCTCCAAAACAGATCGCACAGAGGCTAAACAAATCATGCAAATTTACGGTAAATATGAGAGATTATGAAACAAGTTCATGATAGAGAGGCCAAACAGGGTTGATCCCTTCTTCAATGTTGAAGAGGGGCTCAAAATAGGCCCACTCACAGTTTACATTATGCTCAGAAATAGATCACACATGAACTAAAAAAAAGCATGCAAGATATTGACATACAAAATGATATTGAAGCAAGTGCATCATAGAGGGCTCAAACAGGGTTGAGCCCTTAAAAAAAATGTAGAATAGCTCAAAAGAAGGCCCCTTTCAGTTAGGGTCGGAGTCTAAAACAGTGAGCAAGTAGGGTAGAGGAATGGTGCAAAAAAAAGTGCCAAAAGAGGGTGATTGATATTTACCCTTGAAGATCACACTCTTGTTGCTTCTTGGCTCAAGTTTGCTGCTCCTAAGCCTCTGAAAAACCCTTCCTTGCAGCTGGAATGGAGTGGTGGTAGTGGTGCTATGGATTGGTGAAGAAATGGCCAAGGATTTGAGAGGTTTGAAAGTTGGAAGTGTAGAGAGAGAGGGATTTCTTAGAGTGAGAGGCTCTCAAAAACTTGCTTTTTTTGTTCTCACCCTCCAATATGAGATATATGGCCCTATATATATCAAAGCAAGAGTTTTTGTTCGAAATATCCTAATTGGAAATATCTTCCACAGTGTATTGATAAATATCTGTCAAAATTCTGAGTTCTGGGCACTTTTGGCCGGCCAGCAATCTTTTGTGCCGGTCGGCTGAATGGATGGCCGGTAGGCATCTGGTAAGGTCAAAAAGTGCCGGTGGAAGTCCAGATTGAAGCCCCGGAAGTTAGCTTTCCAATGGCACAAACCTTGCATTAAAATTCCTCCTGTAGAAAAAGTTATGCCAGTTTCTGTAAAGCCGCGCAGATTCGGTCCAACCGAACTTCAACCAACCATATCTCCTCCCCCCGGATTTGGACTTACGAGATTCTTGAGTGCAAAATGAAGCCCCGGAAGTAAGGTTTCCAATGGTGGTGGCCCCATATTTTAATTCCTCTTGTACAAAGAGTTACGCCCGTTTCAGGGAAGCCGCGCAGACTTTTCTCCTTCCCGGATTCATGCTGAACCACTCCCAAACTAGTTTTCTCCCCTCTTCTCCTCTTTTCTTCAACTTCAAACCCCTAAGTAAGGTGTTTCGAAAGATTTTTCAAAGATTTCATCTCTCTTTCATTCATCTCCCCTTTTGTCCTTGCTCGGTTTACCGAAAACGCAAGATTTACCGAAATGCGAACATCGTGGGAATTTTATTTCAAAAATGTTTTGAATGAGAGGGTTTTAAGGTATAAAAACCATCGAAAAGAATTTTGGTCGACAATGGGGTATGAAGTTGCGATTTGCCTCTCTTGCCGAAGAAATCGAACTCGCAATCGCACACCTTTCTCCAACAAGTAAACCATCAGTAGTGCCCAAGTCTTAAGGGCGGTCAAAAATGGGGTGTCTACATGACTGCACCAATCCTAACTTTACCCAACGGTACTGATGGGTTTCAAATTTACAGTGATGGTTCATATAAAGGGCTGGGCTGTGTATTGATGCAAAAATGGAAAAGTAATTGCCTATGCTTCACGACAACTCCGTCCTCATGAAAAGAATTACCTGACCCATGATCTTGAACTAGCAGCTGTGGTGTTTGCCTTGAAAATCTGGCGTCACTACTTGTATAGGGTAACTTGTGAAGTGTATACTAATCATAAAACCTTGAAATATTTCTTCACCCAAAAAGAATTGAACATGAGACAGAGGAGATGGTTAGAGCTAATCAAAGATTATGATCTACAGATTTTGTATCACCTAGGGAAAGCTAATACTATAGCAGATGCCTTGAGCCGAAAATCAATGGGGAATCTATCATGTTTGCTTACTAGCCATAAAGAATTGTTATATGACTTGGAAAAAAAATGAGATTGAGATTGTGATGCGTGAACAGGGCAGAATACTAGCCACTATTTGCGCTCAACCTGCAATCATTGAAGAGATCAAAGAGAAGCAACTTGAAGACGAATACTTGAAAAAGGTTGCAAAAGAGCTTGATTCAAAACTGAGGCCGAGGTTTGTATTCAAGAATCATGTGCTGAAATTCCAAAATCGTCTTTGTGTGCCTAATTGTTATGACTTGAGAAAACATGTTATGTCTGATGCCCACAATACTAAATTTGCTATGCATCCAGGGAATACAAAGATGTACCATGATTTGAAACAGAACTTCTGGTGGCCTGGAATGAAAAAGTGTATTGCAGATTTTGTGGCTAGGTGTTTACATTGCCAACAAGTCAAAGCCAAACATCAACGACCCACTGGTTTGTTATAGTCACTTCCAATACCGGAATGGAAATGGGAGCACATTATCATGGATTTCATTGTAGGATTGCCTCGCTCTTCTCGAGGTATGGATTCCATTTGGGTTATAGTTGATCGTTTGACTAAGTCTGCTCATTTCCTGCCTGTTAAAACTATTTATAATGCAGATAAGTTGGCTAACATGTATGTAAATGAAATTGTGAGATTGCATGGCGTACCAGTATCTATTGTATCTCACAGAGATTCGAAGTTTACATCAAGATTCTGGCAAAGCTTGCAACAAGCCTTGGGGACGAAACTGAGGTTAAGCAGTGCCTATCATCCACACACAGAGCGGACCAATCAAACCTTGGAAGACATGCTCAGAATGTATGTGTTAGACTTCCAAGGAAATTGGGAGACTTACTTACCATTGGCAGAATTTGTGTATAACAACAGTTACCATTCGAGCATTGGAATGTCTCCTTATGAAGCTTTGTATGGAAGAAAATGCCGATCTCCGGGATGTTGAGCCGAAGTAGGCGACAGACCGTTGTTGGGACCGGAACCTATGCAAGAAACCACCAAAAATGTGTAGTTGATTCAGCAAAGGCTGAAAACTACTCAAAGCCGGCAAAAGAGTTATGCTGATGTGCGAAGAAGGGACATAGAATATGAAATTGGGGATCACATATTCATAAAAGTGACTCCTATGAAGGGTCAAACTCGGTTTGGTGTGAAAGGCAAGTTAGCGCCAAAGTATGTTGGCCCATATGAAATCCTTGAAAAGATCAATTCAGTTACCTATCGAGTGGCCCTACCGCCGGTTATGGAACATATACACAACGTATTCCATATGTCAATGCTTCGGGAATATTTAAGAGATCCACTCCATGTCATTGAACCAACACATGTGCTCCTAAAGGATGATTACACTTATGAGGAAAGACCTATCTAGATTGTAAACCGCCGAATCAAAAGATTGAGGAACAAGGAAATATCACTGGTAAAAGTTGATTGGCAAAACCACGGAAGGACTTATGCTACCTGGGAAACAAAAGGAGACATGATGAAAAGATATCCTGAGTTGTTTCCTTTGGATCCAATGTTCTTCCAAAGTGAAGGTAATTCGAGTCTGGAGGACCAAACTCTTTAAGGGAGAAAGACTGTAGCAACCCTGATCCTTGTTTAATGTTAATTCGTGGTTAATTATGTTTAATTGGTAATTAGGGTGAAATTCCGGATTGAATTGCATGTGTGTGTTGCATGAATTATGTCTATATTTGTTCAACGTAGGAAAATCTGTTTGTGTTTTCATTCGGTTTGTTAATTGAAGGCCCTATCGGCATCCGATTCAGAAATTGATTTAATTTATATGCTAATTAGGATTTATAGAATTTTATGGTAGGTTTAATTAAAATTTGGTTTGGAGCGATTAAATTAGATTAAATTAATGCCATTTGATTAATTTTGATTAATTACTACCTATAGGGCCATTTTGACCCCACTAACTTTACCTTTTCATTTCATTCTTCCTCAACTTGATGCTCAACGTGAGAATGAGAGAGAATTGAGGGATTTGGGTCCTAGGTTCAAGAATTGAATTCACAAGGAGGGAATTGCTAGGAGAAAAGAAGAAACTTGAAGATTTATTCATCTAGTTCAAGATTCTAGCACCTAAAGCCCAATTGAACATCTAAGGTATGAAACCAAGTCTTTATCCTTGAAGTTGAGTTAATTCATACATGAATTCAAGTAAATTGAACTATAAGATGTAAGAATCAAGCTTAAGGAGTAGAGAGGTAGATCAATCCATGCATGCATGTGCATTTTCTTACAAATTGAGCATGATTTAATCTCGCTTACATTTTGGTCATTCATCATGTTTTCCATTAAATTACCAAGTTTGATCATGTATTGGAGTGTTTGAATTCAAGGGAGTTCATGCATGTTGTATTAATGAAATATTCATAAAGTTTGTGTTGGAATTTTGTACAATTGGCATGCCTTTGGGCCATGGTTTCTTGAAATATCTTTAATTCATGTTGTTTTAGGGTCTTCATGTATTTTCTCCAGTTTTGGCCCAGAAAAATCGAGTTTGAAGCTTTTAAGATTGAGTTTTGTGCTTGAGGATCAATCTGGAAATTTCAGATTTTTGATCCATGCTCGAGCGGAGGACTTCACGCTCGAGCGTACATTCTAAGTATATGCACTTCCGCTCAAGCGTCAAGAGTCACGCTCGAGCGTCAAATGCATATGCCCAGAAGTTCATGTGTTTTGCAGTGCACTCGAGCGAGGAAATCCGCGCTCGAGCGAGGGTCTGAGTCTCATGCTCGAGCGTGGGTCGAGCGTCCATCGAGCGTGAAAAACATGCAACCAGTACTTTTTCAAAAGTTTGCAATCCGCTCGAGCGAGGGAAGTCACGCTCGAGCGGAGCTTCATTGTCTGCATGTCCGCTCGAGCGGGAAAAGCCACGCTCGAATGTGGACCCTATTTTCAGTAAGTTTTGACAAATGTTTTCCAACACATTTTTGTATCCTCATTCCATCCTAGGCATTCCTAGGCCATGTTAAGACTCCATAATGAGGATTAAAGACTAGAAACACACTAAGAACAAACGAAATAAGTTATGTACAATTCGAACGTGTGCTTCAAGTGTGTATTCGTATGTGTGTTCATGTAGGTCACATGCCTCAGGACAAGTGAAGTGCCACCTTACCATATAATTAGAGCTATCAATCATCTGTGAGTAATGACTTTGTAAAGTTATGTTCAATGTTAAGTATTTTCCGAATATTACAACATGAAGTAATTAGTTTTTTGAAATGAAATGATGTGTTTGAAACAAATGAATGATTGTCCAAGATTCTGAAAGTTATTCGTGGCATCCTCAGCATTATACAATATGCATCCCTTTATGGGTCATTACGTCCCTTCATGGGTTATCAAAAACGTCTCTGTGCACATGAGTCATCAGTAAGCCTTCATGGCAGTCCCTTTGTGGGTCATCGGATTTGTTAATGCTAATGGATGTGTCACGTATTATGATATGATACATGTACAAGTTTTGACTACAAATGTAAAAATACCTATGAATCTGCTCTGCTATGGTAACTAAATATGTACAAGGCTTTGTTTCCGTATGGACATCATTTAATAAAATCTTTACTCTGTTATTATTCACTGGGCTTTACCTCACTGTTTATATTATGTATGTAGGTGAGCAAACACGTGATCAGGCCCAGAGTTGGTGGCCTATGCTTCAGTTTTGTCAGCCAACCCTTGTGCCTCCCGAGGAGGTTCCGATTGAAGTCAAGTTTCATGGCTGCTTTTGTAAACACTTTATACTATGTGATGTTTACTCAGAATGTCTTTTGGCATGTACTTGGTGTGTGTAAATATTGCATCTTGTTATAAAGAAATTTTAAGTTGTCTATTCCATGTATGTCAGCACGGCTCAATGGACTGTATATGTTTTGTATATTGCTTCCGCAACCCCTCATTATATGCTATTATGTCATGAGGCCTTTGGTAATCCGAGGATTACTGGCCGGTCTCGACACTAAACCTATGGGGGCGGGTTTGGGTCGTGACAGAAAAGTAGAAATGGAATTACTTTTATTTCAAGGTAGTGCAGGTTGTTTTACAATTTGACAAGACAAATAATCAAGATCTTCGAGACTGACATGACATAACCTACAACTATAAACCAAAATTTTCAAACGACTAAAAGAGGCATGTCCTAAGCGACAATGCCAAAGGTGAAAAGAATACAAGTCAAAGGTAGATGCAGCGGAAGAAGCAACATAAACAACAGTGGATGATTTGGGTAGAATGCAAATATAAACAAGCTCAAACAAACATTCATGCTTACAGACTATCCCAAAGAGCTATCTTATCTGATGGTCTTGCGCCAAACAACCATTAACAGAAAAGGTAATAATTAGACCAAGTTCACATAATTAACCAATAGAGACAAGATTCAATTGAAGAGTAGGAAAATGATAAGCATCACAAAGAAACACGGTGAAAGTACAAATTTTACCAATGTGAGTAACAGTCACATGAGAACCATCAATAATATGTATAGTGGGGACATGAGATGATGATGATAAATAGGAATATATAATAGTGTTAGAGGTCATATGATTACAGTAAGGAAAATCAAAATACCAGGTTGAATTACCTAAGGTCTCTCAAAGAGTAGTAGAAGGAAGAGTACTAAATTTGGCAAGCACCTGTTGGATAATGTGCTTAACATCATCCATAAAAAGGATGTAGCAGTGGAAATAGTAGAGTGGTGAGTAGAGGAACCCTTGGAGGCAGTAACAGTAGAGCAAGAACCTTGGGCAGATTTGGACTGACACCCAAAACGTGAAAACCCTTTCCTGTTTCTTATATATGTAATATATCTATGTATATAGGAAGCACTTACCTAATTAAGGTTCGTACCTTTTTTTTTTTTTTTTCATTTTTCCCTTCTGTTATTCTTGATACTTCATTATTGTTGTAGGCCTTTTAGATAGTTTGGTCACTTTCGTGGATTTCTTGATAAATTTACGTTTTCTTTATTTTAATGACTTTAGCCTCACATATGGCTCAATGATTACATTTGAGAAGAATTATTTTATTATCCTTCCTACTTTGATAATATTACAACTTATCTTTGTTTGTTCTGCCTAATGTAATTTTTTGGGTTTTGGAGGTTCTTTATAATATTTGGATACTTTGATTTTATAAAATTTATTACTTTCTTTTTGCACTATAGGGCATGTGATTTTGTAAAATATCAATAATCAAAGTAAGTTTAAATTTCTCTCAAATTATAATCTAAACTTGGGAGAATTTAAGAGATTTGTAAAGTTCATCATATGTATCGTTTTGATAAAGTAAATCAATCGAAATGTTTTTTTTATTGCATTTGTTTTCAAAAAAAAAAATTTTTGACAAGTGTATTTTAAAAAATAGATCACTATTTTCTTAATAGACAAACACAATAAAATAAAATAAAAACTACAATTGTTGGATCAATCTTTTTTATTTTTATTTTTTATGAATGATATACCCGAGGAGTCTTACAAAATGGACGGTTTAAATTATTAAAACTGGACTTGAGGTTAGCTCTATGATGCCTTTAAGTTATCTCAAGATTAGATTTCAAGGTAAAAGAAGCTAAAAGTGATTACATATTTTTATTGTATCATAAGAACAACTTTAATTATAGAAGTTTCAAAGTCATTTTTTAACTCATTACATTGTAAAAAAAGAATAAATTTTTTTTTTTTTATTTTGAGAATATTCTTTTGAGAGGTTATTTTGTACAATACTTTGACATTACTTATTATTTGACATTTGTCAATTTATTTTCCAATGTTCTAACAAAAAGTACTGAATCTTACAATTTTAAGTAATTATATCAAGTATAGGCACCATGTGAATGTGCCCCTAGACCACAACATAGTCTTTGTAACAGTAAGGACCAAAAGTATTGTAGAGTCCAAGTCTTTGTTTGATTTGCGTTTTAAAGTCTATTTTTGAAAGGAAAAAAAAAATTGTAAAAAATTAAAATTTATTTCGTGATGAAAAAAATTTAAAACATTCATCATTTTCATATAGTTTTATCTTTTTAAAAAGTAGAAATAAATTTTTAAAATTTCAAAATATCTTTCTGTTTCTTTTAGTTTGGTTGGTGAATTACTATGGGTGGAGGGCTCTTGGAAATTATGTAAGAAAATTGGGTTAATTGTGATTAGCCTAATAGTGCAAAGGGCAAATTACACTGACAACCCCTAAGATTTTTGTTTAATACAGATTCTCCTCTCACATTTGAAAAATTAAACTTATCCCCTTTGTCAGATTAAAATGACATATTTGTCCCTTAACTTTTATACATATAAAATAATAAAATAATGTTGATATTTTGTTCATATCATTTCATATCATCTTCTTTGGTTTAACTTACACACACACAAAAAATATATATATATTATTTTTCATTTTCTTTTTTACTTTTGCTGAATTTTTAAAAATATTTTAAACAATCTTTTTATTTTTTATTTTTTAGATACACCTAATCTAGATATACTTAAGAAATATAATATTTTGTGATTTTTTTTTAAATTCACCAAATACAAATAAAATAAATAAAATAAAATTACACAAATTCAATAATACTATGATAAATGTAAATGACGGTATTAGGTAATACTATAATAAATGTGGGTGAATAGACGAGAAAAAAAAAATAATGATAGAAATAAAAATAAAAAATTCTATTCATATATAAAAATTTATACAAAAAAATATCATAAAAATGTTGTGATAGTAATATTGTAAATATAAATCATATTTATGGGTGTTTTGTTTTAAAATGAAAGGTCACCATGAAGTTATATCATTGTATTTAAAAATTTTATATAAAAATTATGCTTGTATATCATCACTCAGTAAGAATATGTTCAAGTATAATTTAATGATTGAAAGTTGTAAAATGTAGTTATGATGATAGGAAGAAATGGTAGGAAAATAGACAAAATGGTCATTTAGAAAATTTTAGGGTATGACATCAGTAATTCAATGGGCAATTTATAATGAGATTATATACCTCAAGGTGGAGAACGTGATTTTCCAAACGTGAGAGGGGATCAGTATTAAACAAAAACCTCAAGAGTGTCAGTGTAATTTACCCTAGTGCAAAAGTTGAGTTTTTTTTTTTTTTGATAAATTACAAATACACCCTTTAAGGTTTGCTTCAAATACAAATTGTCCATTGTTGTTCTGAAAATTATATTACGCCCCTTGAAATTTTAAATTTTATAACAAATAGTCTATTTTATTAATAAATTATCAGGTCAATTAAAAATTTTAATAATGACATAAACTTATTTCAATTAATAATTCAGATAATTTTATTATTGTACCGGAGAACAGTTAGAAAATTCATTTTTTCAATTAATTCTCTTAAATAAAAAATTCTAACAAGGGGACATTTGTAATTTTCCAACCCAATGACAACCCATATTTTAAGCAAATCTCAAGCGATGTATTTGTAATTTATCCTTTTTTTAAAACAAAAAAAAAAATGATGCTAGAGTGATTATTTGTATGGTTGTTATACTCCTAACTTTTGACCGTTGCATCTTTAATTTTTGTATAACTAAATATCAGTTAGCTAAAAAAAAATTCAAAATTACTTTACAAATCTGAACTCTTAACTAAAGTTGTAATAAAAACACATAATTATTGTATTCCATATAGCGATCCCCGTTTTTCCTCCATTGTTTACTGTATTCTGGACTTAGGTTCCGTCGTGTTAGTTGTTGTTTATATCTTGTTTCCGTCCTTTAACTTTTTGTATTCGAGTTTGGGTTGTCTTGGGCGTGTTTCGAACAAGTTGGTTGAGTTTTGGTCTCAAATCTTGTTGCCTCCGCTCGAGCAAGTCTTGTTGCGCTCGAGCGGAGTTTGCATCCTTTCAGCATTTTGTGCGTCTGCAAAAATACTGCATGTGTGTTTTTCACGCTCGAGCGGATTTCCTTACGCTTGAGCGGGTATCTGACGCTCGAGCGGGTGTTCAAAGTCTGTAAAAGTACCGGAGGAGTGTAATCTATGCTCGAGCGAGTCCATTTGCGCTCAAGCAAGTAGTGTTTTGCTATTGTGTCTTGGCGCTCGAGCGAGTCTTTTTGCGCTCAAGCGGGTTAAGTTTTTGTGTCTGACGCTCGAGCGTCCTATTCTCTGCTCGAGCAGGTCATACGTATATCAGATCACAACTGGGCTATTTTAAATGACTTTTTCAACTCTCTCTCTCTCTCTCTAACTTTTCAAAACCCTAATTTTGGCAGCCTCTCTCCACACACTCTCTTTCTCTAAGAATCCATCTAGTTCTAGAGTGTTTCTATCTTGGTTCCTTTGTATAAAAGGTAGAGTTTGGCTTGGGCTATCTTTGGATATGAAAAAGTGTTGATTTGGAGCATCTTTGGGTTTCTTCATCTTTCCCTTTGGGCTTCAAACTTTGAGGTAGGGATAACTACTCATATTTATGATCTTTGACATAAACATATAGCCATTTTGATTTAATGTTATAGTTGGGAAAGTTTGGAAGTTAGGGTTTCAAACCTTAAAATGTGTAAAGAGGGGTTTTTGTTCCATTGAACTATATATGTGTATTTGAGCCTTAAAATGAAGTTATTGAGGTCTATTGATGATATTTGGACCTTTGGGTCAATATTGATAAAATAAAAAAATACCCTAATTGGGATTAATTGGGTCATTTGTGAAATTAATGACATTTATCATGAGATAATGAAATTGGTTTGGAAATAATGAAATTGAGAAGTTATGAGAATGAACGGTGGAGTTGGATTGATTAATCACTCACCTTTGAACTTGTTGATAAATTATTTGTTGACACATTTATTATCTGTTTAGAAATAATTGTATTGAGCTATCGGTGGAGGATAGTCTTGATTGTTGTAGACACCGCATGATGATTAGGTGAATTAAAACTAATCAATGGGTTATGTCATTGAGTATGACGGTTGGAATAATACAGCAAATGTGTGTATTGATTGATTATTGTATATGATAAGTGTTTAAATACATTGTATATGTATATTATTTGGGAAGAGATAAGGGATGTACTCCATGGTTTGAAAGGAGATAAGGGATGGACTCTCAAACCTGTTTGGGAGGAGATAGGGGATGGACTCCATTGATACAGCAAATCTGTGTATCACTTGAAATATGGAAGTGTTGAAGTATGGAAGTGTTTTAATATGTGTTATAGTTTCATTGAATTGTTTGACCAGGTTCTGAGCCATGTTTATAAATTGAATTAGTTAATTAAAGGAAGGTGGAATGAAACATGGACTTATTTATCATGGAATTGGAATATGTTATAAGTTGGTTTATATGAGTCAAACATTTATCAAATGCTAATACTTTAGTTATTGCTCATATTATGTTTAGCATATCTCTACTAGGCATTGGCTCACCCTATATGAGACATCATTTTCAAGTGCAGGTGATATGCCACCTCCAAGGATGTAGCTTGGGAGGTTGTAGAAGCTGAAGACTTACTTTTGTGATTATTTTGTGTATTACATGTATATCAAGCCAAGGGCTTATTTTGTGTAAAGAGTTAGAACTCTATTTTTGTTGAACCCAAGTGTTGACTTGAAAAGTTGTAAGGTTATAGGGCATTTTCTTTTGTTGTCAACATGTAATATCTCTTATAAGAATACTCTGATGTTAGGAATATTATATCTCTTTCTTATGTCATGAATGTATAAATTATGGGTTTATTTGGAAGGGTGTGACATTCCATCTCATTCTCAATAACCAAATACGACATAAGAATTCATAAAAAAAATATTATAAATAAAATAAAATGATATATAAATATATAAGGTCTATTCTATTATATATTTCTTCCATCAAACAAACATTACTTTAAAATTAAAAAAGCAAATTTTAATTAAAAAAATTGAAAAAATGTGTTACTCGTCCGTGCAATGCACGGGTATATATATATTTATATTTTACATTGTTTAACTTTATTTTTTATAAGCATAAATTGTGTATTGCTATGTAAAGAATTAATTATAAATTTGAACTATTATTCTTAAATAAGTTAAAGAAGCAATTAAATTAATTATAATTTTTTATTTTCAAATATGAACAAAATATTTATATTAAATAATATAAGATTAAGCTAAAGAGGCAATTAAATTAATTATAATTTTTTATTTTCAAATATGAACAAGGTATTTATATTAAATAATATTTTTCAGTGTTGACGATTTCAATGATCGAAAAACAGAGGTCATACAGGGAATCTATTGATTTGGTTTTTTTTTCGTTTTATTTTATTTTATTTTTTGTTTTTTTAGAGTTGGTAGCCTTTAAACGGCATTTGCTTTTTCTTCTTCTGTTCTTCTATTGGTATTCATGCTTGGAACACTTTTTCTATGCGTATTTGTTACCCCCACAGTGATATGCTTATTCATGTATTCCATTTTTATTGTAAGATTATATTTAATAAAAAAAAAATTCTTAGCAAAAAAAAAAAAACGAAACATAATCTAACAACACAAATTTAAAATTAAAGTAAAATATCATCAAAATATTATGTATTTTTTTTTTTAAAAGAAGCAAATTATCTCCGGCCTACATTTATTTACTAGACAATCTAGTTGCACCTATGCAATTCATCTCGGGTCCCACTCTAATGATTTGACGTGTAAGCACTTATAAAACATAGCAAAATGAGTGAGAGTACTAATTAGTGTTACCACTAATGATGTGGCAGTGGGCCCCACCATGAATGATTTGATGTTTTAGCTTTGGTATTGTATTTTTTTTCTTTTTTTTATTAAGTGTCATGTCATTAGTGATCTTTTTAGAGCTCTAGAATTAGTGGTCTCTATCATTGTTGTAAAACATATGATAATTAGTCGTCGTTTGATAATAGACTTTTTTTAATTAAAGTTAGGAGTTTTCTTAAGTTTAGCAAGTTGAAAAAAAGTCAAAAAGTTAAAAAGTTATTCAAAAAGTTAAAAAGCTATAACTATTCACCAAAAGTCAAAAATTACGGCTGTACAATTCTCAATCCTAATTTTTCCTTACACACTAATTTATACAATTTTTTAATACATATTTTCTCATAAAAAGTCAAAAAGTTAATCCAAACATTCATATTTTTTTTCTCAATTTTTTAGTCCAAAAAGTACACTTATTTAGGATACCACAAACGACCCCTACCTTGTTGTTTAGTTTGGAACTAAAATTTTGTTGGGTTTGACTTTTTTGATTTTTGTACAACAAAAAATAAAATGATTATGATTTGAATGTGACATTTTATCTTATTAACTTATTTTGTCTTTTATACTTTTTTAGCCAAAAAGTAGAAGCCAAACAAACCCTTTAGTCACATTTTTTCATTATATTTATCTTTAAAAAATAGACGATAAATGTGATTTAAAAATAAATAATTTATTTTTTAAAAAATAAATATAAAAAATAATTGATTATAATTATCAAATTAATATGATTTTTTTTATACACAATTTATACATAGCGTAGCAATGTGCAAAATGAATGAATCCAATCATCAAAGAACCCAACACACTTAAAAGCAATGTCATTTTGTTTGGGGAGACAATCTTCCTCTTTTTTTCATTTTTCAAAACCCAATAATACTATATACTCAGAAATTATACTCAAAATTTATTTAAAAGTTTTATTATGTGATTTAAATTCATTTTATACATAGATTTCATAATATATGTGATTCAAATTCATTTTACACATAGATTTCACAATACATTCATTCAATTTCCAATACACACATACATATCGCAGAGAAGATTTGATCTCCAATTTCTGAGTTCCCAGACTAACTATTTAAAACCACACAGCCAAAGCAACTCATTTTGTTTGAGTAATGGTATAGACTTTAAAAATTTTATCACTAAATATCTCACAAGGGTGTGGGGCTCACACTATATGGGTCTCACGTAGGTCTCACACCCATGTAAAATATTTGATAAAAATTTTGATAAAACTTTTAAAATTTCTATCATTTTTTATTTTGTTTTATTTTAAAATTTAGAGCTTCTACCGACAATGAAAAGTGGTCACCATTTTTGTCACCAAGTACAATAAGGCTAGGGATGTAATAATGGCCCGATCCAGTCCAAACGGGTCTCATGAGGTCCTATCTTTTTAGTGGACCGGGCCAGGCCGACCCATGTGCCTAAAAGTGAGGCCCAAACCCAAACCCAAACCCAAACCCACTCATAATTGGGCCTAAGGCCTGGGCTCAGGGCGCGGGCTGGGCCTAGTTGGGCATTTTTATTTTATTTTATTTTAATATTAGGAATTTAAAAAAATTATACTAGGACATTTTAGTTAAGATTAATGAGATATTTTGTTTGGTTATGTAATGTTTCATAGTGATATTTAAATTTAATTACATATGACATATTTTTTTAATTATGAACTTATAACTAAAAAAGTATGCAATTATGTAATTTTTTTTCTTTCGAAATGAATAATTTTATATATATATATGAAAATGAAACTTTCAATATCACAATATTAAATTATTTATATAACATTTATTGAACAAATAATTTTTATTTCAAAATGAAATAAAATATTACAAAAATTGATATTATTAAATAAATTAGGTGTAGATTACTAATGATAGTAGAGCAATTGCATCATTATAGGTCAAGTACATCCGCTAGGTTGGCACCTACTAGCCTACCAATCATTTGCATTATACTCCACTTCAATTATAATAAAATAAAATAAAATAAAATAAATGAAATGAAATGAAATGACATAGTAAAAAATAAATTGTTGATCAATCATCAGAGGAGACAGACATTTCAGTCGCATTGCCTGAGGATATGTCATCCAAATCATTTTGAATTCACTGCTTTTCAATATAATTTTGTTTTCTTGTAAGCGTATACATATGATCTTTGAATATTGTGGGGACTGAACAAATGTGCACTTAGAAGAGGTTCAAATAGGTCACCGATAATGCTGGTAAGGCTAACTCGGTGTGGCCAAACCCATCTAAACAAGAACAAGGCCGAGTAGAATCTAGCCCGTGAGCCGAGTATGCCGAAAAGCTTCTGACGTACTTGGGGGTCCCAGATATGATGATGAAAGGTGATGATGAAAAGGTGGGCCCTTAGAGAGCAATATAAAAAGGAAAAGCGTCAGTCAAAGGGAGGTATGTGAGAATATACAAGATAACTTGAGATAGAAGTAAATGAGAGAGGATACTGACTTGTCCGTCGGAGTGCTAATTCCAGCACCTCCAACCGGAGTGGTCATCCCTTTTTCAAGTAGCAATCAGAGGATCAAGAGCGTCCAACTGGATCCAAGAGTATTTCCAAACCACATTACCACAAATATCATCAGTGTCTCAACCATTTCGGGTGAAAATCTACTCTGGTAATCGCTCAGCACCTGTCCACTTGCACTAAAAGCTGTTTCCGAAGCAACTGTAGAAATAAGGACGGTTAGTATATCACGGGTCATCTGTAAAACCAAATGCCACATAGTTTTATTTTGTTTCCACCATTCCAAAGTGTCAAAATCATTGGAATCATCCGCTGACGAGCTTTCCAAATAATGTAGTTCAGAATTACTTACACTTGTATGTTAAGATATTTTTCTACTTTTTATTACTGAAAAAAACTTAATACCCGCCTCGAGATGAAACTGCTAGTGTAACGTGTATAGGTGTATTCACAGATGCAGATACCTTGTATTATTCAAATAATCTGTTGCATGTTTGCATAATATGGGCAAACTGTGTTTGATTACCTAAAAGACGCTCGAAAATTCTTGTAAACCAATTTCTTTACATTTAGGATCAATTATTATGGCTAAACCTAATAGATAAGGAAAATGATCAAAATATTTATCAAAATTTTCTTTTATTAAAGTAATAATTGTTATATAATATTCATTACCCATATATTTTACGAAAGGTTTAATTATTTCTGCTAGCATATATAAAACAAATAGTGAAGTAGGAATATATATATATATATAAGAAAATAATTTTGTTGAAGTATCGAAAACTTTTAAAAAATATTTGTACAAGATTATTTGGCGCCAATTAAGTTCTGTGGGAGTCAGTACTCCTCCTATTGATGTTGTTGTAAAAAATAAATCTATTGTTCTTTTTTGTTTACAAGATATTTTTAACATATTATATATTGAATTCCACCTACTATCTACATCTAAAATTAATTTTTTAAATGGCATATTTTCTCGTTGACAAATTTTTCTATATTCCGAAATTCGATTACCAAAAGACATAATAGTAACAATTGCATTTTTTATTACAAGTACATAAGTCTCATATACATGCATAGCTTCTTTAATAATCAAATTTAAAATATGGGCATAACAACGATCATGAAATAAATCACCATCAACAAGTAATTGTAAAGTTGATTTTAAATGGGTTACAATTTGATTATAATATGATGGATTATCTAAACTAATCGTAAATATTTTATTTTGTAAAACCCGCTCATATAATACATTTCTTATTTCTACACCAAGCGAATGACCAGTGTATGGAAGTTCAACTAATTTAAATGAAATAATTTTTTTATTTAATTTTCAATCATTATCAATAAAATGTGTAGTGATACATTGATATTCAAAATCGTTATTTGACCACAGATCATTTGTTAAACAAACTCTTCCATTCAAATTTTTAAAGATCTCAAATAATTCACTTTTAACATCCTCAAATTTCTTTAAAATCTTGTTTCTAGTAGTATTTTTTGAATCACTTTGATATTGCGGTGCAAAACTTTCGTGAATCATTTCGGTAAAATCGGGACATTCACTAGTAGTAGAAGATTGTTTTTTTTAATAATATAATCAACTACAGAATTTTGTACACGTATAGGATCATATGAAAAAGTTTGCAAATTACTAATTGATGAAGCCCCTAATTGCATTTGACTTCAAATATCAGGTTGTTGACTTTGTAAATGTTTGTTAGCATACCTTTTTAGATGACTAGTACCCCCTAGAGATGCAACACTAAGTAAATGTGCACAATATTTACATTTTGCTTTAAATATAATTGTACCATCAAGATTATTTATAGATATGTTTTTAAAATATTCCCAAACACTACTACTTTTGCCTCCAGATGATGATCCAACTGTTGGAAGAGGGATATTAGAAAGAGAATCAACAGATTCATGTTGTCTAGTATATGTATCAACATCGACATAAACATTAGGAATATTAGGAACTATAGTAATGTAAGTAAAATAATATATAAGAATTAACAATTAATTTAAATGTGTAAATACAATCAGTAAAAAATAATAATTAATATATGTGTACAAATAATTAATGAAAAAAATAAGTAGCTAATAAATTTAATTAAACTAATTAATATTACCGATTGGTGAATGCAATACAGAAATTAGCTTCTTCTGATAAAAGTTTCTTATTGCACAATTATAATTGTCAATTAAGAATGCAACTTCAAAATTAATTGAGAATGGAGAGAGATTGAGAGATTTTAAGAGAGCGAGAGAGAGAGAGAGAGAGAGAGAGAGAGAGAGAGAGAGAGAATTATTTGTTATGAGATTTATTTTGAAAAATGAAGGATATTTATAGTATTTTTAAAGAGTAAAATAAATTTATAATATATATTATCGTTTAAATTATGACCGTTGGTTTGAATTATGACCGTTGATTTTTTATTACTCTCTCTCTCTCTCTCTCTCTCTCCTATCTTTTCAGCTGCTATAGCAGTGCCACTAGCAGCCACAGTGCCCACAACCCACTCCACTCTCACACTCCATATATATATATATCTCCTCTGTTGTTCTTGTGGCTAGGCTAGTCTAGGGGCGGTGGGTAAACTATTAAACTATTATAAACAAAGTGGTGGGTAAACTATTATAATGGTAAACTAGTATAAAATAAAATAAAAATTATTTTTAAATTATTAATGTTATTTATTTAATTATATAAATTTTTATTTTAGTTCTTGTAATTTAATTATAGATAATTGTACAAATTATTAACTATTAACTATTATGTCATGTTGTTTTGTTTTGTTTTTATTTTTTTTTTATTTTTACAAGATCAATCTTTTTATTTTTTATAATTATTTAACTGTTGCAAGTTATTTTTTATTTTTATTATTCAAAATTTGACCATTGGTAGAAAGGCCGAATGGGTGGGTCAGGCTTGGTCGGGCTGCCCGTTGGGCCCAAAATTTTTTGGGTCGGCCTGGGTCACAAACAGAAGGCCCAAGCCCAGGCACAACGTACTGAGCTGGGCTGGGCTTGAGCCTGGGCCGAAATGGGCCGGGCCCACCTCGGGTCTTGGGCGGGTTTCGAGTTGCCCATGGGTTTTAGGCTATTTTTACGCCCCTAAATAAGGTCCACAACACTATTTTCATAAATAAATAATTAAAAAAACAATGCTTATAGCAAATTCCGTAGCCCAATTTTGTTGTCTCTAGATTTTACTCTTTAAACTTAGTTAAAAAAAATTTATCTAAGAAAACAAACCACATAGTTGACATTGAATTGCCATAACAAGATCATTCTACAGAGAAATAGGCACAAAAAAAAAATAAATAAATAAATAAAATGATCTAAGAAAATAACTCACGTGGTTAATCAAATTATTCTTGTAGTATGCATTCATAAACCTAAATTCATCTAAAATTTACATTTGACCAGTATGTCTGACCAACGGACCAGCCAGCCGGGATCACATTGTTGGCGATTAGGGTTTTGTGGAAAGAAATGGTAGATAACTGGAGAGCGAAAGGACCGATCAACTAAGAAACGGAGTTGAGTTCCCAAACAGCACCCCAAGAATGTTGCATGGGAAGCCATTTGCCGGAGTTTTGGAGTTCAACTCCGGCAAGTTTACTATCTCCACCTTCATATACGACTGCTGTAGCAAAATAATAAGGGTTTGATTTCTCATCCACATGAAAGGCCACAGTAACACTAGGATAGTGACATTGAACCCTGCAATATATAATAGTCATTCTATCCAAGTATTGTTATAATTTTGATAAATTACAATTTTTACCCTACAGGTTTTATTTGGATTTCATTTGTCCCTAATAATTTAATTACAACAACTAAGTTGTCAAACTTCAACACGTGTTTAATATGTTCCTCCTATTAATCCACTGGTTAAAATTTTAGTGGAAGCTAAAACAAGAAGGAAGGAAGTAGAACTTGAGTGAAAGTTAAATAATAAAAAATGTAACTACATTGAAATTAATTTAAAAATAAACAATTAAAGTGAAATTTGGTTGAAAATTTGAGGAGTTAAATTATGCCAAATTTTCGTATAAAAAATGTAATTTATTAAATAAAAAAAATTTGCATGTGTATTCCAACCTTTGATATTCCAACGTGGCGTAATGCGTCGGCTTTCCCAAAAACAGCTATGGCTCCAAAAGTAACACCTCTTAGATCAAATTGAAGTGGCCCACATGTTCCCCGGCATCGATCAGTGATAGTTACAATTATTGGATTTTCTGAACATGCTGAATTTGAGTTGCATTTCACCTTCAATTAATGTATGAAAACAAAGAAAACACTTTACTGTAGGCTGATAACGTTTACAGTTTATTGATTACACTAAATATCAAACGTTTCGTACTTTTTATTAAATTTGTTTATGGTTATTTTTGTTGAAAACAAAAATATGTTTGGTATATACACATATTTTAAAAACTTATGTTGAAAATAAATGAAAGGGATTGTTTGTGGGAAGTGGCGATTTAGGGTAGGACTATGCAAAATATTGTTCAATCTGCTAAAATTGCACCGATCCACACTAATTAGCACTATTTATCCGCTAATCATGGATTAAACTTTAAAATTTATAATTCGCCTTCGAAACTGCTTCACTTTGCTATAGTTAATACATATATATTTTTTAACCTCCAATGAAATATTAAACTAAAAATGAGTGTGAGATAAATTTAAAATATAAAATTTGTTATAAATTAATAGTTATATATATGAAAAATACTATGTAAAACTATTATAGATATATATATATAATATTATGCAAATTAGTGTTATATTATGCAAATGCTTGATAGTTAGTTAAGAATATTCTTTAATCCGTCTAAAACTGTCTAAATCGCGATTTGAAATTGTCAATCCACCATTTGGTTTATACTTTTACTCACAAACTACCCAAACCGCATCGTGCACACTCTTAGTTGAGGTTAATGTTGATGGATGGAAATGATAGTTGGAGATGATTTCCAATAAAAGATGGTGGCTGAAGGTAGTTATCGTCACAAGGAGGTATTTTGTATTTGCATGAGGTAATGATTGACGGTGGTATACAGTGGTTGGAGATGGTGGCGTAAGGTGATTGGAGGTGGTAGCCAAAGTTGGTTTCCGCCAACAAGGTGCTTGGCGGTGATTAGAAGTGGTTGTTGATGGTGGCCGATGGTGTTGATTAATGAGTAGTGGCTGGAGGGGATGGGAGAAGGAAGAATAAGAGATTTTTTTTTTTTTTTTTCATTTTCTAAACAAGTAAACCCAACATTTTGTGGTTATAAATATTGTATTAAATTTTTTATAAACTATTTACAAGTTTTTGAATGCTTTCTGTGATTGTTTAATGCTTTCCATCCATTAACATCAAAAGAGGGAGGCTAGGGTTCCAAAATTTGATGGGTCGTTGAACACACCAAAAATAAATCACTAAACTATACCAAATTCTTTTAGAATAATGGCAAGTCCAGATATCGATCCATAGGGACAAATGTGAAATTTGATTAATTCAATCGCAAAGTTCCTAAATTAATTTTGATTAAAAAGATAAGATTGATTTTATAACTAAACAACAATTAAATAAAATTGAAGAATTATATTGACAATTAAAATTAGGGTTGGAGATATTAATTTTCGGAAAAAATCCTAGGGTAGAGAATTCACCACTAACCACATGAATGAGACTTAACATCAGCCATCAATCGCAATCCGGTTTAAACTACCCAATATTTCACAACTACAAGTTTGAAATATTAATCAAGAGAGTTGTCACATTCAGCGTACAAGCACGAATCATCTCGAGTAGTACGAGTCGTTTTCTCTAAACTATGTTAGCAAAACGACCTGTCTCTCATAGCATGACTTGTCTCGTACTTTGAATACAAACACAAAGAATACTAATGTATGGAAAGTATTAAACAATCACAGAGAGTAAAATGCTTAAAGAGATGAACGAAACAATTATTAAAACTTATAAATCATCTATACATTCATTCAAACCAATTTACAATTAAAGCTTATGAAAAATTCCATTACATGGCTAGGGTTTCATCGAAACCCTAGAAAAGAGGACTAGCCACTCATGGAGGAGTGAAAAGAGAAAGAAGATGAGGAAGAAACCCCCATGGAAGTGTCCTTCAAGCTTTGATTGAATATCCTCTCTTTGGAATCCTAGCCTCCCTCTATTTTGAATTAACTTTTTGAACCCTAGTTTTGGCTATTTTTCTGTCTTTTATTCGTAGCAAAACAAACCAAAAATTTCGTGCACGCGTCCCTAGGTGGGCCGCTTGTGCACCCATGTTAGCCGCTTGAGCGGTGGTGGGCCGCACGTGCAGTAGTCTAGCTGGCTCGGATTCTTCACTTCTTGCACGGAGGATCTGCTTTCGTGCCCCCTTTTGATTGAATTTTCATATTTCCTGCCAAATATATACAAGTGCATGAAACACATCATCTCCACCAAATAAACAAAATTAAAAGACTAAAAATATAACTTAAGTGGCTTCAATGTGGTACCTTTCGGCCTACATCACACCCCTCAACTTACATTTTACTAGTCCTCAAGCAAAACAAAAGAAAAAAGAAAAGTAAAATACTCTCAGCCACTTTCGTAGGGATCACGATTGCATTTAGCATATGCAACAAGCCTTTAAACTACAAGGTTACCCGAAGTGGACGAGTATAGTCTCGCGAGGGTTTTCAGAAATGATACCCACAAACATCAACATATTCATATCCGCTCAACAAAAATTAACCACACTACTCCACACAACAACCAACTTATGTGCCACTACAGTATGATATTAAGACATGATGAGTCATTGAATACACAGTGGACAAATATGAAGGAATCTATTGAGCCAAAACCACAATTCAGTTTATACAAAAGTAAAGTCCCCTGTACTTGTGAATGCTAGTAAACACATCATTAGTACCCTCGGTGTAAAGTGCAATCTCCATATTAGTTAATTGTCCACTATAATAGCCCAGTGTAACTCATAATAACACTCAACATATACAGAAAAACTAAACTGTTGCAACCAAGATTCTCAATTTTTTTTTTTTTTTTTTAAAAAAAAAAAAAACTGTGCAATGTCCCGATACATTAAGCTTTCTAGTCAACCCATGTAACAAGCATCAGGCCAATGACTCCCAAACCAGACGGTTTTAAGGCACTAGGTGTAGAGACACCCCTACGGGCTTAATAACTCGAGCTGAAAAGGCTACGAATTCGAACAAGTAATTCTTATTTTTCCTTAACTGTGCAATGTCCAGGTCCCTTAAGCTTTCTAATTAACCCATATAGCAAGTATTGGGCCAATGACTTCCAAACCAGACGGTTTTAGGGCACTAGGTGTAGAGACACCCCTACGGGCTTAATAACTCGAGTTAAAGAGGCTACGAAGCTAAAAAAGTCAAGTTTTTTTTTTTTTTTTGTAAGAGAATCTTGGCTACTCATTTATTCTTTTCTGCAACCTTAACCATTATCAATGATGTACACCAGTGATTATAATAAAGAGGTCACTGCTATGATAGTGTGTTCATGTGAATTAAGGTATACTCATGACAAGTGTACTAATACCACAAACACAAACAACTATCCTAGTGCAAACATCACATGTGAGTATTTACCCAATAAACCCTTTTCATACAAGCCCACTATGTTCCCCAATTAACATATGTTCATATCATTACCATACTGGCACAAAGTAAACGTTAAGTGAAGTGGTGCAATCAAGTGCAGCAAGTACAAACATGAATAGTTATTACAAATACCCTCACCCCTCAACTGGAATATAACATTGTCCTCAATGTAAGGAAGTAGACATTAGATAGTAAAATGAGAGAGAGGATCTTACCAGACAGCATGGGTGCACATCCAGCGAGGCAAGGACACTCAAACACACTTTTGGAAGTTTGTTTATTTATTTATTTATTTATTTTTGGTACAGTATAAAAGAGAAAGGAAAAGAAAATAAAACAAAACAAAATAAATAAGGAAAGAAAATAAAGGAAATATACAGAAATCACTAATGTGGATCTGGCGGTGGTGGTGGGAAATGCTGCTCAAATAGGGCATGCATCAGTGTCCGAGTCTCGAACGCCTCATCATGAACCCTAGTGCCATGCTGATCGAACTGCCGATCAAACTGATCAAACCGCTGATCAAACCGCTGATCAAACTGATCAAAGCGCTGCCCATTCGAATCCCAGTATGCATAGAAGTCAGTGTGCAGAGAGGCAACTGACTGCTGATACCCATCAAATGCCGCCTGTGAATAATCCCGGTAAGCCTGGTAGTCGGTCCGGAGATCAACCATAGATTGCTGAAGGGTGGCTTGATTATCCAAAAGAGCCTGATATTGCGCCCTCGTCATACGGAACGGCGGTGGTGCTAGCGCTGGTGCGGCGGCGGGCTCGACTGGGGCATCATTAGGATTGGCCGGAGCCTCGGGAAGGACTAGTGGAGGCGGCAGGTGAGCAATGGTTTGGCACCAGTGGGTTTTTCCATAAAATGTGGGCAGCGGAAGCTGAACCTCGTTGGCCTGAAGTGGGTATGTGTCTTGGTCTTTGATGAGCGCAGTGATGAGGTTGGCAAAAGGGAGGGCCCATGTAGAACTGCCCCGGGTATTCAGTATTTTGACTTCATCAAGGATTCGATGCATCTGATTGTAGATCAAGGTAGGGATGTCAATCCAAAACCTGAAGTCAAATCGATGTAAGGCACGGAGGAAGTCCCCTCGCTGCTCTTCTTTGTGGCCAATAGGAATGACATTCCTTTTTAGTACCATATCGAGGAAGAGAAGGCGGCGTGGTAAATTAGCTCGTCGGATGCTCGTACGGTTGTCATTCTCCTAACGCCCCTCATAAAACTCAATCATCAGTGCCGGGACGGAGAGTTCCCGAGTGAATACCGGGAACTGTTCTGCATTGATAGGGTCCATGGAACAGTCGAGGACCTCGGCAATTGAAGCTGGAGTGACCATTAACTCCACTCCGTCAACAAGGGAGCAAAGAGCTCCCGCGGCCTCGTCACTGATGTACATATGTTGATAGAAGAGTCGTACAATGCGCAGGTATGCCGGTTCAGTGACGGTGCAGATGCCCAGAAGGCCCCGGTCTTGAAGTTGTTGAATACTCCACGCAGTGGTTTGATGGCGACGAAAGAAGTCCACATCAAAGGATGTATCACATGCAACTGGTTTGGTGGCCCAAGCATCGGTTGGCATATCCCTGAATGCAATGTTGGCATTGCGAGGCTGTTTGGGAGCTCGGTGGGATGATGAAGCCATATCTGCACAAAATAGTTCAACCAACACAACCAAAAATGTGGAACCATTATATTAACACTCATCAAATATAGCATGTATGCATAAATCATTCAAAACCGCATCATTCTCACACCACCGAATTGATTAGTGTTTATTTAATTACAAACTCACAGTGGGACTACAAATATGAAATAAATAAGAAAATTAAATTAAATTAAACAATCTAAGTTAGTAAAAGAGAAGAAAATAAAATAAACTGAAGTAAAAATTCAAAAAATAAAATAAAATAAAATAAAAACTAAACTACTTAACAATAAAAATAAAAATAAAAATAAAATCACTAACTAAACAAGCAAAAAAAATAAAAAAAATAAATAAAAATAAAAATAATCCACTAACTAATTGAACTAACAAGAATCACTAACAAAACAATTTAAACTAAACAAATAGAAAAAATAAAAATAAACTAAATTATTATTATTATTATTATAAACTTTATTTATGAGTTTTTTTTTTTTTTTTGGCATGGACCGCACGTGCGGCGATCGTCTTCTCCAGATCGTTGATTTTTTTTATTTTTTTTTAAGGATGAATCATAGATCAACAATACACAAAAACAAAAACAAAACTCTACAAATTGACTTCTACATCCACAAATCTACACATAAAAGAGAAAAAATTACTTTGAAAAAGTGGAGAAAGAGAGAAAAAGAATGGAGATTCGCCGAAAAAAATGGTAGTCGCCGGAGATTCGTCGAACGGAGAGGGAAGTGATGCCGGCAGTGAGATGATGGTGGTGAAGAAGAAGAAAGAAGAAGAAAAGGGAAGAAAAAGGAAGAAGAAGAAGAAGAAAAAAATGGTGGGTTTGTGGGGTTAAGAGAGAGAGAGAGAGAGAAATCTGAGAGTGATTGTGAGAGGGATTGTGTGTTAGGTATAGATAAGGTCAACTTTTTTATTTTTATTTTTTTTCTTTTTTGTTTTATTTTTTGTTTTTTAATATATATATATATATATATAATTTCAACAAAATAAAAGAAGAATACATAAATATATATACACGATTTTTTTTATTATGATTTTATTTATTTATTTATTTATTTTTATTATTTTTTTATATAAAATAACCAAACAAACATGAATAAACAAACCTTTTTTTTTTAAATTGTTTTACATATATATATAAATATAATTAAACAAAATACAGAAGAATATATAAATATATATACATGAATTTTTTTTTTTTTTTTTTTTTTGTGTTAGGCTGCTCGTGCGCCACATGGGGCCGTTCGAGTGCCCAATTTGGCCCGCTCCTACGGCATGAAGCAGTACCCCTTTGAGGTTTGGCTACTCTTGCGGCAAGTCCAACCGCTCGTGCGGTCTGTCTTTTTCTTTTCTTTTCTTTTCTTTTCTTTTTTTGTGTTGGGCTGCTGGTGCACCACATGGGGCCGCTCGAGCGCCCAATATGGGCCGCTCCTGCGGTGTGAAGCAGTACCCCTTTGGGGTTTGGCCACTCGTGCAGCAAGCCCAATCGCTCATGCAGTCTGTTTTTTTTTTTTTTTTTACACAAAGAAAATAAACTATGAAAGCATGCTTTTTGACAAACCTCAAAGCACAAGCTAGGAATGGTTTAATAGGACTAGGGCCACAAAACCATAAGCACCCTAGAACTAGTTTGAATACGACTGGAACCACAAAGCTATAAGCATTCTAGAGGGAACTTAAATAAGACAAAAACCACAAAGTTCTAAGCATTTTGAATGTGGTTGAATACTTGATTTCCCATAAACCATAAACCATAAAGCAGAAATCAAGGTCTTACACAGGCTAACGAGGGTCCCTTCCACCCACACGCATGCAATGACCTTTTTCTGCTACATTGCAACAGCATAGTTTAACAAAAACAAGAAGCACTCGCAAGCGTACATGCTTCAAGAAAATGGAAAACTAACTCCCAGCACCTAACAAAAGGCACCAGAGTTATGGCATAAAGTTGCCACTTCAGAATCCCCTAAGTAATAAAACCCAGCGTAGTTTATAGCCTTCAGGCTACTGACCAAAAACAACAATTAACAAATACAACATTTTTTTTTAGTATAACTATATAAATATATATATATATCTATATTTACAAAAGATTAAAGAAAAGAAAATAAAAACCAAGTACAACCCAAAGTACACTTAACCATTTCTACCTTCAATTGACATCCGAAATAAATATAGCATTTTAGAAAATATCGCAATGCCTACTAAAGATATAATTTTCACATGAAAACCACGGGTACTACTTTTCTCCCTAACTGTGTTTGTAACTTTCCCTACTCTCCAACAGCGTGACAGACTAGGTTGATTCGGTATCCAGAATCGAGGCACATAAAGCTACCTCAACCTATGGGGCTGCCATACAGAGTTTAAGCCGGGGTAGTTTTGAGGCAACCTCCACACCCCTGGGTATTTAAACCAGACTCTAGTCTCCAAATTTCCAAACCTTTGTGTTCTAGGCTTTGCCATTCGAACTCTAGTTTCTATCGTCTCAGTTGGTCTCCTAGGAACTCACTACAAACACGGTTAGGTGGCTATACCAGACCGTTAGGTGCCGTTCGGGCATGACTAACACCAAAGGAATTACACCTTTAGAGGATTTAAAGTCTCCTAGACGCAAATAAAGCACAACAAGAACAAAGAAAAACAGAATAGCATAGAAGGAAAAGAAAGGAGAACAAGAAATCAATCTATCAATCATTGTAAAAAGGGTCCATCAAAGCAATGGACTCAATCATTTCCCCATTCCCAATCCCCTCTATATATGGTTTCAGTCTTTAGCCATTCACTTTGAAAGTGTGGCCATTCTTTGGATCTTGCACCTCAATGGCGCCATGAATAAATGCCTCAACAACCACAAAGGGGCCATCCCATCTTGATCTTAGCTTACCCGGAAAGAGTCTTAATTTTGAATTAAAAAGCCACACTTTTTGGCTGGGTTCAAAGGATTTTCTATTAATGTGCTTGTCATGGAATTCTTTAGTCCGAGCTTTAAAAACTCTCAAACTCTCATATGCATCATTTCGGATTTCCTCCAGCTCGTTGAGTTGCAATTTCTGCTGAGCCAATACCATGCCATATCGAAGTTAAACTTCTTTATGGCCCACAATGTTCGGTGCTCAAGTTCAACCGGGAGATGGCAAGCTTTGCCAAACACCGCTCTACATGGTGACATCCCAATGGATGTCTTATAAGCAGTGCGGTAAGCCCATAATGCATCAAGTAACCGTTGTGACCAAACTTTCCTATCTGGCCTCACCGTTTTCTCTATTATATGCTTTACCTCCATATTTGAGACTTCTACTTGGCCACTAGTTTGAGGGTGGTATGGAGTGCCAACTTTATGAGTGATAGTGTATTTCTTGGCTACCGACTCAAAGAACCGATTACAAAAATGCGTACCCTGATCACTTATTATGGCTCTAGGAAACCCAAAACGACTAATGATGTTTTCATGCAAGAATTTGATTACAACTCTGTGATCGTTTGTTCGGGTAGCTATCGCCTCCACCCACTTAGACACATAATCTATTGCCAAGAGAATATACTCAAACCCAAACGACGAGGGGAAAGGTCCTATAAAATCAATCCCTGCAAACATCAAATATTTCTACCACAAGAATAGGGGACATTGGCAGCATGTCACGTCGAGACATCGAACCCATTTGCTGATAGCGCAAACAAGTTCTACAAAATTGATGGGCATTTTTAAAAATTGTGGGCTAATAAAACCCGCACTGTAAAATCTTGGCGGCCGTTTTATGCCCACTAAAATGACCAACACATGCAGAAGAATAACAAAATGTAAGAATGCTATGCACCTCACTCTCCGGCACACACCGTCGGATCACTTGGTCGGAGCAATATTTAAACAACTCCGGATCCTCCCAAAAATAATACTTGACCTACGAAAAGAATCGGTCTTTGTCTTGCTTAGACCAATTCTGCGGAAGTTGCCCAATGGGCAAGTAATTCACAATATGTGCAAACCACGGAGGGCTAGTTTGTGACAGCTCAAAGAGTTGTTCGTTCGGAAATAAATCATGCAAAATAAGAGGGTCACTAGTATACTCAACAAGGATTCAGGAGAGGTGATCCGCCACAACATTCTCAGATCCCTTCTTATCTCAGATCTCTAGGTTAAATTCCTGGAGCAACAAAATCCATCTAATTAACCTAGGTTTGATCTCTTTCTTTGATAGTAAATACCACAAAGCGGCATGATCAGTGAAGACTATGACCTTAGAACCTAGGGGATAAGACCGGAATTTGTCTAAAGACAAAGACCACAACTAGCAACTCTTTCTCGATGGTAGTGTAATTCAATTGTGCATCCAAGAAATGCGACTAGCATAGTATATAGCAAATGGTGCCTTATTGACCCTTTGGCCCAACACAGTCCCGACAGCATAATCGGAGGCATCACACATGATTTCAAAGGGAAACGACCAATCTGGTGATTTCATGATTGAGGCAGTGGTTAGGGCCATTCTCAGTGTTTCAAATGCCTTTAAGCATGCCTCATCAAAGATAAAATGCGCGTCCTTAACCAGTAAACTACACAAAGGACGTGATATCTTACTAAAGTCTTTGATGAACCTACGGAAAAAACCTGCTGTAGACGCGCCCGAACGCCGCGAAAATCCGCTTTGTTCATTGAACTGACTACTACAGTTCAGACTCAATGCCACGGTTCTGAATCTAGTCTCGCAAAGTGCAATGCAAGACTGATAAATCACCAAAGAGTCCAAATCCGGCAAATCATTTTGGAAAACTGATTTTTGTAAAGAAGTGCCAAACATGGACTGCTTTGCCAGATACAGAGTCGCCACATAAATATTTTATTTTGGAGAATTTAGGAAACCCTGACACGTGCCTAAGGCTACGTGTCCGTCATCACCAAAGTTGCCTCGGCTCGGGAACTTAGGTACGAGAGGGGAAGGTCATGCAATGAGCACCCCTGGTCGCCCGATCAAAGATCGACCTGTATTAAGCATGATATCTTGTTTTTGACAACACATGTGTTCTTATTCTGGTTATTAGTCTAGAATTACTATGTGATGCGCACAGCATACAAGTATAGACTAGATCGCCTAAGTTAGAACAAAGCATTGCATATTCGTTTTGAAAACAGTTTGAAGTTTGCTACTCGTAAGTAGGTTAAATCGAGGATTTCAATGAATTGTTCCAATTCAAGCAATCCAACCTTCACCCACAGGCATTCAGGCAATTTATATCACATAAGCAGTTAGCCTCATGGCAAGCATGCTATCATGGCAAACAATAACACACATGCAGTATGCTAAAGTGTAAAAGCTTACCTAGTACTCCAAGCCAAAACAATAGCTTGTTAGTAATCAATACATGATCCTAGCTATGTTAAGATGGCTAATGCAACACATGCAAAATGCAATTAGAAATAGGCTTGGCTATTCTAAAATGGCATATGAGATGCAGCAATTGATACATGTATTCAACTTGAAATTGAAATACGATGCAGTTAGTATGATGCGCCGAGCCCGGTGCATATAAGACAGATGAATGAATGCACGCATGTGAAGCATAAGGATGCTAATTGAAAAATGACCTAGAACTAACCATCAAATGCGGGTAAGTAAAAGGGAGAAAGACGTGGGGTTGGAAGACATTCACACACACACGCACACTTATTACAAAATTCGCCCTCTCGACAGAGGGTCCGAATAAATAATACAAACTAACTAATTAACTAACTAACAAGCTAATTAATTAATACACAACCAAATGAATAACTAGCTACAACTAATTATTACAAAACTTGATTAATTAACGAATTAACTAATTAAATTACAAAACCAAATGCTAAGCATTAAAATACATAGACTAGGCCGCCTCGGCTTTGACTTGAAGAAGTTGAAGATACATGCTCGGTTGCCGTCCCGAAAGCTCTCCAAATGCTCTTTAGAGGCTCTGTCTGCAGGGTGTCTTTGAGAACTAGCTGTTGGATCTTACCAAATCCATGCTGGGGAATGCACCAGTGACCTACCGACCATGAAAGGCTTCTGCCGACCCCACTGCCGACCAATGATGTATTCTGCCGGCCAAAGATGAGGGGGGTGCCGGCCAACAATGAGAGGCTACCGGCCACTGGTGTGCTGTGACACCAAGCTACAGTAGAGCACAAAACAGAGGAAATGGAGAGTCTCCCAAGGATATGTACACACTATGCCACCCCATATCACCTCGAAACATCAAGGGAGAGGCATAATCGAATCCAAGACCATCAATCACGTATCTCGATGCATGATTGCCAAAGATCCAACTTGTGCAATTCAATGCAAAATGAATGCACAAGAAAACACATAAATGCCTTGAACTCTATCATGCATCATCAAGAGCATCGGCGACCAAAAATTGAGGCACGTTTCATCACTTGAAGTATAAAACGTCCCTCATTTTCCATGCTCGGATTAACACTTAATCCAAACAACAATGCAACACAAGCATGGCAAACATGCAACTCAAGCATGCAAACATGCAATATGACCTAAGCATGCAAACATGCAATGCACTATGAACAACCTAACAAGGCTAATGGCATGTACAATGCTAATGCAATATGAGCATGCAAGTATGCAATGTAACTCAAGCATGTAACAACAATACAATGGAACAAGCATGCAACAACATACTATCTGTCAAGTATGCAACAACATGTCACAACATGCAATATACCAAGCAATGCAACAAGCATGCAAATGTCATGCAACTCAAGCATGCGATCATGATGCAATGTAACAATATTTGAACAACATGATAAATGGACTTAAACTAAAAATGGACAGACCTTAGTCATGCCCATATCAGTGGCCAATAGTGTTGGAATGATGGTATGAAAAGCACGAAAAGGCAAGGCAAACATGTATACCAAAACGGCTCAAGGATTAAAGCACAAAGATGCAACTCTTAAGAACACTTAAAGAGCGACAAGCATGGATATGTGACAGCATCATAAGTTCTAAAAACATCCATGGAATGGTGCCAAACCACCCTAGCAAGACAAACAAAGCATGCAAGAAAGCTTAAAGCTCAAAATTAGCAAAGGGACTTAAGCCATGGCTATACAAAGCAAGCCCCAAAGGGCCAAGGGCATCAAAAACAGTCCCAAGGCAGGTCAAGGTGAGACTAAAAACATACTTGAACCTAGCCAATACAAGCTAGAACAAAAGGCCAAAACAACATGCATACAAGGCTAGTAAGCAAGATTTGCACTACAAGTACATGAGCCACTCAAGAGACAACCAAACATGCCTAAATCAGAGTTATGACATGCCAAATGATGATAAAAAAAACCTACTAAAATGGAGCCAATGCATGCTAGCAAGACATGCTACTTTGATGAGCCACAAATGGGATTACACTACACATACAAGAAGCATGCATAAAGTGACCAAACCAGCCATGGACAGAGTTAAGGTAGGTCCTAAAAGTCACAAAAAAAGTGCCTGAACTAAGCCTCAATGTAACAAGCCCGCGGGGGACCTCGCTACAGCTCGGACTCGATTTTTGTGTCACGGTTCTTAATCTCAAACCAAAGAGTCCAAATCCGGCAAATCGATTTTAAAAACAGATTTTTTTAAAAAGAAGTGCCAAACATGGACTGCTTTGCCAGATACAGAGTCGCCACCTCAATGTTTTATTTTTCGGAAAATTAGGAAACCCTGACTCGGTGCCAAAAGCCACGTGTCCGTCATCACCAAAGTTGCCTTGGCTCGGGAACTTGGGTACGATTGGGGAAGGTCACTTCGTGAGCACCCCCGCTCGCCTGGTCAAAGACCGGCCTCTACTAACCATGATATCTTACTTTGAAAACATTGTGTGCTCTTATTCCGGTTATTAGCCTAGGTTACTATGTGATGCTCGCAGCAAACAAGTATAGACTGAGTCGCCTGAATTGGAACAAAACACTTCATGTTTGCTTGTTTTAAAAATGGTTTGATGGTGCTACCCGCAGGTAGGCTAAGATGTGGTTTTGCCACCCTCGGGTGGGCTTAGAAAACATGATTTTGCCACTATCTAGTGGGCTTAAAATGAACATTTGATGAATTGTCCCACTCCAAGTAACCCAACCTCCACCCACAGGCACTCAGGCAGTTATATCACATAAGCAGGTAGCCTCATGGTAAGCATGCTATTCATGGTAATCACTCACACGCATGCAAGGATGCTAAAGCATAAAACTCACCGAGTACTCCAAGCCAAAACAGAAGCTCATTAGAAATCCATACATGATCCTAGATGCACAGAATTGCCTAATGCAACACATGCAAAGATGCAAACTATAGTAGGCTCGGCTATTTTAAACATGGAATATGGAATGCTGCAGCTAACATGTATTCAACTTGGAATTGAAATACAAATGCAGTTAGTATGATGTGCTGAGCCCGGTGCGTGCAAAACAGATGAATGATGCAAACATGCTGTCATACTGTATGCTAATTGAAATATGCCCTAATCTAACCATCATAAGCAGGTAAATAAAAGGGAAGAAAGACGTGGGGTTGGAAGACATACATCACACTCACCCACACTTATTACAATTATGCCCTCGCACAGAGGGTCCAAATAAATATACAGTCCCGAATGAAAGAATAGTACAGTCCAAATAATACAGTCCAAATAATGTACAAATTCCTAATTAATTTACAAATTAACTAAGAAAATAATAAAACTGGCATGCAAGCCAGGGACTGCCTTGATTCTGATGAATGATGTATGTTTGGGTTGTCCTACGCGGAAATCCACTGGGATGCCCCAATTAGCCTCTGTTTTGCAACTGTTCTTGAAATACGCGCCAAGCCTCGAAAGACTGCTGATTCTTGATTTTGCTGCAACAGAGAGCAGGAAAGAGGCATAGCAATGTATTTCACAAATGTATGCATGTCTCCATCCTTGTGCCACCAATCACGCATCTCGATACATGATGGCCGAAGAGCCGAATTGCACAACTTGATATAGAATGAATGCATATGAACACTACAACAAAACCTAACTCCATCATGGATAATCCGGAGTGTCGGTGACTTGGAAATTGAGACACGTTCCGTCACTCGAAGTACGGAACGCACCTCGTTTCCCGTGCCCGGACTAACTCCTATCCCGAACACGATGCAACATGTATGACATGTATGAAATGCAACTAAGATACAATCCTAACATACACAATGTTATGGAATGGCATATACGCTATACGAGGTAATACACAGCTGAGCATACACAATGTCATGAATGAAATGACATACGCAATGCAATAATGGGCTTACACCAACATGAGAGAGCCTCATCCACACTCACATAGGAGGCCATCAGATGAAAACAAGACAACTCGAAATGCGTGTCAAGATGCACGCAAAACCGAGGACGACCTCAAACAATCAAATGCCACTCTAATGAGACATGGCAAGACATGGAATATAGTATGCAAACATGCAAAAAACCAGTAGCAAAATGAGAGGTAAAACAGCCCCGAAACCCGGTAAAATGGAACCCGATGCATGGAATGACTCCGAAACATGGATTTTGGTGCATGAAATGGCCTATAGCTATACAATGCATACATAATTTGAACATGCAATGAAAATACCGAAGCAAGGAAGCCCTGAGAAAAACATTTTTACAGTTCAAAGCATGGCCAAACAGTAAGCACAAATAGGGCTAAAATGGCATACAAAAATGGCTCCACAAAGGAGGCAATGAAGCAAGTGGTAGATGCAAAGCCCAAACAGAAAAATACCCTTCTACAACACTTAAGAGGGACAAAAAATATAATGTTTTTCAGTAGATGACAAGCCCCAAAAACAGATACAAACATGCTCAAAATGCAATGCAAGATTAAGGCCATAAGAGAGCTATAACATGAAGTACACAAAATATTCATCAAAAAGCCAAAGACCCTTAATAAAACATGACAAGGGGGTCAAAAAATGGCCACTTTCAGTTCTGATCATGGCCGAAAAACAGAAGAAAGATAAGCTAACAAATCATGCAAAAATGGGGACCAAAGAGGGGTAGAATGGCAAGTGATATATGGAGGTCCCCAACAGTGTTGAGCCCTTCTTCAATATTGAAGAGGGGCTCAAAATAGGCCTGTTTATAGTTTACATCAGGCCCCAAAACAGATCACACACAAGCTAAAAATATCATGCAAGAAAATGGCATTCAAGAGGTTATTGAAGCAAGTGCAACATGGTGGGCTCAAACAGTGTTGAGCCCTTAATGAAACAAGAAAATGAGCTCAAAAAAATGACCTTTTCAGTTTTGGTCGGAGCTCAAAACAGCAAGAAAAGAGGCTAGAAAAATGTTGCAAAATTGAGCTCAAAAGAGGGGAAATGATGCTTACCCTTGAAGACTACCCCTTGGATGCTTCTTGGCTTGAGAAGTGATGCCTCCTAGCTGATGGAAAGCTCTCCAAGCTGCTGGAAATGGAGTAGTGGTGGTGGTGATGAAGAAATGAGGTGTAGGACTTAGGAATTTTTTTAAGGAAATGAGAGAGATAGAGGGAGATAATGTATAAGCTCCAAGCAAATTTTTCAACCCTCAAGACAGAGCTAGAGGCTCTATTATGTAGACAAAAATGGGGGAGAAATGGAGGGAAAAAGTGGGGGGAAAATGGATCAAGTTTCCCCCCAAAAGTTGTCCCCCGGATACAGGTTTTTTGGGGGGAAAACAGATATACAGCTGGAATATACACATTACAAGGATCATGGCCGGCCACCCCCCATGGCCGGCCGGCCAAGGGCCAAAATGGTCAAAAAGATTTTCTGGCCGGCCACTAGATATTGGTGTCCTCCCCGGTGCCCTCAACACAACCCTGTGGTTCAAAACTGGAGAAAGTGAAACAGGAAAGAGAACAAGCCATTTTTCAAAGGGGTTCAAAAGGGTCAGGTGGAATTACTAGCTGGCCACCAACTTTTAGTGTCCTCCCATGTGTGTACAACACAAATATGGGGGTTAGGATTGAAGAAAGTGACCCTAGGGTGGTCAACATTGGCTTGGAAGTGAGAAAAACGGGCGTCGGAGGGCGACGGAGGAATATAACTGGTTGCTGAAATAATTGCTGGCCTCCCACCCTTCAGTGACCTTCCTGGTGATAAAACAGAGGTACCTGCCAAAAATGAACGAAAACCGATGCAAAATGAATGTTCGGGGGCCAAAGCACGCAGTTCGGGGCCCCGAAAACTGCCTGTCAGGCACCGGGAGTCGCGTTCGACCACGAAGTTAGTCTCTCGGACCACAGTGTCCCTCGAAAGGGAGTAAATAGGATGTATGCCAAAAACCGGGGCAATCGGAGATGGTTAAGCGGTCCCGAACCGAGGTACACGGCCCGACGGCTCCGAAAACCGGGAACCGGGCTCCGAAATGGGAAAAATGGCCTACGGCCACGAAATGTAGCCCACGGCCACTGAGAGATGGTCTACGAGACCTCTCTCTCCCTTCAAGAAGAGAAACAGAGAAAACCGAGTCTGGTTCGCAAACTGAGGCAAGGCACAGAAAGAGCCCGGAAGTCCGAATGCAAGGCTCGCGGCCGAGACTCTGAGACTTCTGAACGAGCACAATATGCAACATCACCGAGCACTCAATCGGTGACGTCTGATTCTTAAGGTCGGTCAAAAATGGGGTGTCTACAGTTGCCCCTCTTTGACAGAACTCGGAAGTCCAGAAATGATGGGAGTGAATGTCAAAGCCCAGAAACGACCCATTTTTGACAAGGCCGAAGACTTAGACAATCATACAAGATGAACAGAGATATGCCCGCAGGCATGCCCGCAAAGCAAGGGGGGCAAAATGCAAAGCGATATGCACAGAGCCAGAGGTAACTTAATGATCATGCAAATGCAGCAAGCTGTAATGAAGCAAGTATTCGCGAATAGATGCAACAGTTTTAAGCAAGAATGCAAAGCAACAACCACATTTCATGCATTTAGAAATGCGGAGAATTATTCAATTCTCGTCGCGTCTCACACGGAGAAGATACGATACCTGCGCGATTCGTCTGGTCGCACCAGTCTCAAATGAACCGTACATACAATATTGTGCCTGCAAAAGAGAGAAATTCAACAAGCACAATATGCTAACAACATATATTCAATGTGATTCCGAAAGTTTGACACACACAGTGCCGGCCAGTGAATGCATCACAATGCGAGAAAGAAACGTGCGTGACAACGCATGCTCAAGCACAGAGGTATGGCAATATCAAGAAATGTGCATAATAATGCAAGTATGCTCATAAGAATGCAAGTTATGTGCATGATAGTGCAAAACAAGCATAAATCAAGATGCCCGTTTGTTACAAAATAACGGGCAAGGAAACGCGCGTTTCGGTGAAGGCGACTCGATCGCGACCTCCGGTTCACTTCCCAGAGAGGTTACAACACATTCAAAAAGGATGCATTTTGATTTCGATGAATAATGATGAGACGCATGTCAGAACTTGAAGCTGAAGTTCCGGCAGAGCAATTTTGCGACAGAAAGTGCACTTTTCTTAAACTTTTTCAGGTCCCGGGAACTCCAATCTTCCTCAAAATTTGCAGAGAGCTAGGTGAGCATGTGGGGGATACCACCGGCCAGTTATTTTCCCAAGGGGAGGCCACCGGCCACTTTTCAAAAAGAGAATGGCCGGCCAACCAGAAAAGGTGGTCGGCCGGCCACCTGCCCAAATCCGCGGGCAAATTGGTCTTTTCACCTTCTTTTCTTTATATTCTCTCACCCAAACACTTTGAGCTCATAACCTCAGCCACGAAATCTTCTCCTCTTGCTTTCCAAACCATTTTCTCCCTCAAATCTGAGCTCTATACGCGTTTTCCAATGCCCCACGCAAGTTGTTTTCGCGAAAACATTCAGTTTCAAGCACTTTGAACCGATTAAATTTTGATTTCGGTGCTTCTTTTCTCATTTTCACCACTTGAGGTAAGTTTGTCTCAATATTTGGAAGATTTTCTCGGGGGTTGACTTTTGTTGACTTTTTCATTTCCCGAGAGTTGACTTTTGTTGACTTTTTTCCATTTTGGCTCATTTTTGCTCATTTTTGCTCCTTTTGCAGATTTTCCGAAATGGCGGGTAATTTTCCTCATGGTGGAGGCCCTCCAGGTGCCGGGGATGATTTTGATGTCATGACTCTGCCTCCGAGGGTTCGACCTTTCATTCCCGAGAGGTACGCCCCGCCGGCACACGTTCTTCCGCGGGCCGTTTTTCGTCACTTCACTGACTTTAATGATCGAGCACCCGGAGATCTGCTTCTGCGGGAGCCAGAGCATCACCTCTCCCACGAGGCACGAGAGGTATTTTACTTCATTTTCTGCATTTTTCGTGCATTTCGTGCCTTTGCCATGCTTGAACACACAATTTAGCCTATGACATAGTACTTTGTTTGCATCTTGAACATGTGGCTTAAACACTTGAATTTCTGAACACTCGGCTCATTAATTGATTGTGAACGCACGGCACACATTAGTTAAGAAGTGAACACGCGGCTCAAACACTAATTTGTCAAACACACAGCCCGAATTTGAAGGTGAACACACAGCACACACTGACTAAGAGTAGAACACGCAGCCCTAACTCAGATTTTCTGAACACACAGCCCAAATTGAAGGTGAACACGCAGCATACACTGATTGGGATTTGAACACACAGCCCAAATTGATGGTGAACACACAGCCCACACTGATTTAGAGTAGAACACGCAGCCCAAACTCTGATTTTTTGAACACACAGCTCAAATTGATGGTGAACACACGGCACACACTGATTGGGATTTGAACACACAGCCCAAACATTGATTCTCTAAACACACAGCCCAAATTGATGGTGAACACACAGCCCACACTGATTGAGAGTAGAACACGTAGCCCAAACTCTGATTTTCTAAACACACAGCTTAAATTGATAGTGAACATACGGCACACACTGATATAGAGTAGAACACGCAGCCCTAACTCAGATTTTCTAAACACACAGCCCAAATTGAAGGTGAACACGCAGCACACACTGATTGAGGATAGAACACGCAGCCTTAACTCAGATTTTCTGAACACACAGTCCAAATTGAAGGTGAACACGCAGCACACACTGATTGAGGATAGAAGACGTAGCCCTAACTCAGATTTTCTGAACACACAGCCCAAATTAAAGGTGAACACGCAGCACACACTGATTGAGAATAGAACACGCGGCCCTAACTCAGATTTTCTGAACACACAGCCCAAATTGAAGGTGAACACGCAGCACACACTGATTGAGAATAGAACACGCGGCCCTAACTCAGATTTTCTGAACACACAGCCCAAATTAAAGGTGAACACGCAGCACACACTGATTGAGAATAGAACACGCGGCCATACTTTACTTCGCACACAGCTTATTCATTTCATTTGCACACAGCTCGTTTATTTCATTCGCACAGAGCTCATTTATTCCATTTGCACACAACTCATTTATTTCATTTGCACACAGCTCATTTATTCTGAATGCAGGTTGGTTCTCGCACTATGCGAGGATATGGCTCCACCATTGCTAGAGAGTGGTATGCTGAGCTCCCGGAGGCTGTCCGGGATTTAGTTGATTTGGCAGGGTTCGGGGCCTTCTGCATGGGGTTATTGCATTGTCCTGCCAGGAGAACACTATTGGTAGCTTTGGTGGAGAGATGGTGGGACACCACCAACTCCTTCCACTTTTCCGCCACTGGGGATTTGACTATGACCCCGCTGGATTTTGCTGTACTGACCGGCCTGGACATAGGAGGTTGGCCCATTCCTTACGACGAGGATATGGGCAAATGGATGGCCGCTTGGATACATCTGCTGGGGGCCCGCCTGCCTGTGGATAGAGCTTCAAGGAGAGTCCGATACACTTGGTTCTCTTCCCATTTTCGGAGGGAGGGGATGGAGCCCGGGACTCCTGAGGAGGCGGAGCAGTATGCCCGTGGTTTTCTTATGTTCCTCTTCGGGACTACTCTGTTCGCCGATAGAGGGAACACGGTTGGGCTATATCTGTTGAGCGCTCTGGTGGACCTGTCATAGGTCGGACGGCAGATAACTGTGGTGCGCCTAGCTACCTTTATCGCTACATGAGCGCGACCTCCGCAAGGTGGAGACTTACTTGGCGGTTATTGGAGAGCCTGGGAGGTACTTTCTGCCCTCTTGATTTACATTTCTACTCCTCATTACTTGTACATTGCACACACAACGCACTTTACACTCTGTATCTTGCCCTCAGTACTTTGTATTTACATTCTGCACTACTTTCCTTAGTTATGGGTCTACGTATATTTCCCGACGTTAGCCCTAGAGTTGGTGGTGGCAGGGCCCCTCATGACCCCGTACTCACTGGTATTCGAGGGCCAACACCGGCCGAGACCCCGAGAGACTCTCTTTTATCTACGGCAGTATTTTGACACTGTGTGGACAACAGAGGTATTTCAGAACTCTCAGTTCCTTCCGTTTTCATCTTTGATCTACCCTCTATATTCCCGATTTCTGATTGGTTTATGCACTGGTTATCTGCAGATTACATGGCAGCCCTGGGCGCCCTTGGGTGATGGTCTCCGATTTCATCAGTATGCCGGAGGATCGGGCACCTCCCAGTACAGGATCCTGCTTAAAGGACCAGTTGGTAAAGCATGGTTTCTAGGGGAACGCTTTTTGCGTCAGGTATGGGGGTACACTTCTCAGGATCCTCCCGCAGCACCTCCAGCCAGTATGCGGACTGCTGATAGGCTCTCTACCCAGGATGTCGTTAGTGCTATGCTGGGTACTGATGCTTTGCTACATCTCGAGGAGGGGGACTATGCCACTTATCGCTACGTATATCTGATGCCTCCCTTGACGGGAGTGCGTTCTCCGTCACTGAGGCCCACTGGTGTGCCATCTTCGAGTCAGGCTCGTGCTACAGATATCCCTTCCTCCAGCAGGGCTGGTACATCTAGAGGTAGGGGTGGGTCGATTCCCCCGATCCCTCCGACTCTTCATCATCCTAGGTGGCCAGACATGCCGACCGAGTTGACGAGTTGGCGATTTGGGACTCCTTACCAGGTCTCGTTGGAGCCTCCTCTTCCTGACCATAGATATCTCAGAGATCCTGACTCACCACCGGTATGCTTTACGGCTTTGATTTATCAGTCGGATACTTGGACATTCATTCCTTTACTGATAGTTTTGCATTTGTATTTGCAGTCTCCTGTTGAGTACGTAGATGAGATGCTTGGAATGCTGGCCACATTTGAGGGCATGATCTTGTAGAGGGATGCACAGCTGGCCATTATGGATGTGCAGGTACTATTCATCTTTCCTGCATTTATCATATTTCCGGATGACACGCTGGTTTTGAACATTCTACTGCATTGATAGGCCACTTGTGTAGAGCACATCTGGCACACACCTCACTTACGCGCTGTATCTGCATCTGATTTTCATATTTGAACTGATGTATTGAACTCTTCACTTTCAGATGCCTCCTGTGTATGCTCCGCCGCGGGCCGGGCCACCCGGGCCTTCTCAGGGAGGTCGATCGTCTGGATCTTTTTGAGGTGTTGGGCCATCTGGGCCCTTTTGAGGAGCTGGGCCACCCAGGCCTTTTCAGGGAGCTGGGCTATCCAGGCCTTTCCGAGGAGCTCGAGGAGGGTCCTCTCGCAAACGCAGGGCACATGTTATAGAGGCGGAGCCCGATGAGGAGGAGGAGGAGGAGGTTGCAGACCGTCAGTCAGAGACATCTACTGAGGAGGGGGATTCCGGTCTTGGTTCCGGGAGTGGAGGCGAGGCTGAGGGGGATCTTGAGGATGACAGCTCCGACCCGGATGATGATGGTGGTGCAGAGGTTGTCCCACAGAAGAGGATGAGGAGGGCCTCTCATTCCCGCTCTCGAGGGCATTGATGCTGCTATTTCCTGCTTTATTTTCCTTTTTGCTAGTAGTTTGTAGCACTTTGCATATTGTTAGGCAGTTTTATTTTCTGTAAAACTTGTACCTTTGTTTGTTGTAAAACATGATGGAATGAAACAGCTTTTGAAAAGGTGTTTGTATTTTAAACTTTTAGCATCGTATCGCATCATTTTATTTTGCACAAAAATGAGATCGAATGGAAATGTGCACTGTGTATCTACCGGGTTAGGTAATGAACCGACGCAACACATTAAACAACTTGACTCACCAAGAAATAACAGAATCTTAGCAAGTTTACAACTCGATAAGAAAAATACAACAATGTTAACGACTTGATAAACAAGACTAACAAAATTGCGTAAACAAAGAGTAACAACTCAAAACACAAAATACAACAGCTCGACAAAACTTACAACTCGATAAATAAAACGACAACTCGATAAGCAAAACAACAACTCGATAAGCAAAACTACAACTCGATAAGAAAAGCGTACTTCAGACGATCTGGGTGATGGAACGCATCCAAAACTGAGAGAAATGGAGGCCTTTGACATTCCCGATGCATCGAAATGCCTCGAACTTCCTTTCGGAGGGCAAAACAGGACCAATGGCACACATTGGAGCATGGCCGACAACATTTTGGAGTTGGCCGGCCAGCTTTTTGCATTTTGAAGAGCCATAGGTTGCCGGCCGGCCAGTTTTTGAGTCAAAGGTGGCCAGCCTGCTAGAATAGGTAGCCGGCCGGCCACTTTTCCTCAAGAACTCCACGCATTCTGACACTTGTCCTTCGAATAGTGTTTCGCCCCCTATAAAAGCTCCAACTTTGGAACTCATTCATTTTATCACTGTTTTGCACAAAAATGGAGGCATTTCTCGTAGAAAATCTCAGATCTTGGATCTCTTCTTTAGATGGCTCGGAAAAGTTGCACTTCCGGGGTTTCGGCTTGAATGCACTATTCACGCTGGGCCGGACTCCACTGCACCTTCCTTTCCTCCATGCCATGGCGAGGTTTTGGAACCTAGTGACGCACGTCTTTAGCTTCGGAGGGCAAGAGGTATGTCCCACTTTTGAAGATTTTCAAGTCTTGATGGAGTCTGAATGTTCAGAAGAGATCTTGCCTCAGTCTCGTTTTGGCCACGCCCAAGCTTTAGGGCGGATGTATGGACTCACCGCATATGACGCTCGATCTCTGACCTCTCATGGGGAGCTAGATATCCTTGGTTTAATTAGTCATTTTTCCGGTGTCAGCGACCACCGCGACCATCATTGGCAAGGTTTCCGACAACATGCCCTCTGCTTATGCATGCTATCTCATTTTCTGTTTGTCTCAGGCTCCGGAGGAGCTGGCATCCGTTTGATTGAAGTCGCTCAAGGCTTGAAGGAAGGAAAGAGCTGTATTGCTATGGCATTGGCCGAAACATTGATGGGCTTGGATGCTTTCTACTGCCGGGAGACAACCAGATTTGCAGGGAGTCCACTACTGCTGCAGGTAATGTTTCCCACCCAAGCTCACATATGTATTTGCTCATGTCGCTCGCCCTAGTGCTCTGCTTTTTCTCACAAAACCCTCATCTTACTTTTCTCTCATCGCACATCTCTCTATTCTTTATTCTCTCATTTTTATCCCTCCCCAGATATGGTTGATGGATAAATTGCAAGTTGTGGACTCTTGCCCTGCTTACTCAGCCCGTGGCTACTTCTTTCGACAACGCCTAGTCGACGCCCTTGATGAGGGATGGTGGTTTGAATGGATGTGCAATTTGTCTGTTGATCGCATTGCTTGGCGCTGTCCTTGGCTCAACCTTCCCATGATGAGCTATAGCATGTTCCAGATATTGGGATCCGTTGATCGGCTTGACTCATCACAGATTCTATTTCCCATTTCGTATTCTGTGCCAGTTCGACCATGATCAGACTTGCCCTCCGGAGGGGATTGAGTACCTGGTCGCTTTCTCGGTCCGAGGTGCACACCTTGCCCGACATACTACGGCCTGGAGGACTATAGAGCTCCTGCCCCCCGCCCCTATTTTCAGTTGCACTTTATCTAATGAGTGCTGGGATTGGCTCAATGAGGAGGCATAGATTGGGCCTAGGTTGGCATCAGAGGCTTCAACCAGCTCTGGAAGGGGGTGTAGGGACACCTGACTTGACTATGCCCCGGATTTATTGCTTTACTAGTACTTTCAAGTTTTCATTATGAGTGTAATAAAAAGCAACTTCAATTGTATGCAAGAGCAAGAGAACTCTATTTTGAAATCAATGAAATTAAAGGTTGTGGTACTGAAAATTTTCCGCTTTGGTCCAAAAATGGTCTTAGTTGTGAAAAGATTAATTTGAACAAAGTCAACTTTTATTAAACTTTTCAAAACTATTTTCGATATGGATCAGAACTGGATATGCCTGAGATCTGTCACTGAGATGCACAACCCCGGATCCTAGCAACTGGAAAGTTGCCCCTAGTCTGAATAGTGCCTCGGCAATTCATGGCAATGGAAAGTTGCCCCTAGTCCTAATAGCATCAGATCGAGATCACGATAAATGCCGATGAATAGGATGATTGAGATGATCAAATGGACAAAGTTGATCGGGGAAAAGATTGTGGTCAACTTCAAGATGAAGTTGCCTACGATCCCAAAGATGGGAATCAAGCCTTACGTAGTTCAGCTTAGGTTCGCCGGGTATTTTCAATCTCCTTTTGCGCCTAACTTTTGCCAAGGTTGCCCTTTGCGGGTTTTCAACCTTGCAAGCTCGCTTTTATAATTTCAAATTTTCTATGCTCAATTTTGCCTAGGTCGCCTTTTCGGTTTTCGCCTAGCGAGCCTCGTAGTGGTAGTATTTCCTCAACTTGTACATGTTGATCGATTGGGAAAACTCTAAGCCATCTTGATCCATCGTAACCACAGCCCACCTCGACTGATTGACTTGATGATGTAGGGACCAGTCCAATTGGGTCTGAACTTGCCCCTTGGGTCGTGGATGGGAGCTCGGTTGTCTTTGAGCACCAAATCTCCTTCCTTTAAATTCTTGGACTTAACCTTCTTGTTCAAAGCCTGTGCAATTCTGCGTTGATAACCTTGGACGTGGTACAGTGCTTTCAGCCTTCTTTCATCGAAGAGCATGAGTTCCTCAAATCTGCTCTGCTGCTAATCCGCTTCGGCTATCTGACACTCAGCCAATACTCGTAATGACGAGACCTCAATCTCAATAGGAAGAACGGCCTCCATCCCATAAACCAATGAGTACGGAGTCGCCCTAGTAGAAGTTTTGATTGAAGTCCAGTAGCCCCACAGAGTGAACGACGGCTTATCTGGCCAGTCCCGGTAGGTTTCCACCATCTTCTGTAGTATGCGCTTGATGTTCTTGTTGGCGGCCTCAACTGCTCCATTGGTTTGCGGTCGGTAGGTAGACGACTTATGAAAAGCCACATTGTATTTCTCCAACAAATCAATCACCTCCTTCTTGAAGTGGGAACCATTGTCTGAAATTATTTCGTTTGGGACCCCATAGCGACAGATGATGTTGTTTTTGATAAATTTTGCGACGTGCGAAGCCTTCAACACCGCATAAGATTAGGCCTCAACCCACTTTGTGAAATAATCTATCGCTACCAAGATGAACTCATGCCCATTTGACCCCTTCGGCGTAACGGCTCCGATTACATCAATTCCCCAGACTGAAAATGGCCATGGCGAAGTCATGTTGTACAGCTTTGTCGGCGGAATGTTCATACAATTTGCATGAATCTGACATTTGTGACATCGCCGGACGAAACCAATACAATCCTTCTCCATGATGGACCAGTAATAACCCTGTCTGAGGATCTTCCGTGCCAACATTACCCCATTCATGTGCGCACCACATTCTCTCCCGTGGATGGCTTCCATCAGACGCTTTGACTCTTCGGCATCAATGCACAGTTTATGCATTCCCAGATGACCCCGTTTATACAGTTTACCCCCGCAGATGATGAACTGAACTGCCATTCTCCTGATTGCCTTTTTGTCTTTGGCATTTACCCCTGGCGGGTATGCTTCTTTCTCCAAGAAATTCCAGATGTCGTAATACCAGGGGTGTTCGTCCTGAACTTCATCTATGGCTGCAATCGACTTATAGGCAGGTGCAAACTTCTGGTCAATGATGATCGACACATTCGGACTCCACATGGGATGTCTATCATAGAAGATAGAGTTGCTAAAGAATCTACGAACCTGTTGTTCTCTCTTAGTAGATGAGTAAAACTTAGCTTCTCAAACCAAGGAATCAGCAAATCCAAGGTCTGGTGATACATCATCATCTTTTCCTCTTTTACTTTCCAGTCTCCTTTAGCTTGAGACACAACAAGGTTCGAGTCCCCAATGACGTCCAACCGTCTTGCCCCTAGTTCCAGGGCTGCTTCTAGACCAGCGATGCATGCCTCATATTTTGCTTCATTGTTCAAGACTTTGAATCGGAGTTTGAAGGCGAGAGGGATACGAGAATTGTCGGCTGCTATCAGCAACACTCCTATCTCATACCCATGTTGATTTGATGCTCCGTCAAAGTAGATCGTCCAAGTTTCATCGTCGATGTGCAGAATTGATTCATCCGGGAAGAGGTACTCAACTGCTTCATCCCTCTCAACCGGGTGGTCGGCAAGGAACTCTGCCACTGCTCTTCCTTTCACTGACTTGCGTGTCACGTACGTGAGATCAAATTCGAAGAGCAACAGCAACCAACGAGCTAGCCTACCTGTAAGTGCTGGTTTCTCGAAAAGATATTTGATGGGATCAAGTCGTGAAACCAACATTACAGAGTGAGCTAACAGGTGGTGCCACAGCTTCCTGGTAGCCCATACCAAAGCTAAGCAAGCCTTTTCCAGCAGTGTATATCGGGTCTCATACTCCAGCATCTTCTTGCTGAGATAGTAGATGGCTCTCTCCACCTTGTCTTCTGATTCTTGTGCAAGCATACAGCCCATTGTGGTCTCAGTCACTGACAGATACAAAATCAACGGTTTTCCTGGTTCTAGTGGCGATAAAACGAGCGGGTTCTGTAGATATTCTTTAATCTGTTCAAATGCAGCTTGGCATCGGCCGTCCCATTGGAACTTCTTTCCTTTCTTCAAGAGACCAAAAAGTGGTACACAAGTCAAGGTTAATTTTGAAATAAACCGTCTTATGAATTACACTTTACCCAGAAAGCCTCGCACCTCCTTTTCAGTCCTTAGTGGTGGCATTTCTAAGATGGCCTTGATTTTGGAAGGGTCGACCTCGATGCCCCTTTGTGTAATCAGAAACCCTAGCATTTTTCCCACTGTAACACCAAATGTACATTTTTGAGGGTTCAGCCGCAACCGGAATTCCCTGATCCTTTGGAAAAACTTGTGCAAGGCAGTGTAGTGGCCCTCTCTTTCTTTGGACTTGACAATCATGTCGTCCACATACACCTCAACCTCTTTGTGGATCATATCATGTAGTATTGTGGTCGCAACCCGTTGATAAGTAGCTCCAGCGTTCTTCAACCCAAACGGCATTACCTCAGAAAGATGTCCCCATGGGTGGTGAATGCGCTTTTCTCGGTTTTCGTGCCATTACTATCTGGTTGTAGCCTGAGAAGCCATCCATAAATGAGAGCAAAGCATGCCCTGCTGTGAAATCTACCAACTCATCGATGTGCGGCAAGGAAAGTCGCCTTCTGACTAGCTCGCTCAAATCCTCAAGTCCACACACACCGATCCCGCCATCTTTCTTCTAAGATCGAACAATGTTGGCCAACCAAGTCGGATATTCAGATACCAAAGAGAAGCTCATCGATTTGCTTGGTGACCCCTTCCTTAATCTTGAGAGCCCAATCCAGGCGGATCCTTCTAAGTTTCTACTGATGTCGGGCCTCGGGTCAAGGGGATCCGATGTCGCATAATCTCAGATCGATTCCATGTCTTCAGAGGACCACGCAAAACATCTTTGAAATCTTTTAATAAAGTGACTAAGCGCGTTCCTCCGAAGACAACGTGGACCCGATCCGACCAAATTGGGTCCTCCTCAGTACCAATGTTCACGGTAATGATTTCATCCATTAATGGTTTAACAAATCTCTCTTGCTCTTGCTCAATTAAACATTGTAAAACCGGAGGAACTTCGTCCTCGTCGTTTTCATCAAAGTTTTGAAAGTCTGAATTAATGCAATAAATCAAGGGCACAGAAAAGTACTCGGAAACCACATATATTTCATTCTCCTTAGGCACATCCAAATCATCCAATTCATTTACAACAGACTCAAATGAAAAGGAAAAAGATGACCTAGACAGGACTGTGGCATCTGGGTTAACATCCCCAGGAGTACCAGACTCAGACTCAGTCGAGCTGGAACCTGATTTCGACTCATAGGACTCGGTGGAATCAAATTTCGGCTCACTACCTGACCCGGTGCTACTGGACAAAAATCCCTCCTCGTATTGTCAAATGAGAGAGGGTGCGATAGATGCATCCAAGATAGTCAGCCGTTGGCTCGCACTGCTTTCATCCCCAATCATGGAAACCGCGGTTATCCCCAAGCACTTATGGTCGATCAAGGATCAAGTAGACATGCCGCTACCCCATTTCAAATTTCAGGCCCTCAGATCCATCAAGCTTACAATTTCAAATTTCACCGATGGGTCTGTTCGCTTCAGGCAACGCTATCCCCGGATAGTTGCAGTCAAGAAGATCTCGGCCCGCACGCTTCTTCTCCGCGTTTAGCCATGGCTCTGGGAAGCCGCAAAATGGAAAATCCTCCCCCTCCCGGACGAAGCATCCGTTTAGGGTACCCTGGATGGGCCTGTGCATTAACTCAAAAGGCTTCCCAGCCTGCTTTGCTCTGGCCCTTCCGGCCATTTCTTTTCCCTTCCTCACCCAGTCCTCTTTGGTGGGCAAATAACCCAAGCCAAAGGTATGAGGATTGTGTAGCAGTTCGGCCAGTGCTGCAACGCCTTTCCGGCCGCTTCTTCCTAATCCCATCCCGGGGATGTGTTGTAGCTTGTTCATGAGGTAAACGGATTGAGCACTAACGTACACACCTTCATTCACAGCCATAATATTCTGCACCACCTGAGCCTCAGCCAAAGTGAACCCCGATAAGAACACATCCTCCGTGCCATGTTCGATCTCTAGAACTGGTGTAGACACTTCCGGCAGCGGATGGATGGATGAATTTCCGAAGACAATAGCCACCCCCTTCCCGTGAGGGTACTTCAGCATTTGATGTAAAGTGGAAGAGACTGCCTTTACTTGGTGCAACCACGGTCGCCCCAAGAGTAAGTTGAAGGTTGCGGGAACGTCCAAGACATGAAATTCGATGTTGTGTTGTCCTGGACCAACCTTGGTCTGAATCTTGACAGTCCCCATCACTTCTCTGCTAGTATTATCATATGCTCTGATCACTTGAGTAGTCGGCACGAAGTCCGCGGGCTTCAACCCGATTGCATATGCTGTTCTGGCTAGGCATATTGATGGCGTAATCTGACATCAACAAGTACCACCAGATCCACTTGTCTCTACATTCCACGGAAACATAGAGGGTTTGTTATGATTTATGCCCTCAGCGGTAGTTCTTGTCCGAAAAGGTTAATGCCGGGAACCTCCTCCCGAAAAACCATCCCAACCACCGCTTCCGTGTAGTATCTATAGAGAGTTTGGCCTTGTCCATAGCAGATAGGACAACCGCCAGGTACTCATGACGCCATAAACAAATTCCTAGATGGAGATGTCATCTTCTTCAGCTGCTTGAGCACAACTTCTTCTTCAACTGCTTTCTCCTTCGCTTTCTCGCTTTTTGTCTTTCCCCGATGCCTCAGTTGGTCTAAGTGTGTCGGGCTTGAAATATCGCCCACTCCTTGTCATATGAGCGATCTCATCAACATACCGTATCATCCGTTGGTTGCTTCCCAATCCTCATCTCAGGTGGGCAAGACATAAGTCATCATCTTCCCACCACATTCCGCCGGTACACAGACACCGTCCGCCCGTATGATCGTATTGCAAAGACCTTCACCTCGTGCTCGCAAAGATTTTCGCCTCCTGCACATAGCACTCTCGACCCCCACATGAGCCTTGGCTTTTCTGATTCTCTCGGAATCCTCAAATCTTTGCTGTTCCAACTACGTCAGTACAGCTGGTGGTTCAATACTCCCTGCATTTACAATCCCCAAATTCTGAGCGAAATTCTTCGTGCCGGCGCGCTTCCTAGCAGTGTTCACTTTCGCCCTTTCGGCCACCACTGATACTCTTGCCCCTATCGGGCCCTATTTTGATTGAAATTCTACAACGTCTGGCTGATCATCTAACCATCCGGTAACTTCTGTCGACTCCTCATAGTCAAACCAGTTGATTACTGTATCCCCTGATTCTTGGTCACTAAAGAATTGGAGGTTGGCAAGGTCCTCTCCTACAGCTGTTAGATCATCTGTTCCTCGTTCAAATCTATTCCCCTGAATCACACATAACTCTGCTTTTTCTGGCAGCCCTATACTCAACTCAGACCGGCCCACTGACTGGATGTATTCACTCGGATCATAGGCTCCTTCAGCAAGATCCCCAGACTGTTCAATCTCAGACTCAACAACCCCGCTTTCCTTTAAAACCTGCCCTGTCCCATCTTCGGTGGTCACCACCACTGGCTTAGATTGGGTTGTGGAGATATCCATCATGCACAAGTCAGTGTAGACAGGAAGGATCACCTCCGGCTTAGGTAAGTAGGATGGGGTGATATAGATACTAGGATCATAAGACACGACCCCAGTTTGGATGAAGTTGATTCTGTTGGGAGGAGGGGCTTGGTTATGTGGTGGGAGAGGATTTGTCGTGACGTTGGGTTTTTTGGGAGGTGCGATCACCTGCTTGTCAATAAGATCCTGAATCTCATGACGCAATCTGTAACAACGGTCGGTGTCATGACCGTGCTGTTGGTGATACGCGTAGTATTTTGCTGGGTCATGAGAGGGATGGAGTGGATTTGGTAGTGGCCTCGGTTCTAGGGGCGTCAAATGCTTCTTCCTGATTAATACCCCCAGAGCCTTGGACAGGGGCATATAGAGGGGTGTAAAGGTTCTTTGGCCTCTGGGCTGATATTTGGCGCTTTGGGTGTCGCCCAGATGCGCCAGAGAAAGGCGGTCACATGGGTTTTGGGGAGGGAGTGGTGGTGACCATGCTCACCTCTCGGTCAGCTGCAAATACCACTTGGGCCTGCGTTGTTGTTATGGTTGAAAGTTCTTCTAGGTTGCACCCTATCCTGGTCGATCAGACCTTGTTTCATGGCATCCTCAATCTGTACCCCCATCTCGTGTAAATCTGAGAAGGTAGGAAAGGGGAGTACGATCATTTTTTGCATCAATTTCGGTTAGAGATTGCGTACAATCATCTTGATTTGATCTTTGTCTGTAGGCCTCAAAGTCATCATCGATGCCTTTGCCCTCCAACGAGTTACGAAGTATGAGAAAGTCTCCTTGGGTTCCTGCCTCGTCGTTTCGAGATCACGGGTTGTAATCTCGATCTGTGTATTGTATGAGTACTGTGCGACAAAGGCCTCAGCCATCTCATCCCAACTTCTTTTTACCTCATCTTCTAACTTCGCGTACCAGATGGCTGCCACACCTGACAGAGTTCGGCTAAACAGGGAAAGCTTTTGTGGTCGGGTTAGGCCCATTGGCCGCAGGATGTCTGAGAATAGCCGAAGATGGACCATGGGATCTCCGGACCCATCGAAGCGGTCAATTTGTGGCATCTTGAATCTGTCCGGTAATGTTACGGCTACATCGGTGTACCCATCTTCGATGTCTGGAATGGCTTTCACCCCTTGTGACTTCTTGAAAAGCTTCTCTAGCTTACTCAGTTTTAGAGCTGTATGGTCGATTTCAAACTCAAAGGGAGTCCGGGTGGTTGGGTGTATGAGTCTTGGACAGCTGAGGCGAGGGGAGGCGAGCCAACCCTGGAAGGCTGTGTCCTCTTGAGTATTCTAGACATTGGGTAGGGTATTCGGTGTTCGAGGGTATTCGACCAAGAGGTTCCTCGCCGTAATGGAGCCCCGTGAGGAGGAGCCCGACGTGAAGCAGATGTCAGATTCTCAAGCTGTACCTAGTGATCACCTCGGGCTGGGCCATGATCAGGCCTGTTGTTTAGAAAATTTCGCTTGGATGGCATCCTCCGCATATGTCTCATGCTCTCTTGCATCCGACGATCATTTCTATCCCGCCATATTCTATTGGTCCAAATTTAATCGACCAGAATGTATCTCTATGGCGTAAACAGAATCTCAACCCGACTATTTGTCGCTAAAGTAGCCCGCCGCCTGTAATCCTCGCTGACACACCGCCGCCTCGGCCTTCTTCTACCAACCGGGTAGGGAGGGAACACCGATGTCCGTCAACTAGATCCTCTGACGATTGAGTCACGACCTTCGCCGAAGTGCTTGGGGAATATCTACATCGTTCGAAGCAATCGTATAAACCGCCCTAGCAAAAAGATAAATAAAGCGAAAAGGAAATAAATAACCAGATAAACGGGCAAAGATAATGTAATTAAATTAAATACACAACACACAAATGGGCATACAACACACGGTTGACAAGCTGAAAACACACTGTCCACAATCACTTATCATCGTTCTCAGATTACTATTCTCCAAAATCAATCGATATCCGCAGATAACCGATTCTCGATATCGACCGATGCCCGCAGTTCGATGCCCAAACTCATAAATTGATACATGCATTCTCAGAGACGACTCTAACAAGCACATAGCGATAAGTGAGAGCCAAAACACCCCTATGTTGGGGTAGGGTTTCCCCTATTTTGTCAGAACTAGGTTTCACTACGCACGCAATGTTTCAAACAACCTATAAACGCGTAAGCAACCTGGTCTAACTTGGCATAGTCACTATGGATCCGAATATGCACTAGGGCGACTGGTAAAAAAGGGTGCCCCGGTAAAACCGGGGTTTGTGTCCCCATACTGGTAGAGCCCGTAACCGGTCAACCTTATGGACATGCCTTGACAAGACAAGCCTCCGGCAAACCGCTCAGGAATAGCATATGGCAAACACGGTGTCCTAGGCGCACCAATGCAATGCAATGCAAAGAAACACACAAGTGTAGTCAAAACCAGATATCACGAGTTCGAGTCAAGTTCTCTAATTCCCCAGCAGAGTCGCCAGAATCAGAATAAGTTCATGGGGACCTCGCCATACTGACTCGATTTTTGTGTCACGGTTCTTAATCTCGAATCAAAGAGTCCAAATCTAGCAAATCGATTTTGAAAACAGATTTTTTGAAAAGAAGTGCCAAACATGGACTGCTTTGCCAGATACAGAGTCGCCACCTAAATGTTTTATTTTCGGGAAATTTAGGAAACCCTGACTCGGTGCCAAAGGGCACGTCCCCTATCACCAAAAGTTGCCTCGGGGAACTTGGGTACGATTAGAAGGTCACTGCGGAGCACCTCGCATCGGCCAAAGACCGGCCTCTACTAACCATGATATCTTACTTTGAAAACATTGTGTACTCTTATTCCGGTTATTAGCCTAGCTTACTATGTGATGCTCGCAGCAAACAAGTATAGACTGAGTCGCCTGAATTGGAACAAAACACTTCATGTTTGTTTGTTTGAAAAATGGTTTGATTGTGCTACCCGCAGATAGGCTAAGACGTGGTTTTGCCACCCTCGGGTAGGCTTAGAAAACATGATTTTGCCACTATCTAGTGGGCTTAAAACGAACATTTGATGAATTGTCCCATTCCAAGTAACCCAACCTCCACCCACAGGCACTCAGGCAGTTATATCACATAAGTAGGTAGCCTCATGGTAAGCATGCTATTCATGGTAGTCACTCACACGCATGCAAGGATGCTAAAGCATAAAACTCACCGAGTACTCCAAGCCAAAACAGAAGCTCGTTAGAAATCCATACATGATCCTAGATGCACAGAATTGCCTAATGCAACACATGCAAAGATGCAAATTATAGCAGGCTCGGCTATTCTAAACATGGAATATGGAATGTTGCAGCTAACATGTATTCAACTTGGAATTGAAATACAAATGCAGTTAGTATGATACGCTGAGCCCGGTGCGTGCAAAACAGATGAATGATGGAAACATGCTGTCATACTGTATGCTAATTGAAATATGCCCTAATCTAACCATCATAAGTAGGTAAATAAAAGGGAAGAAAGACGTGGGGTTGGAAGACATACATCACACTCACCCACACTTATTACAATTATGCCCTCGCACAGAGGGTCCAAATAAATATACAGTCCCGAATGAAAGAATAGTACAATCCAAATAATACAGTCCAAATAATGTACAAATTCCTAATTAATTTACAAATTAATTAGAAAATAATAAAACTGGCATGCAAGCCAAGGACTGCCTTGATTCTGATGAATGATGTATGTTTGGGTTGTCCTGCGCGAAAATCTACTGGGATGCCCCAATTAGCCTCTGTTTTGCAACTGTTCTTGAAATGCGCGCCAAGCCTCGGAAGACTGTTGATTCTTGATTTTGCTGCAACAGAGAGCAGGAAAGAGGCATAGCAATGTATTTTACAAATGTATGCATGTCTCCATCCTCGTGCCACCAATCACGCATCTCGATGCATGATGGTCGAGGAGCCGAATTGCACAACTTGATATAGAATGAATCCATATGAACACTACAACAAAACCTAACTCCATCATGGATAATCCGGAGTGTCGGTGACTTGGGAATTGAGACACGTTCCGTCACTAGGAGTACGGAACGTACCTCGTTTCCCGTGCCTGGGCTAACTCCTATCCCGAACACGATGCAACATGTATGACATGCATGAAATGCAACTAAGATACAATCCTAACATACACAATGTTATGGAATGGCATATATGCTATACGAGGTAATACACAACCGAGCATACACAATGCTATGAATAAAATGGCATACGCAATGTAATAATGGGCTTACACCAACATGAGAGAGCCTCAGCCACACTCACATAGGAGGCCATCAGATGAAAACAAGACAACTCGAAATGCGTGCCTGCGTGCACACAAACCGAGGACGGACCCTCAGGCACCGAAATGCCACTCTAATGAGACATAGCAAGACATGGAATATAGTATGCAAACATGCAAAAAACCAGTAGCAAAATGAGAGGTAAAACAGCCCCGAAACCCGGTAAAATGGAACCCGATGCATGGAATGACTCCGAAACATGGATTTTGGTGCATGAAATGGCCTATAGCTATACAATGCATACATAATTTGAACATGAAATGAAAAGAAAGAAGTAAGGAAGCCCCGAGAAAAACATTTTTACAGTTCAAATCATGGCCAAACAGTAAGCACAAATAGGGCTAAAATGGCATACAAAAATGGCTCCACAAGGGAGGCAATGAAGCAAGTGGTAGATGCAAAGCCCAAAAAGAAAAATAACCTTCTACAACACTGAAGAGGGACCAAAAATATAATGTTTTTCAGTAGATTACAAGACCCAAAAATAGATAAAAACATGCTCAAAATGCAATGCAAGATTAAGGCCATAAGAGAGCTATAACATGAAGTACACAAAATATTCATCAAACAGCAAAAGACCCTTAATGAAACATCACAAGGGGGTCAAAAAATGGCCACTTTCAGTTCTGATCATGGCCGAAAAACAGAAGAAAGATAAGCTAACAAATCATGCAAAAATGGGGACCAAAGAGGGATAGAATGGCAAGTGATATACGGAGGTCCCCAACAATGTTGAGCCCTGCTTCAATGTTGAATAGGGGCTCAAAATAGGCCTGTTTATAGTTTACATCAGGCCCCAAAACAGATCACACACAAGCTAAAAATATCATGCAAGAAAATGTCATTCAAGAGGGTATTGAAGCAAGTGCAACATGTGGGGCTCAAACAGTGTTGAGCCCCTAATAGAACAATAAAATGAGCTCAAGAAAATGACCTTTTCAGTTTTGGTCAGAGCTTAAAACAGCAAGCAAAGAGGCTAGAAAAATGTTGCAAAATTGAGCTCAAAAGAGGGGAAATGATGCTTACCCTTGAAGACTACCCCTTGGATGCTTCTTGGCTTGAGAAGTGATGCCTCCTAGCTGCTGGAAAGCTCTCCAAGCTACTGGAAATGGAGTAGTGGTGGTGGTGCTTGGTGGTGATGAAGAAATGAGGTGTAGGACTTAGGAATTTTTTTCAGGAAATGAGAGAGACAGAGGGAGATATGTATGTATAAGCTCCAAGCAAATTTTTCAACCCTCAAGACAGAGCTGGAGGCTCTGTTATGTAGACAAAAATGGGGGAGAAATGGAGGGAAAAAGTGGGGGGAAAATGGATCAAGTTTCCTCCCAAAAGTTGTCCCTCGGATACAGGTTTTTTGGGAAAAAAAACAGATATACAGCTGGAATATACACATTACAAGGATCATGGCCGGCCAACTTTCAGAGTTGCAGGTGGCCGGCCGACCACCCCCCATGGCCGGCCGGCCAAGGGTCAAAATGGTCAAAAAGATTTTCTGGCCGCCCACCAGATATTGTTGTCGTCCCAGGTGCCCTCAACACAACCCTGTGGTTCAAAACTGGAGGAAGTGAAATAGGAAAGAGAACAAGCCATTTTTCAAAGGGGTTCAAAAGGGTCAGGTGTAATTACTGGCCGGCCACCAACTTTTAGTGTCCTCCCATGTGTGTACAACACAAATATAGGGGTTACGATTGAAGAAAGTGACCCTAGGGTGGTCAACGTTGGCTTGGAAGTGAGAAAAACGGGCGTCGGAGGGCGACAGAGGAATATAACTGGTTGCTGAAACAATTGCTGGCCTCCCACCCTTCTGTGACCTTCCTGGTGATAAAACAGAGGTACCTGCCAAAAATGAACGAAAACTGATGCAAAATGAATGTTCGGGGGCCAAAACGCGTAGTTCGGGGCCCCGAAAACTGCCTGTCAGGCACCGGGAGTGGCGTTCGACCACGAAGTTAGTCTCTCGGACCACAGTGTCCCTTGAAAGGGAGTAAATAGGATGTATGCCAAAAACCGAGGCAATCGGAGATGGTTAGGCGGTCCCAAACCGAGGTACACGGCCTGATGGCTTCGAAAAGCGGGAACCGGGCTCCGAAATGGGAAAAATGGCCTACGGCCACAAAATGTAGCCCACGGCCACTGAGAGATGGTCTACGAGACCTCTCTCTCCCTTCAGGAAGAGAAACAGAGAAAATCGAGTCTGGTTCGCAAACCGAGGCAAGGCACAGAAAGAGCCTGGAAGTTCGAATGCAAGGCTCGCGGCCGAGACTCTGAGACTTCTGAACGAGCACAATATGCAACATCACCGAGCGCTCAATCGGTGACGTCTGAGTCTTAAGGTCGGTCAAAAATGGGGTGTCTACACTCAAAAGTATAGAGATGCATGCTCCTTTGATAGGCTAATAACTCAAGCAAACAAAACAAAAAGAGAGGGGGTCACCCCCCTCTGATTTGAGTCCTAAAAACCACATGCCTACCACTAAAAATCCACTGGATTTTAGTGGCTACAAGGCCAAACAAAGACTAACCCAAAGGCCTTAAGGCATGTCACAAAACAAGGCCAAACAAGGCACACAAGAGGGTTGTGCACCCTTAACACCAAAAAGACCTTAAACAATCATCAAAAGCACTTAAATATAGAACTTTTTTCAGTTGAAAGAAATGCCTAAAACAAAATGCAAGGATGGCCAAAATGAGATACAAACAAAGGCTTAAAAAGGGAATATACTCACCCTTGAAGTTCAACTTCAAAACCAGCAACCTCAGAGGCCAAAAACCAACTTTTAGAGCTCAAATAACACTCCCAAGAACCTCATCCCAAAGGTGGTGGTGTATCACTATGTGTTGTAGTGAAAAAGTTAGAGGAAAGTGGACTTTAAGGCACAAAACCAACAACAATATAGAGAGAGAGTCAGAAATATATATAGAGAGATATATCTCTTCTAAATGTGCTTAACCTCTGTAAGGGAGGAGAGGCCTCTCCTTATATAGAAGAATGCCAAGCAAAGCTTGTTAAACAAGCTTGAAAACCTGCTGGCTCAAAAGATCTAGAGTAAAATCTGCTGAGACAAAGGGTTCTGCCGGCCATTAGCTATGGCCGGCAGTGGCTCACTGATGACCGACAGGTATCATCAGTAACAGGCAGGGGAAAAAGCATGGCCGGCAGTGCACTATGAGGATCATGTTGAAAGGTCTAATACATGGTCCAAAAATGGGGCAGAAAGGATACAGGGTTTGGAAAGCTCAAACCTGTGACGTTCCGCCGTGAAAGTCGAGTACTCGACGAGCAATTGAACTTGTGGCTGGATGTACCTGCAAGCACAACCAAGTCTTGATGACGGTCAAAAATAGGGTGTCTACACCTGCATGCCCTAAGAAAGACCTAATTTGACGCACATAATTGGGTGGAGGAAGGCCTGCAATGAGGTCAACCTTAGCCTTGTCTACCTCTATACCTCGAGGGGACACAATGTGTCCCAACACTATACCCTCACGAACCATAAAATGGCTCTTTTCCCAACTCAAAATTAGGTTTGCCTCAGTGCATCGTCCCAACACTCTAGTCAAGTTCCTAAGGCATTCCTCAAAAGACGGTCCAAACACCGAAAAGTCATCTATGAAAACCTCTAAGAATTTCTCCACCATATCGGAGAAAATGGCCATCATACACCGTTGAAAAGTCGCCGGTGCATTACATAGCCCAAAGGGCATGCGCTTATAAGCAAAAGTGCCAAAAGGACATGTGAATGTGGTCTTTACCTGGTCAGCGGGGTACACCGAGACTTGATTATACCCCGAATAACCATCAAGAAAGCAGTAGAAACCCTGCCCCGCTAACTGCTTTAGAATCTGGTCAATGAAACTTAAGGGAAAATGATCCTTCCTAGTCGAGGAATTCAGTCTCCTATAATCAATGCACACTTGCCACCCAGTAGTGGTACGTATAGAGACTAACTCTCCTCTCTCATTCTCAACAACAGTGATGCCCGATTTCTTGGGCACCACTTATGTGGGACTCACCTATTTGCTATCCGAGATGGGGTATATAATACCCGCATCCAACAATTTCAATACCTCCTTTTTTACCACCTCTTTCATATTAGGATTAAGTCTCTGTTGCATTTCGTGAGAAGGTTTGGTGTCCTCCTTTAGGTGTATATAATGCATGCACACAGAGGGATCTATCCCTTTCAAATCAGCCACTGACCACCCTATAGCACTTCGATGTGCCACGAGAACACTCATTAACTAACTCTCCTGCTCCACAGTCAAGTTAGATGTAATGATGACTGGTAAAGTATCTTAGGGCCCTAAAAATGCATACTTGAGTGTGGCCGGGAGTGGCTTCAACTCAAGTGTAGGTGGTGTGACCAAAGATGGTATGGCAGGCTCTCTTGACAAAGGAGGAAGTGACTCAAACCGGGCTTTCCACGGAGGAAAATCCGGTGTAGAAGAAGCATTAAGTAAGACATTCACCTTTTCAACTGACCTATAAATATCAAAATTTTCAAACCCAAAATGAGCTAGACAAGCCTCTAAAGGATCCTCTACAAGAATGGAGGGCAAAGCCTCCTCCACAATCTCATCCACAACATCCACTAATAAGCACTCCTCTCTCTCATGAGGTTGTTAGGATGCTTGGAAAACATTAAGTTTCACTAACCCCAGTCTGACAATTAATGTATGCATTGGCCGTAGCCAAGAAAGGTCGACCTAAGATCACTGGGATTTGTTTCCTAGAACTGGCTACCAGTTCCATATCTAAAACCAAAAAGTCAACAGGAAAGTAAAACCTATCGACCTTCACTAGCACATCCTCAATCATGCCACGTGGCACTTTGAGGGACCGGTCAGCTAATTGAAGAGTGACAGTAGTGGGCTTCAACTCGCCAAGCCCAAATTTCTCGTACATAGAGTACAACAACAAATTGACACTAGCCCCTAAATCTAACAAGGCCCTATCAATGAAATTGTCCCCTATAATGCATGCAATGGTTGGGGCACACGGGTCTTTAAGCTTAGGAGGTGTGTCATTCAACATGATGGAGCTTACTTGCTCCGTGAGTAGGACCTTTTGGGACACATGTGTCCTAGATTTATGCTTTTGCGTACAAAGATCCTTCAGAAATTTGGCATAGGAGGGTACTTGCTTAATCGCCTCCAACAAGGGGAGGTTGATTTTTACCTATTTAAAGACCTCCATCATTGCCTCCATAGATGCTGCCTTCTTATTAAAAGGGGACGGTGGCATTGGGGAAAGGGTACCTTAGGCACATATAGTGCCTTGGGCTCATGTGAAGTGTTAGGGACTAAGTCATCCCTCTTAAGTGTTTCCCCATCACCCTTGCTCTCATTGGGTGAACCACCGTGGTCACCCTTCTTAGCTCTAGTTGCATCAGACGCAAATAACTAAGGCTCTAACACCCTACCACTTCTCAAACTAATCACTGCTTGCACCTGCTCATGGTGCTTTCCATTCCCACCCGAACTCTCTATCCCGTATTGTCCTTTAGGGTTGGCCACAGTTTGACTTGGTAATTTTTCATCCTCTCTCCGATTCATGTTGTTAGCCATTTGACCCAATTGGGCCTCTAGCTTGGCAATAGAGTGAGTGTGGGAGTGAACTACCGGTGCTAACCCCTTAAGTTCTGAGAGAACTTCTAACACCTGAGTCTCAAAGGCAGAGTTGCCCTGAGGAATAGGCAGGGGTTGTGGTGGTCGGTAGGATGATGGGTTGGCAAAATTATTAAAATTCTGCCTTGGTGGTGGAGGATTATAAGAAGTGCCTTGTAAAGGTGGTCTCTATGAAAAATTAGGGTGATTTCTCCATCCCGGATTGTATGTGTTGGAGTATGGATCATTACCCGGGTTGGAGAATCCTTGAGCTGCATTCACATGCTCTTGGACTAACTCTAGAAATTGTGATGCCGAAGGGCATTCACTCAAGTCATGAGCAAGGCTCACACATATAACACATGCCTCGTGAAATGGAGGCTGATCTTGCTGCGTAGGGGCATGTCTTGCAGCTAATAATTGATCCATCTTGTGGGACAGTGCCTCTACTTGTTGGGCTAACTCTAGGTTTTGCCTGACCTCATAAATACCCCCTCTTTTCGAGGCTCCAACTACTGGTTGTTGGACTTGCCAGGCTGCAGAGGCACGGTAAAGGGAATAATCACTTAGGTTCTCAAACAATTGCCATGCCTCGGTATCATTTTTGGACATGAATGTCCCACCACAGGATGAGTCCACCATTTGGCGGTACGGCTCAGTTAAGCCATAATAAAATGTTTGAACAAGTTGCCAATCAAGCACTTGGTGGTGGGGACATTGTTGGAGAAGGTTTCGAAGTCTTTCCCACGTCTCATGGAATTGCTCACCATCCATTTGAGCAAAGTTTGTGATGGCTCGCTTAAGTTGGTTGGTTTTACCTATGGGAAAGTACTTCTCCAAAAACCGTTGTTGTAATTGGTCCCAAGTTGTGATTGAATTGGCAGGTAAGGAATTCAGCCAGTGCTTGGCTTTATCCTTTAATGAGAATGGAAACAATTGCAACATTAAGGCCTCATTTGTGAAGTTCTGGATCCTCACTGTCGAGCAAATTTCCAGAAATTCATTCAAATGTTTGTAAGGATCATCATGAGCTAGTCCATGGAATGATGGGAGCATTTGTGTGGTGTTGGACTTAATCTCATAATGAGCAGCAGTAGTGTTAGGTAATTGGATGCATGATGATGATGTATATGCAGTGGATGTGAAATAATCCTTAAGGGTCCGGTTAGGCACATTCGGGACATCAGGATCTGCCATCTCTAATGGCTCAATGTATGAATATGAATACTCAAGCCTAGGAACACGGGCAGAGGCCCTAAGTCTCCTAAGAGTCCTTTCTAGTTCAAGGTCCAAACTCCACAATTCAGGGCGACAAGAACGGTGCTTGTGCATACACTACCCACACACACACAAAAAGTTCCGACTCTGTGCACTTAAGTTATGAAAGCAAAATACCAAAGGGAGAAATACTCATAGCGGTTTAACGAAAACGCTTTACTCGTCTTACTGGTGCTTGACGTGTAGACGTTGTTTCCAACCTCTAATTGAGCTTCGTCTTTCTTTTTAACACTTTGGTGTTTTGCTTATGTAGTGTTTGCTTCGCTTTACTTTAGTGTTGCCATTTTTTTATTTTTTTAAAGCTTGGTTGCACTCGCTTGCACTTCTATGATAGCTCCAATTTCAAACACTCGCATTACCCACGCTAAAAATTAAAGTAAGAATGTAACTTTAAATTAACTAATTTCGCCAAGTCCCCAAAGAATAAATATTAATTTGATGGGTCGTTGAATCACAAATAAATCATTAATCATCACTACCTAATATTTCACAACTACAAGTTTGAAATGTTAATCAAGAGAGTTGTCGCATTCAACGTACAAGCACGAATCATCTCGAGTAGTACGAGTTGTTTGCTCTAAACTATGTTAGCAAAACGACCTGTCTCTCATTGCATGACTCGTCTCGTACTTTGAATACAAACACTCTCTTGATTAATATTTCAAACTTGTAGTTGTGAAATATTGGGTAGTTCAAACCGGATTGCGATTGATAGCTGATATTAAGTCTCATTCATGTGGTTAGTGGTGAATTCTCTACCCTAGGATTTTTCCCGAAAATTAATATCTCCAACCCTAATTTTAATTGTCAATATAATTCTTCAATTTTATTTAAATGTTGTTTAGTTATAAAATCAATCTTATCTTTTTAATCAAAATTAATTTAGGATTTTTGCGATTGAATTAATCTAATGTCACATTTGTCCCTGTGGATCGATACCTGGACTTGCCATTATTCTAAAAGAATTTGGTATGATTTAGTGATTTATTTTTGGTGTGTTCAACGACCCATCAGTAACAAATAAATGCAGAACAATTTATTTGTACAACGAACACACTAAGTGTATATACTCTTTCTCATAGAAAACTAATGTAGCAATATGAAGAGAATAATCTCATAATTATTTGGGACGAAAATTGTGAATGAAACATCAAATGAGGGACTGCCTATTTATATAGCTGAAGTGGTGGCTTTTCAATTTGAATCCAATAGGTAGCAATTTGTTTTTGAACAAATATAGTACCTGTTCAGTACTATTTGAACAGGTTCAAACTGTTCGGTTTTGAATTTTGAACAAAAACCGAATTTGTTGCACAAGTTTCGAACAAATAAACTTAGTACAGGAAAAACTGGACATATTTGAATTAATCTATACAAAATTTGAAGAGGTTCAAAATAATTTGAATTCAAATAGATTTTATTTACCAAAAATAAAATTAAATTTAAATGTTTTGGCCCAAAAAGATTAGTATTGGACCGGACAAGCCCGACCCAACTACACACACAGGCCTAGCCCGCTCGACCAGACGGACGGTGGCGGTGCGCGTGTGGTGAGTTTTGGGTCCAATGGTTCTAGCCCATAACCTCCATCTCTACAAAACTTGAGTACCCCTTGGGGCACACCCCAAGTTCCAATCTCATACCTTATAAACCCGCTCAAAACTTCCCACCAAATCAATGTGGGACAAGCCATTTTTCAACCTTATAGAATTTCCACCAAAACTCCATTTCTATAGAGCACACTTTGGCTTCAATTTCTCATTTACTCGATGATGATTTTTAGAAACCAAATATACCACGTGAATCACAACGCGGCATAAAACGTATTACCACTTTGACCCGCGAAAATCGACACACGAGTCCTACCTAAATAATAGACCAAAAGTTAGGAAAAAATTTGTTTTTTACCCATATTTTCCAAACCATTTCCAACATAAAGCAATCCAAATAAATAAATAAATAAAACAAAGAGAGCTTGTTGCACCTGATAACAAGCCCCACATCCTATGCCTGACTGGAATAAAGAAGAGCCTACAGCTGATACCATTTTTGAGTAGGGAGGTTGTACAGCAATAGGGCCATATCCACAAACACCTCCACCTACATGCCAAAGTTAATTTGACAGGTTGTGTCACTCTAATAAATATCTATACAATTACATAAAACCCACATGCAATTGGTATGCACACAAAATATTACTATTTTTTGCTTTCTCAAAATACTTTTCGGTAGCTCACTACAACATATAAGAGTTTTAGAAATTAAATTTTTTGGTCTCTAAAAATGAAAATTTTGTTACAAAAGATATTTAGGGACTAATTTTTATCGTCATGAGGATAGTCGCTAAAAGATTATCCCGAAAAATAAAAAATAAGGCTTTTAGTGACAAAATTTTAAAAATGTCATTAATAAATACACTTTTAGAAATAAAATAATTTAGTCTCAAAATGATTTATTTTTTGAGACAAAAATTTGATTTCAAAAAGATAATAATTCATCACTAATATTCAATTTTTGTTGCTAAAAATGTAATAATGACATTTTTCACAATAAAAATATTTGATCTCTAAAAAATAATTTTACCTTTAAATTTTAGTATCTAAAATCTTAATTTTTTATAACGACTACAACTATTAAATTCAACCATACCACACCTGTAGATCTGTATCTGTCGATTCAAAAAGCACTCACGTAGATGTGCACCCCTTTATAGTATATCTATGTATACAAATGCATATAAATAGAGGTTCTAGTACTTTGTAATAACTTAATGAGTTGATGGTCAATCATTTATTATTTCAACTGATCTTGAAAGTTCTTGTTGGCAAAAAAACACCATTAGGCTTGAAATAACCCAATTCAACTGTTTTTGGCAAACCCAATTGGCAAAAAAAACAAAAAACAAAAAACAAAAAAAACAAAAAAACAAAAACAAAAAAAATTTAAATTTTAAATTTTAAAAATTAAAAAATTAATTAAAAAAAAAACACACACACACACTTTTTAGGCACTGGCATATTTTTCCTTGTCAAAAGCCTAATGGACAGACTACTCTAATTATTTTTTGATGTTATAAAAAAGGCCAATGCACTTTAGCCACAAATGGGCTTAGAATGCGTTACATCATGGGCCATTTAGTTATTTTCAATAAAATAGTTAAAAAGTTGGGCACCTTCTAAATGCTCCCACCTAACTTTTGGATCCCTACTAAATAATTTTGAAATTTGTAAAATTTCTTTAAAAATCCATCTAATACCAAAACTATCCTCATTTTTAACTTCAAAACCCTAACCTCGCACTCAACCCACTCACCTATTGTTCTACCTATCTCATCCTTTCCCACCACTCACCACCTATTATCTTGTCGCTACTGCACCACCACATGTTACCCTCTCTCTTCTGTCCCCTACCATCCTTAATTCCTCCCCTCCGCTCTCCAATCGTTCTACAACTCCCTAACTAACCTCCAACCCCTTCTAATCTTTGACACCCCTCTACAAGTTCCTTACCTCCCTTACTCTTTTGCACTCCATTCCTCCTTCAACCATGTACAACTCCTTCACTACCCTACCCTTCACATCTCCTTCTTTGTTACCCCTACCCTTCTTTACCTTGATGCCTTTCTCACATTCCATCAACAAATCACCTCACCCCATCTCTTCTCTACACCCCTATTTTTTTTTTCCCATTTCTCTCGTTCAAACAATCAATGTCAAACCATTGACCTGTGTTTGGTTCTTCTATGTTGAACGAAGGGAAAATGCCTGGTTTCATCTCGTAAAAAACCCTAATTCATTGTTTCTAATATGTAACCCTAAGCACTAAGGGTGCAATACAACTAAAACATGAAAGTGGTGGTGGTGAAAGGAAGAGGCTAGGGTGGTTGTAACAGTGACAAAAAAGGGCTAAGAATGGTGGTTGGGTGTTGGTCCAAAGGTTTGGTTATGGTTGCTAATGTGTTGAGAGTGGATTTAGGGTACTTGTTGTGCATTTCAACAGTGGCCCTATGGACTTATTTTGGGGTCCGTTTTGATAATCCGAACCGTTCACATTTTAGAGTACATCGAGTAGAACATACCTGCAAAAAATTAAGTTAATCGGATATCGTTAACCCTTTCATCCACTCACTTTTGTATCTTCAAAAATAAATGGCATTGTGATTTATAGTATTAAAATGAATACAAATGTGAGTGGATGAAAGAGTTAACGATATCTGATTAACTTAAGTTTTTACAGGTATGTTCTACTCAATGTACTCTAAAATGTGAACAATTTGGATTATCAAAATAGACCCTGAAATAAGCCCATAAGGCCGCACAGCAGTGCCTGCTGAGAGTAGAGGTGTTGATAGATAAGGAGATATGAATGGATATAAGAGGTTGAATGCTAGGGAGAGACTGGGGTGGTAGGAGAACTATTGTGGTGGCAGTAGCGATATGGGTAGACGTTAATGGTAATTCCTGCCAAAGTGGGGTTGAGAGAAGGTGGGGGTCTAAAAAATATAGAAGTGTTGTCTTGTTAGTGAATTTGCTTTGCTAAATAATCCTATTAAAAAAAATTATGAGATGGTTTGGGGTCTAAAGATATTATGTAGGGGCATTTAGAAACTCTCAAAAGATAGCAAGGTTACCATATATGCTTATGCTAAAAAACCATTAAAAAGCCAAAAAAAATTGAAGTGTGCTAATAAATTAGTTTTTTTGGCAAACTAGATTTAGCCAAATAATCTAATTTTAGCTAACTAAAAAGGCTAATATGAGAGCGTACAATACATCATGTGTTCAAATCTTATCCCCTAGCCAATAATTACAATCCTTGTATATATTTGACATGCTTATGGAGAAGAGTCTAACCACATATGAGAAGGTGTGTTGAAGATATAAATAACAAAATTATCCATCTCACTAACAACTTAAATTTTTAAATAAATTTGGTAATAACAATTTATCATAGTCGAACAAAATAATATTGTTTCCTATGACGAGTCATTCGAACAAAATAATATAAGGGGTCATCCGAGTTGGTAAATAGGTATGTTTCTCACATTATTCATGATTCAATCCACTCTAATTTAATTGGTCCTTGGTTTAAGAGGTGACTTTTGAATATCAAGTTTACCTTTTTTGGATGGGAGATGGATTTTCAATATTCTACATAACAAATGCCATATCTAAAAGCAACCAACTACATAAAAAGATGTAATATAATATGTAGAGAATTAGCATAAAATAATATGTTAAAAACATCAAAAATGAATTTCTCTCTCCCTTGCCATCATTCCCAGCACCATTAGGAGCTCCATACCATGTTGTTACAATTGATGACCAACCAGAAGTAGATTGAATTGTTGATAACAAAAAGAAAGCTACAAAGGTAAGCAAGTGTGAAGGTTTGGTCCAATGGAGGAAATCCTATGCACAGGCTGTCAGTGGAAGAATAGAGAAAATCCTATACGCAGGCTGTCAGCGGGTGAAGTGTGATATCCAATGCAAGTCTAACAATAAACGTTGCTGAAGAAGGAAATGGTTGGTTATATACTAGTATGATTGTTAGACTTAAGCCATTACGTTATGTGGTAGAGTTTAAAGAGGAACTGAAGAACAGAGGATTGGGAGACATTCAGGTGAGAGATAGGAGAGGTAGAGACATAGTTATCTCTTTTGTAACAGTGGAAAACATGAAAGAGAAACTGAAGTTGCTAAGGATTGGATATATGAATGGTGTGAGTCGATAAAAGAATGGAAACAAGGTATGGTTATTGAACAAGAAAGGGTTACTTGGCTTGCTTGTTATGGAGTGCCTTTGAACCTACAGAATAACATAACATTTAGAAAGATAAGAGAATTGTGGGGGGGAAATTGTTGGTATAGATGATGTTACAGTTAGAATGCAATCCTTGCATTGTGGGAAGGTGAGGATAGCCACAAAGTGTATGAAATCCATTAATACGACTATCAACCTGAATTGTAAATGTGTGAGCTACCCAATAAAGGTTTGTGAAGAGAAGGTGGTTATCTCGGAGGTGGTCTATAAACAATGCAAGTGCTATGCTTTGCAAAGTAATGGTGATAATCATAGCTCATATGGAAACACCATTCACCAGGCGTCAGATGTGGAGAGCAAGTAAGAAGATGGTGTAGCTGAGGTGGTGGGACAGGTTGGAGGTGAGCCAGACAACAAAGTTGACATGGAGGCTAGAGAATCTGAGGCTAGGTATGATGAGCACAAAGACATAGCAGAGCATGATAGATGGCTGAGCATGTCTGAGGTTCAAGAGACTAACAATAAAATGAGAAGGATAAATTTTGGGGGCGCATGTGTAGAAAGGACAGCTGTAGTAGTGTTGAGTTCTATACATTTTCAAACTGAAGGCAATCGAAACGTTGTGGATGAAATTGCCACCCCATTGTTCATGAGGAGTATTAATGGGTCTGAGATTAACAAACCTAGGCTAAATATTGAAGTAATTATAAATAAGGCCCATGTTTTGGAGGGTGGTACTATGATGGGCCAAAGAATTTCTAAATTAAGTGAGATGGAGGCCTAGCCCAGTAAGAAGCAATTAAAACAAACAAAGAGGGGTGAGGGTCTTCAGATTAGATTGGCAGAAATGAATCGCAACTAGGTCGTTGGCAAGTCTGTTACAAATGCTCAAAAAAGGAAATTGACTAACAAGGAGAAAGCTAAAGGTGTGGCAAGATCTTTTGGAAGTAAGAAAGGTACTATTCAAATTGGTGGAGGATCCTCTCTGAATTTGACAAAGGGAACCATTTTCAGGTCTGCTGTTGTAGCACTCTCTTTGTCCATAGCAAGTAAATCTAATAGTGGTCAACAGTTATTGAACGAGGCAGAAGCATCACTTCAAATTGCCAGGTTTTGAAGCTGAATTGCGAAGGCAACAAGGAGGAAGTTATAAGCAAATTAATGGAGATAGAAGCACAAGATAAGGAGATAATGATGAGGAGGGATGGAGGTGCAGTTTGATCTGCAGTCCTAGGTGGTTGGAGTTTTGATTTAGTTTCCTTATGAAGATATTATCTTGGAATATGAGGGGGCTTGGCAAGCCTGCTAAAAGGAGTAAAATCAGAAAGCTATTCTTGGAAAGAAAGGTAGATATGGTACTACTACAGGAAACAAAGAAGTCTTCCATTAATGAGGAGTGTGTGCTACTAATTTGGCCTGGAGAACAGATGGAATTCATGGCAGTGGATTCGGATGTAGCAGCTGGTGGGGTACTATGCATTTGGAATCAAGATGTCTTTCAAATGCTGGACTGTTGTTCCAACAAGAATTTCATTATTTTGTCAGGTACTCTTTTTTTTTTTTTTCTTTTTTCTTTCTTTTTTTTTTTTTTTAATCTTTGAATGTGTTTTCCTTAATGTATATGGCCCTAATGATAGTGCTAGAAGGAGAAAGGTGTCGGATATCTTAATTAGAATAAATCAAGTTTGTGACAGACATTGGTGTCTGGGGGGTGATTTTAATGAAATCATGTGTGTATCTGAAAGAAACGGGTGTTCTAGGAGAGATAGGGGTATAAAAGAGTTTAATGTACTAATTGACAACTTGGAAGTGTATGATTGCTAATGATGGGAAGGAAAATCACCTGGTGTAACTCACAGGATGGAGAGAAGTGGAGTAGGATTGATAGGTTCTTGCTCAGTCCGGAGTGGATGCATAAGTTTAATTTTAAACTATGGGGGTTACCAAGAAGAATCTCAAACCATTGCCTTATCTTGCTTATAGAAGATGAGTGAGATTGGGGTCCAAAGCCATTTAGGTTTCTTAATACTTGGTTTTTGCACCCAACTTTCTTAGCTTTTGTGGAGAAAACCTGGGCTGAAAGTACTGTGGTGGGTTGGGCTGGTTTCCAATGTCTAAGGAAATTCCAAACACTTAAACTGGCCTTGAAAAAGTGGAATAGTGAGGTCTTTGGTAATGTGGAATATAATCTTAAGCTTCTCGAAGAGGAACTCCATAGGCATGATCAGGCAGCTGATGATAGATCTCTGACTGAATCAGAGTTAACTAGAAGAAGGAAGGCAAAAGAGGAAGCTTGGAAATTGAGTAGAATGGTGGAATGGATATGGATGCAGAAATCCAGAACTATTTGGGCATTAAAAGGGGAAAGAAATACAAATTTTTTTCACATTAAGGCATCTTCCAGGAGTAACAAAAATGCATTAAGTTCAATAACTGTGGATGGGGTTACTAAGGAAAAACATATAGATGTTAGGGCTGAAGTCCTGCAGCATTTTAAAAAATCAGTTTATTGAATATTGGCCAACTAGACCAAGCTTATATTGTCCTTTTAAGTCCATTGGCGAAGCTGAGGTTAGAGCTACACTAGAAGCTGAATTTACTGAAGCAAAAATAGTAGCTGCAGTAAAGAACTGAGTAGGGAACAAGGCTCCTGGACCTGATGGGTTCAATATGATGATGTTTCAGAAATATTGGCTAACAGTTAAAGGTGATGTGATAAAGTTTATGATGGAATTCCATCAGAACTCTAAATTAGTTAATGGACTTAACAGTTCTATTGTGACTTTAATTCCAAAATCTAACAATCCTACTTGCCTTAATGATTTCAGGCCTATTAGTCTAATAGGTTCTTTGTATAAAATTCTTGCCAAAGTTCTGTCAAACAGGATGAGAAAGGTAATGCCAAGTATTATTAGTGAATCTCAATCAGCATTCATTAGGGGGAAGAAATATTTTGGATGGAGTATTGATTGCAAATGAAATAGTGGATGGATGGAAAAAGAATCAAAAGAATGGCATTGTACTAAAACTTGATTTTCAGAAAGCCTTTGACTCCATTAACTGGGCTTTCCTCTTCTCTATGCTATCTAACTTTGGGTTTGGTAATAAATGGATTAGTTGGATTCGAGAGTGTCTAACCTCAACAAAAATTTCTATCTTGGTAAATGAATCACCCACATCTGAGTTTGCTCTAGAGAGAGGATCGCGATAAGGCAACCCATTATCACTATTTCTGTTTAATATTATAGCTGAGGGTCTTAATATTCTGTTGCTGAGAGCTCTGTAGAGGGAATTGATTAAAGGGGCAGTAGTGGGAGCAAATGATGTTAGGATCACCCATCTCCAATTTGCAGATGACACAATTTTATTTTGTGAGGCTGAATGGAAGGAGATTGTTGTGATCAAAAGGATTCTGAGGTGTTTTGAAGTATTATCTATGCTGAAGATTAATTATCATAAGAGTGTGGTATGTGGGGTTGGGATTGATGATGATCTTACTAAGGAGTTTGCTACCAAATTGAATTGCCTCCACCAAAGTCTGCCACTCAAATACTTGGGCCTTCCATTTGGAGCTAGTCCAAGAAGAAGGAGGACATGGCAACCAGTGATTGATAAATGCAAACAAAAATTGACTTCTTGGAAGAGGAGGTTCCTATCTTTTGCTAGTAGATTGACACTGATAAAATCTGTGCTGTCTAGTTTACCAATTTATTACTTATCTTTGTTTAAGATGACAGTGGGAGTTGCAAAGGAAATAGACAAAATTCAATCTAGATTTTTATGGGGAGGTGATGAGCTTAGAAGGAAAATTCATTTGATCAGTTGGAAGGAGATTTCACAGAGTAAAAGCCAAGGAGGCTTCGAAATCAAGAGACTTAGACTTATGAATGATTTTCTTCTTTTGAAGTGGTGGCAGAGGTTTGGTTTTGAAAATGATGCCTTGTGGAAGCAGGTGATTTGTAGTAAATACAGTGAGGCTAGTAAGGGCTGGTGGCCATTACCTGTGGTAAATTCCAAGTCTTTCCACATTTGGAAAGGTATTAGAGGTGTTGCCTAGTGTAGACCTGAACTGCTTGACTTCTTCAAGAGCAAGATAAGTTTAGTTATTGGGAATGGGAGGAGAGCTCAATTTTGGGAGGATATCTGGATTGGCAATGTCTGCTTGAAAGAGGAGTTTCCTAGACTGTATTCCTTATCAGTTGACAAAGCTGAATCTGTGCATTTGGTGCTTAGTAGGAGGGTTGGTTTTGAGGAGGGCAACCTATGCTTCAGATGAGTTCTGTACCAGTGGGAAGGTGAGGATTTGAGGAGGTTATATGAGAGGGTCTCCAATGAACTTGCTCTTACAGAAAGGGCAACTGATAGGTTGACATGGGCTGCAGATACATCAGGGCTCTTCTCTATTGCCTCTGCCTATAAAGGGTGTGAGTTGAGTCTTGTTAACAATTGTAAAATAGTAGATTTCATTTGGAAAAATGTCTCTCCACCCAAAGTTCAATTTTTTGGTTGGTTAGCTTGGAAATGTAGGATTAAGACTTCTAGCTATCTCCAAAGAATTGGAGTTCTTAGTGGTGGGTTTGATCTTAGATGTATTTTCTGTAAAGGTGAGGTAGAGAGTGTTAATCATTTGTTATTATTTTGCCCCTTTACTTAGAGGATTTGGTCTAGAATTTTACACTGGTGGGGTATACAGTGGGTAATGCCTGGGTGTGTCAGTTGTCTGTTTAACTGGTGCACTAGTATTAAGCTCAAAAAGCAGGAGAAGATGATCCAGAGAGCAATTCCCCTGGCAGTGTTATTGTAAATTTGGAAACAGAGAAATGATAGTGAAAAACCTAGGTGATTCGTGATTCGGCTCAAGATTAATTATACCAGTTCCTAAATAATTAAAACTAACAATCTAAATCATCAAGCACGTACGAAAGTGATTTAGATTGTTGTTTCAAAAAAATAATAAATTGACACAAACTATTTTTACATGGAAGAACCACAATTGGAGCACCTTCAATTGTGATAAAAAACCACAGGTGAAACGCCACAAATCAATCCACTATGAAAGAAAGAAAGAATACAAAACAATCAAACAAATTACCCAAACTCTGTCAATTTATCTTCAACGATTTTTAATTCTTCCACTGCAACCTTCATCTCAGAATTGATTAGATTAATGTTGATTCCACAACATCCACGTCGACTCAATGACCGCGCACAGCTTCGAACACCTTCAAACACTCCACGCTTGAATCTCCAGATTCCACTAATGAAGAATACTCTTGAAGATGATCACTCAAACAACCTTTTGATGTGAATTGTCAAACGATGTGAGTTTAATACTCAAGTAAACATCAACGAAAACTAGTAAAATAGCCCCAGAAGAAAACCCTAAAACCCTCAAAGAAGATCTGAAAGTCGTGCCCTAGATTTGGAGCAACTTACAATTTTATAGCTGCTGAAATCGCGAAGTCTGCTCGAGCGTAGGAATGGACGCTCGAGCGGGGACGCTGAAACGCATGTTCCAAACCAGGATTTACGCTCAAGCGTAGGAACTTACACTCGAGCGTAAAATCAGACCACAGAGTATTTTTTGCAGACAAGCCAAAGTACTACGATGGTGGAAACTCCACTCGTGCACCACATTCCCCGCTCGAGCGGGAAAACTAAAAACAGAAGGAAAAGTACAACATGATTAACTCAAGCTTGTTTGCGGAATTGGCAATAAGTAGGACCTAACAGACAGTATTTTCAACAATGCTCAGGTGGATCTTGATGGGTTGTGTGAATCCTTTAAGGTTAGGATTGCATTGTGGGTTAAATCTTCTTGCCTTTCTATCAAGTACTCTGTTAATGACTTAGTTCATAACCTTTAGCAAGTTAGAGTCTGCATTAGGGGTGGCTCTTGAGTTGTTTGGGAGTTTTCTTTCCTTATTTCAGTGAAGCTTGTTGCAACTGCTTGGTGCTGGTTGTTTTGCTGGCATGTTAACTAATGGTTGTGGTGCTTTTGGTGTTTGTTTTCTCTTTTTCTTGTTGGTTTCTCACCAACTCTTCGGTTATGCTAGCAAATGATTGGGTATCGTCCTTGGTGCCAACCTAGTTGGGATTAAGGGGTGAACTTTGATGCGTTCTGAACTTTCTTTCTTTATTGATGTATTTTCATATATAATGTATGTTTTTTCATCAATAAAGTTCTTTTTTGTGATTGAAAAAAAAAGGTGATTAAGAAAATAATTTTTGCTTCCTTTAACCTATATAAAATAGAATAAAAAAAAAAGGCAATTGTACATAGATTGCATAATGGGTTGGGAGGTGATCCTTCTGTTTACATATAGAGAGGGCCACACAAGGTTTCTCTTTTTACAGAACCAGCATAAAATCCGTGTATTGCACGATTTTGAACAAAGAACCAAAATCAAAATTTGTTAAGAGACATAACAAACTATGGTGAAGAGGTTTGGAAATACTCTAGAATCTAGTCAGACGTCTTTGATCCTCTGATTGCTACCTGAAAAGGGGATGAACACTCCGGTCGGAGGTGCCAGAATTAGCACTTCGACCGACAAGTTAGTATTCTCTCTAGTTTATTTCTATTTTAAGTTATCTTTTATATTCACACATACCTCTCTTTGGCTGATCTTCTTCTTTTTATATTGCTCTCCTGGGGCCCACCCTTTCATTATCATATTTGGGACCCCTAGGTATGTCAGAAGTTCATTCGGGATATTCGACCCGTGGACTGGATTTTACTCGACCTTGTTCTTGTTCAATAGGTTTGATCACGCCGAGTTAGCCTTACCATCATTCTCAGTGCTCTAATTGAACCTCTTGAGCACATATTTATTCAGCTCCCACACAAATCGTGACTATAAATTCTCAAAGCCTCTCTAAATTGGTCACTACGCTCTCTAGTCACCTCCATTAAACTATTCCCCACTCATTTTCGCATTTGTTGGTCAAATTTAACTATTTTTTCTAGTGTCTTCTCCTGGTTACTGTCATAACTTTTAGCCTCTCGTAGTCAGCCTCTTCCCCCATTCCTCCTAACAACTTTGACCCCTTCTCTAATTTTTTAATGTAAAGTATACAAATTGTGTCATTTTATTTCCCAACATAATATTTTACAGAAATTTATTGTGTATATATATCACTTCACAAAACACATATTATAATTTTTTTTTTAGTTATACTTTTGTTTTATTTAAGAAGAAAAATACCTACACCAAATTTAAACTTAGGATATAATGGATAAATAAATGCAAAATGTTGTGTCAACTAAACTAAAAATTTGTAAATGTTTAATTTTGTAATAGTTTCATTTTTATTATAATATACAGATTTTTTTTTTCTTTTTTTTTTTTTTTTTTGGGCTTAAAATGTTAATATTATTTTGGACCAAGCTGGGATGAGATTTTTATACTTGATCGCAACTTGGGTTGGGCTTAAGTACGTGACTCTTATTTTTTCTAGCCTAGGCCTGGCTTGGTAAATTCTCACCCCTATTCATTACTAGTTTGTCAATTAAAAGCATACCCTATTTTCAATTGCAAGCTAACACATGGCCTATGAACTTGAAGCACTTATTTAATTTTTTCTTTTATTTTTTATTCTAACAGACACTTATTTGGTTCATCACTAATACTATGTCTCAAAAGTTATCATAAAAAAAAAAAAAAATGTGTGAATCAATTTTTTTTTAATTAAATTTATTAGGAGTGACACACACCAAATCAAATTTAAATCTACATTGTACTCATTATTTTCATAATATTTTTAAGAGTACTGATATACAAATAGAAAATTCATATAAAAACTTATATCATTAGAGCAAAGATCCCATTGAGAAATTTTAATTACACAAATAATACTAAAAAAATTATGTTAGAATAACATTTTCTTATTTTTAAACATATTTTTTCTAATCATATGTCTTTTCCATTAGATTAAAGAAGAGGCCAGCCACATTTTGCCACATGGGCTAACTCTATTTTATTCATAGTTAGTATTACAAGCCAAACCAAAGTCTATTAGTTAGACTTTGTAGATCATCTTCTACAGTGATCAACTACAAATTTTCTCATCAAACCTTAAAATTGACAACTGATCTGTAGCTTTTTCCTGGCTGCCAACCAGCAGGAATTACATTATTGGCCACAATTGTCTTTCCAGACTCCCCAGTGAGCTTTATTGAGAATGGAGCTTGCAAAGTAGACCCTGAGTTGAGTTTCCAAACAGCACCCCAAGATTCTTGCATGGAAAGCCAGGAGTTTAAGTCTAAAGCTTGTTTGAGATCGACTCCAGAGAGTGCTCCATCTCCGTCTTCATATTCGATCAAAGCGGCAAAGTAGTGAGGGTTGGAACCAGCATCCACATGAAAGGTCACCGACACTCCAGGATAGTTGCATTGGACTTTGTTAGTCAAATAATCAAATAATTAAAAGATAATCACTTTGTTTTATATAATAAGACAAGAATAAGTAGAATTTTTTTTTACAATTTTTTTTGTTGGTGTATATATATTTTTCTTTTTTAACTTCAAGTTGAAACTAGATGAATCTAAAAAAAATTCAAGATTTTGAAAAATTTTGAAAAAAGTTGGTAAAAACAAGAGTAAGGCCAACTTTAATATTTTAAAAAAAAATGACAAAATTTAATTTATTTTCATCTTTACTCAACTTTCTTTGAGATTTTGAAGAAAAAAAAAAAAATTTTCAAGTTAGACAAACAAATAATTAACATAGTTTTTCAAAAATTTACTAAACATGAAAATAAGTAAAAATAAAATAAAAATAATTTATAAGTTGGTGCCAAAAAAAGTCTAACATTAAATGAGGGCACTACAACAAAAAGCACCAATGGTGGCCAAAAAAAATGAATTTCGTCGCTGAAAGTTGCACAAATGGCGACTAAATCCATTTTAGTCGCCAAAAATGAAGACTTTTGGCGACTAAAACCATTTAGTAGCCAAATGTGTATGTATTGGCGACTAAAAATCAATTTGGTCGCCTATTATATGGGTTTCAGCGACTAACACAATTTTCGTCGCCAAAAGTGATGGTTTTTCCCGACTAAAACAATTTAGTAGCCGAAGATGCTGGTTTTGGCGACTAAAAAGCAGATTGGTCGCCGATTGTAGGTGTTTTGGCGACTAAAAACAGATTAGTCGCTGAAAGTGAAGCTTTTTGGCTACAAAAAAAAATTAGTAGCTAAAAACTGAGTGTTGGTGACTAAAATTCAGTTTAGTAGCCAAAAGAGGATGTTTTTGGCGACTAAAAACAGGTTTAGTCGCCAAAATGTGTGTTTTTAGGCGTAATATTTTTTTTTAGCGACTGCAAAATTAATTAGTAGCCTAAAATTGTAGAATTGGCAACTAAATATTGGATTTAGTCACCAAAAGTGAGCTAAATTTTTTTTTAATAAATAATTTATTTTTTACATAAATTATATTTGAATTAAAAAAATTATATTTATATATATTATTTTCTATTAATAGCGCTTAAGATACTATATAAATAATATATATTCCATATATATTCATGAGATGGTGGAGTGGCGTAGTGGAAGGAGTGGTTTGCAAAAAAGGTTGGAATGTTGTGGGCTGAGATGTCCCAGGTTCGAAACTTGGGAGCAACAGGTTCATCATTTTTTTTATTTTTTTTAAATATGCTTTTGGCGACTAAAACAGGTGGTCTCCAAAAGCTTCAGTATTGGCGACGAAAAAAATAGTCGGGAAATGTATAAATTTAAAAAAAATAATTTACTATTGGCGACTAAAAATTTAGTCGCCAAATGTATAATTTAAAAAAATAAATGACCTTTGGTGACGAAAATCGTGGTCGCTACAGAGTTTGTTTTTGGCGACTAAAAGTGGGTTTAGTCGCCAATACCTTCCGCGACGGTTTTCCAGCGACCAATATGGCGACTAAAAAATTTTGTCGGGAAAACCTAAAACCCGACATTTGGCGACTAAAAAATCACTTTTGACGACTAAAAATTTAGTCGCCAAAAGTGAATTTTCTTGTAGTGGGGTGATTGTATAATTGAACAAATATGTGGTTGACAATCTGATGTTGATAGTAACAACAAAAATGAAAAATGATTAAAATAAATAAACAAAAGGAATAGTAAAAGGATAATGAGGGTGATAGGTTTGGTTTCTTTGAGTGAATTAAGCTTCCGTTTGGGAAGTGGGCTGGCTTTTTGGCTTTTTGGCTTTTTTGGCTATATGAGCCTGGGGCTCAAAAACCTGGTTTGGGAAGGGCTTTTTGGCTTTTTGGCTTTTTTGACTTTTTGGTGAGGTGTCATCCACTGAAATTACCAAACTGCCCTTTTGATAACTTTTGTTTGGTTTAATTTTTTTTTTTTTTTTTTGGGTGTGGTTTTCCCGAATTTTGCTTTATTTATTTATTTTTTATTTATTTTAAATTTGTGGCATGTATGGGCCGTTTTTTGCTTAATGTTTTTTTTATTTTGGGTTTTATTTTATTTTGATAAAATATTTATTTATTTATTTTATTTCTTGTTTGGATTTGCCGTATTATTTTGTTTTTTTTTAATTTTCGGTTTTATTTGCCTTCTTTTGTTAAAATAATTTATTAATTTATTTTTTTTTGGCTTTGGCGTAGTTTTTTTAAATTTTATTATTTTATTATTTTGGGTTTTATTTTGGCTTTTTTTGGTAAAATATATATAGATTTTTTAATTTGTCATTTTTTTATTAATTACTAATTTACGGTTTTGTCGGTTTTTTTAGAATAATTTTTTTTAATTTGTCAATTTTTTTTATTAATTACTAATTTACGGTTTTGTCGTTTTTTTTATAATAATTTTTTTTAATTTGCCATTTTTTAATTAATTACTATTTTACGGTTTTGACGTATTTTTTATAATAATTTTTTTAATTTGCCATTTTTTTAATTAATTACTATTTTACGGTTTTGACGTATTTTCATTTGTAATTTACGTGTTTTGCCGTATTTATTAAGTTAAAATGTTATTATTTTTTTAATTTGTAAATTATTTTAAAATGTTATTAATGTTATTAATTTACGTTTTTATTTTTTTTTAAATAATTTAATTTTAATTTATAATAATTTAATTTTAATTTAATTTTAAATATTTAATTCTAATCATAATTTAATTTGTGTTTTTTTATAATACTCTAATTTTAATATCATATTAATAATACTTTAATTTCAGCGTTAAAATTTATAATTATTTTAATTTTATTTTAAGTATTTAAATAATGTAAATAATCTAAAAATTCTGTCAATAGAAAAAAATTAAAATAAATATACAAAAAATTATTTTAAGGCAAAAAATTTTTTGTAATTTAAATAAAACTCACATAATAAATTATTTTTAAAACTCATAACCAAACACATAACTTAAAACTCCATACTACTTTCACAACTCTACACTCAAATTATAACAAAAACACATAACAAAAAATTAAAATATTTAAAACTATTTTTATAAAATAGAGTTTGAATTTATTTTTATAAAATATTTTAACAAAAAACAAAAAAAATATTTTTTTTTTTATTTTTTATTTTTGGCTGCTGCCGCATTTTTATTTTTTTGATGAGGGGTAGTTTTGTGAATTGGAGGTTAGAGTTGAAGATTGCAAAACAAGATTGTTGGTTTTGTCATTTAGTGGGCTTTTGAGCCTTTTTTGTCCTTACATGGCTCATTGAGCCCATGAGCTCTTCCCAAACATTGCCTAAGTTAAAAATTGCGACTGGACAACATTAGTGTCACGGAAGTAAATTGATTGTTCCTTCTCATGACTACAATTTCCATGTTTTAAGTATTTATCTATAGTATATAAGTTCATATTTTTAAAACATATTTTGAAAAACACTGTAAAATCAAATGTGTAAATCAAATTTATATCAAGTGTGACTTATAGTGTAGATTTCATATTCAGATTCAATTATTATATAGTTGAGCTCGCATTTTGATTCAATTTAGGCCATATAAGATTCCGGCATTGCGCAATTGATTAGCATGGCCTGAAACCGCCATGGCTCCAAAAGCAATACCACTTAAATCAAAATGAATAGATTCCGAGACACAACCGGGACACCCATCTGTTATAACTACCGTCACCGGATTACCGGAGCAAGCCGCATTGTCCGTGCATTTCACCTGAAATTTTCACAAATTACTTGTGAATCAGTAGGTATAGGAATATAGAAACTAGACACATAATTATATATGCACAAAATGCCTTGTTGAATAAGATTTTAAAAAATTTACTAGCGAGATTCACTCTTAAAAATTATGTTCACTAGTGTCTATAATTTCTGTGGGGTGTTTTTTGGTGGGTTGCATCTGATGGGTGTTTTTTGTTAGTCTGCTGCTTCGAAGCTCTTCTCCTGGTCTGCATCTGTTCTGGTCTTCTTCTGGTCTGGTGCTGTGCTGCTGTGTTTGGATTGGTTGCTGCTGGGTTTGGAGTTCATGCTTTCATGCTGTTAAGTGTTGGCTGCTTGTACATATGCAGAGGAGTTTGGTTGAAGGGTTCAGCTGGTTGGTTCAGCGGGATGTTGTGCTCATTGTGTTCAGCTGGTAGGCAGAGGAGTTTGTTATATTATTAGTGTTTTGTGCTCGTAATTGCTCGTAATTGAGTCAGCTGGTGGATGAAGGAGTTGAGGGCAATGGCAGTAATATATTCTGTTTTCTGGTCTTTTGCAGCTACGTATCATTGGATTGCCATCTGTGGAAGAGTAGCTTGGAGCATTGGATTGCCTATGCTGTTTTGTTACCTGGGTTTTGTGCATGGAAGAGTAGCTGTTTTGCTTCACAGATTATACCATACCCTGTTTGTTTTGCTGTTTTGTTGTTTGGAGTTTCGATTTAGCCCCCAAGCCCCTCTTTATTGATATATTTTACCATACCTTGTATGTTTTCATCAATAAAGATTTTCTTTGCCAATAAATTTAAAAAAAAAAAAAAAAAAAGTGTATAATTTTTGTGTCCACATGTGCAGTTACATAAATTAAAGAAAAATTAGTAACAAAAACATAGAAATCTGGCACACAAAACAAATAGTTAGATAGGCTTCTAGAAAATTTATTAGTGGAGCCCACTTTAAAAAAATTATACCCATTGATTTATTTTTTGAGTCTAGGTGCATAAATTTTTTTTGATCAGTAAACAAAAATTTCATTAACAGTATGAAATTAAAAGTACAGGAAGATAATGTGTATCGAGAAATATTTGGAAAGTATAAACTACCCCTACTATTACTACTCGCACCCATACAATGAGTCTAGGTGCATAAATTAATAAAGGATCAGTAATTCAAAAAACATAAAAATGAGACAGATAAAAGGACACACAGAACACATGGTTGGAAAAGATTTAGAAAATTTGTTGGTGACCCCACGTTGAAAACTTTGTCCATTAATGTCTCTTTATTTCAAATTTTGTGTTTGATTTTTAAGTTTTTAGGCTTAATGGAATATTACAAGATAATTGAGCTAATCACACACCTGATAACAAGCTCCACAGCCTTTGCCTGATTTATAGAGAGAAGGGCCACCAGCTGATATCAAAGAAGAGAATGGTGGTCGATCTACTGCATTTTGATATCCACATGCCCCAACTATGCATACAAACAAATACAACACATCTCCAATATTAAACATCATCAAAGCCACTTCATTAGTAAAAAATCAAAATCAAAACATCTCTAGAATTTGAAATGTATAGATCAAATTCATTCTCAATGTGGTCCATACCATGACAAGTTTAAATTTAATCTTTACATTCAAATTCCTAGTATTTTTCAGAATATTTTTTCGGAGTAAATAGCATTTCTGTATTATAACAACTGTGGCTCCCTCTCTGTGTCTCTCTTTCACTCTCTATATGTATGTATGTATGTAAAGATATATAATATATATATTACCATCGGATCCAGCACCAGTGGAGCTTCCATACCAGCAGGGGACCAGTCATTATAAGATTGGTACTTTGAGACATTAAAGCTCTTGGGATTGAAGCAAGAACATGAGTACATAAGAAGAGAAATGAGAGCTATATAGGCAATGAAAAGCAAGTGAAAGTTGAGAAAAAGAGCCATGACTAGAGTACACTACTATGTATGTAGTTTATAGCTTAGTAGTGTTTGGTGGTTTGGATAGATAGATATAACTGACTGCTATTTATAGAGTGTGTGAGAGCATCTACACTCAATTAGTGGCCACGTGTCCTTTCCCAGAGAATTTGAGTTTTATTCCTTGAAGAAAAAGCAAGGAGTGAATTTGGGTATATAAAAATATTGAACATTCTTCACAAGGGTGCAAGCTAATATTGGGCGTGTTTGTGAAGAAGGTTTTTTAGTTTTTTTAGTTGAAATAACACTAAAAAATAAAATAATCAATAAGATAAAATGTCACATCAAACTCATAAACATTTCATTTTTTCTCTCATAAATATCACATCCAATTATAAAAAAATCAAATTATCTTTCCAAATATAAAAATTTTAGCCTACTAAAATAACCAAAAACTAAAATAACCTACTAAAATAGTAACTTCCCAAACACCCACATTATCATTTATCGCCGAAAAGATTCTTATAAAATGAGGATCATAATACGTCATAGATTAATAATCATGACATCAGCTACACTACCACATCAATAAGGTCTTGGTCTCAAATTCATTGGATATAAATAGTAGTGGTACCAAGGACTTCATAAAAGATTTGTTAAGAGTCAACAAAAAAAATTGGAATAAATATTAAAGAAAATACTCTTCAAAGACATGATAATACTCTTCTCCATTTCAAAGGAAAAAAAGGTTGCATTTGAGCCTTGACCAATATGCAAATATGAAGAATCAACATGCGCTATTTCTCTCTCTCTCAAAAAAAAAAAAAAAAAAAAAAAGTCATAATTAATCTGACTGTAATCCACCTCAACACACACACTTTTCCACGCCCTCAGTTAGGCGGATTCACCACGTCTTTTTCTGTACAAAAATTTCGTAGGGTGAGCATAAAATCCAGTAAGAAATTCTTCACAAAGTATATACATTTTATACAAATCTCAAGAGATGAATGTTTATGTCATGCTATGTCTTTTTATAGATAAATCACATCTTCATCTTTTGAAAAACCATCATGCTCAATGATGCCATGCAATTTCCATTGTTCAAAGCTTAACAGTTTAACTCAAGGGGCAGTAAATACAACTCTGGTAATCCCTAGGTCGATGTCTGCAAGTAAACCATATAAGTACTACCAATTTGTCATTTTTACCAATATCAACTGGAAGGCTCAACACCTCTCATCTGCCATTTTTACCAGTATTAACTGGAAGGCTCGACACCTCTCATCTACACCACCTTTCAAGACTTACCACCGTATTTATCCTAAAATCATTTCATGAAAACTTGTTTCTCAACATTTTTTTCTCAATGCAAAGTTTTCATATCAAATTTCAAAGCTCCTCATTATCAAATGAATTGATATGCCAATGCAATGATTAATAATATTATGCAATATTTCTTCCACTTTTAATACTCCCACACAATATTTCCATTGTGATTAAAATTCTCATTTCCCATTGCAATGCAATTTCACAGGATGAATAAATACTTTTATTTCAATTCATCCAAGGGATAACATAATTTCCACATTTCAAATAATCTTAACAATTTAGTCATCTCAAGACTATATTAATACTTTTAAACAACAATTCTCAAAATTTCAACAATTCCCATATTCCATGAAAACATCATTTATATGTAAATAAATAAATAATTTTCTAACATCATTTATTTTGGCACACAAAATAAATATAACATCTTTCAAAGATTTTCAACATCTTTTTAAAAATCTCAAATTTCTAGATTTTCTCACCAAAACCAACCATTTTCAAATATTTGAGAAGATCTCACCAAAAACATCTTTCTTTTACCAACATAGTCCAAAACCCTCAATTTCTATTTTAAAAGAAACAAGAAAGTAAACTCACTTTCAAAATCACTCATCTTCTTGAATCAACAATCCATTTTTCAAAAAAAAAAAAAAACAAATCAAAGGATAATTTTGAAAATCATCTAGATCTTGCAAAAACATATATATAACTCAAAGAAAATCCCTACCTCAAGTAGGGATGCATTGATAAGTAGGGATGTAATAATGGCCCGGCTCGGCCCATACTCAGGCCGGCCCAAGTGGGCTTCGCAAGCTCTCACATTTTTAGCGGGCTAGGCCGGGCCGGTAGATGGGCAAAAAAGTGGGGCCCAGGCCTAAGCGCACTCATAATAGGGCTAGGCATAGGGCCTGGGCTTAGGCCGAACTTAGTCGGACTTTTTTTATTTTTTTTAATATTAGGAATAAAAAATTTAAAAAAATTATACTAGAGTATTTTAGTTAAGATTCATGAGATGTTTTGTTTGGTTATGTAATATTTCATGGTGATATTTAAATTTAATTATATATGATTTATGTTTTTTTAATTATGAACTTATAACTAAAAAAGTATGCAATTATGTAATTTTTTTTTCCGAATTGAATAATTATATATATATATAAATCAAACTTTCAATATTACAATATTAAATTATTTATATAACATTTATTGAATATTTTTATTTCAAAATGAAATAAAAAATTACAAAAATTGATATTTTAAAAAAACAATTACGTGTAGATTACTGATGATGATAGAGAAATTGCATCACTATAGGTCAAGTACATCCCAACTAGGTTGGCACTTACGAGCCTACCAATCATTTGCATTATATTCCACCTTAATAATCTAATACAAAAAAAAAAAAAAAAAGAAAAGAAAAGAAGAAAGAAATGAAATAGTAAAAAACAAATTGTTGATCAATTAGTTGCTCATTTTCACTATAATTTTGTCTTCTTGTAAGCGTATGCATATGATCTTTGAATATCATCAGTGTTTCAACCATTTCGGGCAAAAGCTTGCTCAGCACCCATCCACCTGCACTAAAAGTTATTTTTGAAGTAACTGTTGAAATAGAAACGGTTAGTGTATCATGGGCCATCTGTAAAACCACATGCCACGTAGTTTCATTTTGTTTTTACCATTCCAAAATGTCAAAATCATCAGAATCATCCGCTGGCGGGCTTTCCAAATAACGTTGTAGTTCAAAACTACTTACAATTGTATGTTGAGATATTCTTCTTCTTTTTATTGTTGAAAAAATACTTAATCTCCCGCCTCGAGATGAGACTGCTAATCTAGTGTGTGTAGGTGTATTTACAGATGCAATTGCCCTGTATTCTTCAAATAATCTGTTACATGTTTGCATAGTAGGGGCAAACTGTGTTTGATCAGCGAAAATACACTCTAAAAATTCTTGTAAACCAATTTCTTTACACCTAGGATCAATTATTATGGCTAAACCTAATAGATAAGGCAAATGATCAAAATATTTTATCAAATTTTTCTTTCATTAAAGTAATAATGGTTATATAATATTCATTACCCATATATTTTATGAAAACTTTAATTATTTCTTCTAGCATATATAAAACAAATGGTGAAGTAGGAATATATATAAGAAAATAATTTTGTTGAAATATCAAAAATTTTTAAAAAAATCTTTATACAAGGCTACTTGGAGCCAATTAAGTTCAGTAGGAGTCAATACTCCTCCTATTGATGTTGTTGCAAAAAAATAAATCTATTACTCTTCTTTGTTTACAAGCTATTTTTAACATATTATATGTTGAATTTCATCCACTATCTACATCTAAAATTAATTTTTTAAATGACATTTTCTAGTTGACAAATTTTTTTATATTCCAAAATTCGATTACAAGTAAGTTTCGTATACATGCATAGCTTCTTTAACAATCAAATTAAAAATATGGGCACAACAACGAACATGAAATAAATCACCATCAACAAGTAATTGTAAAGTTAATTTTAAATGGGCTACAATTTGATTATAATATGATGCATTATCTAAACTAATCGTAAATATTTTATTTTGTAAAGCCTACTTATATAATATATTTCTTATTTCTACACCAAACGAATGATTGGTATGTGGAAGTTCAACTAATTTAAATGAAATAATTCTTTTATTTAATTTCTAATCATTATCAATAAAATGTGCAGTGATATATTGATATTCAAAACTATTATTTGACCACAAATCAGATATTAAATAAATTCTTCCATTTAATTTTTTGAAGATGTCAATTATTTACTTTTAATATCTTCAAATTTCTTTAAAATCCTGTTTCTAATAGTATTTCTTTCAAAACTTTGATATAGCAGTGCAAAACTTTCGTAAATCATTTTGATAAAAATCGGGGCATTCACTAGTAGTAAAAGGTTATTCTTTTTTAATAATATAATCAATTACAGAATTTTGTGCACGTATAGGATCGTATGAAAATATTTACAAATTACCAGTTGATGAAGCCTCTAATTGCATTTGACTTCAAATATCAGGTTGTTGATTTTCTAAATGTTTGTTAGCATGCCTTTTTAGATGACTAGTACCCGCTGCAGATGCAACACAAAGTAAATGTGTACAATATTTACATTTTTCTTTAAATGTAATTGTACCATCAGGATTATTTATAGATATTTTTTTCAAATGTTCCCAAACACTACTACTTCTGCTCTTAGATGATGATCCAACTGTTGGAAGAGAGATATTAGAAAGAGAATCAACAGATTTATATTGTGTAGTATATGTATTAACATCGACATAAATATTAGGCATATTAGGATTCATAGTAATGTAAGTAAAATAATATATAAGAATTAACAATTAATTTAAATAATGTGTAAATACAATCAGTAAAAAATAATAATTAATATATGTATACAAATAATTAATGAAAAAAATTAGCTAATAAATTTAAGGGTAAATTACACTTTGCACCCCTGCACTTTACATCAAATCCCACTTTGGCCTCTACACATCAGATTGTGACACTCAATCCCCTGCACTTATGGTCAAGTATTATTTTGACCCTTCTGTTAGCCTCATTGTTAACAGAAGTTAGTCACATGTAAAACATGTGAGTATAAATTACACTTTGCACCTTTGCATTTTACACAAAATCCCATTTTAGTCCCTTCACATCAAAATTGTGACACTTAACTCCCTAAAGGATAACTTCTGTTAGCCTCACTATTAACAAAAGGGCCAATGTGACACTTGACCAAAAGTGCAGGGTATTAAGTGTCGCAATTTGATATATAGGGACTAAAGTGAGATTTTGTGTAAAGTGCAGGGGTGCAAAGTGTAATTTATCCTAAATTTAATTAACCTAATTAATGTTACTGACTGGCGAATGCGATACAAAAATTTGCTTCTTCTAATAAAATTTTCTTGTTACACAATTACAATTGTCACTTAGGAATGACATTTCAAAATTAATTGAGAGTTGAGAGAGATTAAGAGAGTTTAAGAGAGAATTATTTGTTGTGAGATTTATTTTGAAAAACGAAAGATATTTATAGTAGTTTAAATTATGATCGTTTGAATTATGACCGTTTGTATATATATTACCTTTTAAGTTGAGTGATAGATGAAGAGATACAATAGACCAATTTCGACTAGGCTAGTAGGGGCGGGCGGGACAGAGAGAGAGAGAGAGAGGTAGCCGTTCTTTCTGATCAAAAGAATAGAGCTAGAGATAGATATCAAAATATTGTCATACTCTAGTCTTTTCACTGAAAAGTTTTTAGGGATTCTCTCTTGTACATACAAAATATAATGAATTTTTAATAACTTTACCTCCACTCTCTTCTATGTTTTCTGTCAATCTATCCTAATGATGAATGAATATATTTTCAATAAATTAAATTTGCTCACCACTCCACTCCACTTTTACATGTTATTTGATTTTGTAATAGTTATAGGTAAATAGGTAACTCATGCCCACTACAGCAGAATAGTAGGCTAGGCTTCATCTCTCTCTCTCTCTCTCTCTCTCCCCTCTCTTGTTTTGGCTACTAGCAGCCAACCACAGTGACAGTGTAGTGTGCCAGTGGGTCACACTCCATTTTTCTCTCTTGGCCAATGAAAAAAATTATTATTAGTTTGATTTTAATTTAATAAATTATTATTATTTTTTGTTTTATTTTTAAATTATTAATGTTATTTATTTAATTATATAAATTTTTATTTTTACAAGATTACTTTTTATTTAATTATTTTAATTATTTATTTTTATAAGATCAATCTTTTTATTTATTTTATTTTTTATGTTTTTTTTTTTAATTATTTAACCATTGCAAATTATTTTTTATTTTTATTTTTTGAAATTTGACCATTGGTAGATAAAGGACCGAATGGGTGGGTTGGGCCAGGCTGTCCGTAGGGCCCGAAATTTTTTTGGGCTGGCCCCAAATGAAAGGCCCAAGCCCAAGCTCAAGGTACTGGGCTGGGCTCGGGCTTAACTCGGGTTCGAGCGCCCAGCCCACTGGGCTATTTTTACACCCCTATTGATAAATGGTAAAGGGGGATAAAAACATCTGGAAATAAGGTGGGGACCACAATACTTTGTGGGACCCACTCATGCATATTCATTTCATGGATGAGTCTAACTTGGTACACATAACATACAATAATATTATAAACAACAATGATTGGTAACTCGAATTTTCATGGTTCGAATGATTTGAATGTCTCAAATCGACATCCTTTCACTACAAGAAAATACAGTTTCGGCGACCAAAAACTGAATTTTCGTCGCTGAAAGTGAGACAATCGGCGACTAAAATGGAATTAGTCGCCAAAAGTGTCACTTTTGGCGACTAAAACAGTTTAGTAGCCAAATGCATAGTTATTGGCGACTAAAATCAATTTCGTAGCCAAAAGTAGGGGTTTTGGCGACTAAAATTCAGTTTAGTCGCCAAAAGTGCAGATTTTTGGCTACTAAAAACAATTAGTAGCTAAAAGGAGGGGTTTTGCCGACTAAACCTGACTTTAGTCGCCAAAAGTGCTGTTTTTGGCTACTAAAAAAAATTGGTAGCTAAAGGGGGTTTTGCCGACTAAACCGACTTTAGTCGCCAAATGTCTTGTTTTGGTCGCTAAAAAAATATTAGTAGCTAAAATTAGGGTTTTACCGACTAAAATTGACTTTAGTCGCCAAAAGTGGCCAAAATTTTTTTAGTAAACAAATTTTTTAAAATAATTATATTTGAATTAAAAAATTATATTTATATATATTAAATAATTATATTGAATTAAATATAATTATATATTAAATAATTATAATTATATTGAATAATTATATATATATTAAATAATTAAATAATTATATTTATATATATTATAAATATATATAAATAATTATATATATTATTTTTTAATATATATTAAAAAAATTATATTGTCTTGAGGCGTCCAAGGTTCAATAATTATATTAAATATTAAATAATTATATTGAATAATTATATAATTATTAGCTAATTATATTGAAATAAAAAAATTATTATATTTATATATTAAATAATTAACAATAATTATTTATATATATTATTAAATAATTATATTGAATTAAAAAAATATAGTATATAAATAATTATATACTATAATTATATTGAATTAAAAAAATAGTATTGAATAATTATATAATTATTAGCTAATTATATTGAATTAAAAAAATAATTATATTTATATATATTATTAAATAATTATATTGATTTAAAAAAATATAGTATATAAATAATTATATACTATAATTATATTGAATTAAAAAAATTATATTTAATTTATATATATATATTTTTTATATATATTAAATAATTATATTGAATTAAAAAAATTATATTTATATATATTATTTTCTATTAATACCGATTAATATAGTATATAAATAATATATATTGCATATATATTCATGAGATGATGGTGTGGCATAGTGGAGGAGTGGTTTGCAAAAGTTTGGCATGTACTGGCTACTGGGAGACGTCCAAGGTTCGAAACTCGCGAGCAACTTGGTAGCAGCGGATGGAAAAAATTTTATTTTGCTTAAAATGCTTTCAGCGACTAAACTCATTGGTCGCCAAAGGTATAATTCTCTAAAAATTAAATAAATAAAAAATGCTATTGGCGATTTAAAGCTTTAGTCGGCAAATGCATAAATAAATAAAAAAAAAACGCGACTAAAAGTTTAGTCGCCAAATGTATACTTTCCCAAAATAGAATTGACTTTTGGCGACTAATTCTTTGGTCGCCGAAGACATATTTTTGCCGACTAACCTGACTTTAGTCGCCAAAGGAATCCCCGACAATGTATAGGCGACGACATCGGCGACTAATAAATTTAGTCGGGAAAAGTGGGAAATCGACATTTGGCGACTAAAAAAGGACTTTTGGCGACTAAAAATTTAGTCGCCAAAAGTCTATTTTCTTGTAGTGTTTTAGGGGTAAAACAACGTCGTTTTGATACATTCAAGTCATTCGGGCTACACAAATTTGAGCTATGTAGCATTTTTGTATTATAAATTCAAAAAATTTAGGGAGAAATATCAATAAATTCTAAAATGTGATCTTATCCTTCTTTTTTTTCTTTTGAACCAAAGGTTCCATTAAAGTGGCAATTACATAAAAGGATAGTCACTTCAATTTTTTTTGGGATAAAAATGGGTTTTTCAAAATGTAAAATTACACATTTTGGTAATTTGAATTATGAAAGCTTTGAATTTTCTCTCATTCTAGAATAAATCTCATATTACGAACAAAAATCTAACACTCTAATGTAACACTCCAATAACGTAATATTTCAATATAACACACTAAGAAACTCATTGGTGTAATTTTCTCAAACGTAACACTAAAAAAAAAAAACTTTTTGATGCACTTTTTCCAAACGTAATGTTTTAATGTAACACACACACACAAAAAAAAAAAAAAAAAAAAAAAAAAAAAAAAAAAAAAAACTTCCTTACTATACTTTTTTCCAAACGTAACACTCCAATCAATATAATTCCAAATATAACACTTCAATGTAACATATTCCAATGTAACACAAAAAAATACTAAAAAAACTCTTTAGTGTACTTTTTCGAAACGTAACACTCATAATTTGAAAATTATACATTTGCCCAAAACTTAGTAAAGAATATTTGTACTCCTCTTGGAATGCTTTGAAGAATCTCACATTCTTTCTTTTTTAATGTTATATTGGAGTGTTACATTTAGAATAAGTACACTAATCATTTTTTATTTTTTTTTGGTGTGTTATATTGGAATGTTACATTTAGGAAAAGTACATGAAAAAGTTTTTTTTTTTTTTTTTGTGTGTGTGTTATATTAAAGTGTTACACTAATGAATTTTTTTAAAGTTTTATATTGAAGTGTTACGTTTGGAAAAAAAAGTACACTAAGGAGTTTTTTTGTGTGTTATATTAGAATGTTACACTAAGGAGTTTTTATGTGTTACATTAAGGAGTTTTTTTAGAATATTATATTTGAGTGTTACATTTGAAAAAAGTACACTAAGAAATTTTTGTGTGTGTGTGTGTGTGTGTTACATTTGAGTGTTACACTAAGGAATTTTTTTGGAGTGTTATTTTAGAGTACTACATTTGGGAAAAAAAAAATACAATAAGGAGTTTTTTTGTGTGTTACATTAGACTGTTACAATAAAGAATTTTTTTGTGTTACATTAGAGTGTTAAATTAAGGAGTCTTTTAGAGTATTATATTGGAGTGTTACGTTTGGAAAAAATACAGTAAGAGATTTTTTTTATGTGTTAGATTAGAGTATTGCACTAAGATTTTTTTTTTTTTTTTTTTTTTTTTTTTTTTTTACATTGGAGTATTACAATTTGAAATTATACATTTGGCCAAAACTTACCAAGTAGTTTTGTAGTCTTTTTGAAATGTTCAAAAAATCTCACGTCCTTTTAGAATGTTTGAAGAATTCTATATTTTAAAGTTTCGTTTGGTTTTAGATTTATGGCTAAAAAAGGACAAAAACACAAAATTTGCTAAACCATAATTATTACATTTTTTCTCTCACAAAAGTCAAAAAAGTCAAAAAAAACGAGGCTAAAAAAGTCCCAATACAAAAAAATAAAAATAAAAATAAATAAAAAAGCCAATGCCAAACGAAGACTAAGTCATTTTTGTATTGTTTTTGAAATGTTTTTCCAAATAAAAAATATTTTTATATAAAAATTTATCCCAAATTTGATTCCCATATATTGTGTACCTTTGTAGCGCCAAAAAATTAAATAAATAAATAAATAAATGAACATAATAGAAATAACACCACAACAAATAAGAGTTTTAGAGACCAAATGTTTTGGTTTGTAGAAGTGAAAATTTTGTTGCAAAAGATATTTAGAGACCAATTTCTATCATCACGAGGGTAGTTGCAAAAAGGTCGTCCCGAAAAGTCTAAAACAAAGCTTTTAGCGATAAAATTTTGAAAATATCACTAATAAATAGACTTTTAGGAAAAAAATAATTTGGTCTCAAAATAATTTATTTTTTGAGACAAACAATTTGTTCCCAAAAGGATAATAATTCATCACTAAGGTCGAATTTTTGTTGCTAAAAATAAAATAACGGCATTTTTCGTAACAAAAATATTTGGTTCTTAAAAAATAATTTTGTCTCTAAATTTTGGTCTCTAAAACCTTTATTTTTCGTAGTGTAAGGGTATAACGGAAAATCTAATTTTTAAATAATATATTAAATCTACCTTTCAAAATCAATGGGATTAATTGGTCTATAAAAAAATTTTTAAGACTAAATAGATCACCATTCCTTAAGATGAGATTTATAAGTAAATTTTTTAATTTTTTTAAAAAAAATAATAATTAATAATTTAAATTCATTTCCCTCATAAATTTCATATTTTTTCAATTTAATGATAACCACACATATCCATTCTAGAATCTCAGTCTTTGCCCATAACATAACCATTCGAGCGAGCAATTGCTTTTCACACACACCACAACAACAATAACAACACCACCTAAAAAAAAAAAAAAAAAAACTGCTTTTCAAATGCTGCCAATGGCATATGGGCCAAAGATGGGGGTGCAAAAATATTAAGGTCTCATTTCATAATATTATCAATTTTTTATTTTTTAAAAAAAGAATAAAAAAATTGTCCAGTGTACATAAAAATTATATAAAAAAATTATCAGATTTGATGGCCGACGTTGGATAGTAGATTAATTTGGTGACCAACAATGGAGACGACCGGAGATGGAAATTGAAGTTGATTAGCTTGAGGTCATAGAATCGGCCGAGGTCTACTGAAAGGTGGCTAGAGGTCATGAACAGTGAGCAATTGATTAGTGGATAGTGGTTGGAGCTTGACGGTATTGGTGGTAGCAAGTTGCTACAAGCTGCCAGAATAGTAGACTCCATAAAATTTTATCAAGATAGGCATTAAAAAAAGAAGTGCGTGGTTTAAGGTTTGTTTTAATGAATATGAAGTGCTCATTTATCAGGAGTGATAAGTCTTAGCTATTGGACATGTAATTTATATATATATATATATTTTTTCTATTTCCCTCCATCAACATAAAAAAAAGAAAAGAAAAGTAAAACTTAATTATACTTAAAAGACTATTAGAGCCGCCCTGATAGACTTATTTGTGATGGACAAATAGGAGACAATCCAAAAGTCATCTTCTAGCTTGGAGTTGCATCAATTGGTTCAGGTCATTTGAGTCAACTCATACTGCATATGTATTGTATCTGTATCCAACATGCCCATTTATTTCAAAATTTGAATAGTAAATATATATTTACATCAGTATCATAGATTGAATGAAGAAAGCAAAGTGTGTGATTTGAATGACTAAAAATAAGCTTTGAGGGTTGATTTTTGACCTCACAATCAAATAGAGAATTTAGTTGAAGTGCACGCAACAGAATAAATTAAACAAATCACCTGTCAACAAAAAAAATGAGAATACCGTAGTGGCTTGTCCACCCGGAGGCACTCCGACGATCAAGTCAGTCAACTTATCTCTCAAAGATATCAACTCAAGTACACAATTTACAATAAAAAAACATACCTTAGACCTACATGATGCCTTACTTTTATTATGATCAGTGTCCAACTTCCCCTAAAAGTCTTACTTCATTGGACTCTATCCTTTACAAGGATATTAATTATTCAAGACTCTTCCTATTTAGATTAGGATAAACTCTCTTTAGAGCCCATCCTTACCCAAACAAGTAGTCCTACATTATCTAGGACTCTTGTCCTTTATATGAATATTTAGGATTCTGACATTACCGTACCATATCTCGGCAATATCACAACAATTTCAACATCATGAATCACTCATGTGGCTTCTTGGCCAACACCTTGGCCACATGGCGCGACCGTAAAAATACATCCCCACATAAGGGCACACGAGAAGGGTATATGCAATGAAGGGCTGTTGTCACTAGACAAAATGGATGGAGGGAGCAAGGTATAGAGTATAGACTTTAAATTGATAGAGATTTAATATATGTGATTGGATTAAAAACTATTTGTGATCACTATCCTTGGTGGATTACAGTCAGATTAATTATGACTTAAATTTTATTTAGGCTCAGGGAGGCAATTTGCATCTGCCCCTAAACTCTTGTGGAATGAGAAGAAAAAAAGAAAGAAGAAGGTTTAGCTAGAGGGGTTCTCCAGTTGTGCTAGACTTCATGGGCATAAAGCTGCAGCAGTCAGCAAGCACACCTCTAAGTCTATCATCTTCAGACCAGCAGCAACTGCAATAGCTCGTTCAGATCTATCTGAGGGTGTTGCTAGCCCAAGCAATCTTCTCCTCAATGAAGCTAAAGCCACTTTACAATTGGGTAAATCTCTTGGCATTAATTTCAATGGAAAAGAAGAGGATGTTCTGAATAAGATTATTAAGTTAGAGTTACAGGACAAAGAGAGGTCCAAATAGGAGGGTTAGGCCTAAGAAGGAAGTAGAATGGCAACAAGTAAGCAACATTGGAGCATGTAGTGAGTTTTGTGCTTTTGTTAGATAGCCTTTAGGTGGTGGCATCAAGTTGATATGACTTAAATTTTATTTTGAGAGAAATAGCACATGTTGAATTCTTCATATTTGCATATTGGTCAAGGCTCAAATGCAACTTTTTTTTTCTTTGAAATGGAGAAGAGTTTTATCATGTTTTTGAAGAGTATTTTCTTTAATATTTATTCCAATTTTTTTTGTTGACTCTTAACAAATCTTTTATGAAGTCCTTGGTACCACTACTATTTATATCCAATGAATTTGAGACCAACACCTTATTGATGTGGTAGTGTAGCTGATGTCTTGATTATTAATCTATGATGTATTATGATCCTCATTTTATAAGAATCTTTTGGACGATGAATGATAAATGTCATGTGGTTCCTGAGAGTATTATAATTGGCTTGACAGTAAGATCTTTTACATTTATGTTAACTGTTGTCGGGAGTATCTGGAGACAATAGTATTTCTGATAAAAAACTATTTCGAGAGTGTTTAATAGAAAAATGTTAGAGACACCAACAAAACTACCAAAATTTTTAACAAAATACTAGAGATTCCAAAAAATATTTCGGGAGTGTTTAATAGAAAAATGTTAGAGCGTGTTTAGGAAAAAATTTGATAATTTTGTTGGGATCTCTAACAGTGCTCTATTTCATATAGGAGATAACATTAGACATATTTGTGATTGAGAAAACGTAATCATATTAAGAAAAGTCTAAGAATACAAAAAGTTTCAAATACAAAATGCACATGTGTCACAACTGTGCATTTTGTATTTGGAACTTTGACTACGTTTGTTTGGCTCTATAAGATGAAGGATTCAAAGTATGGTGGAATTGAGTGAGGAGATTTTAGCGTAATGGTATTAAATTAGAGTTGTACAATAAATAGTGTTTGTTTGTATACCACCAGATTAGTAATATTATAAATAGTATATAAAATAAATATTTTTTAATTTTTACTATTTTTATATTAAAATTGTTTAATTTGTTATAAAAAATATAAATTTTACTTAAAAATCATTTAAAAATTCATCAATCTCCTCGCTCAATTTCTAATCCTAACCCCTCCATGAGATTGGTAGTCCTACCAATGGGGGGATTATTTGTCTAAGGGAATAGTTAATCTTTTCACTCATGTTCCAAACTAAACAATCTTTAAGTAAGTCTCACGGACTATTAGTCTAATCTCCCCCGTTAAAGAGCCAAACAAATATAGTGTATTCCTAACATGTACTACGTGGCACCCTCTCATAATGCAACAATATTCCTCATTTTACGGTATATGATATTGGTTGTGCAAATCTTAGTAGGAAGATGATTGTAAGGGGGAGGCAAGGAATGTAGAAGGGGGGAGCAAGGGGGAGGCTGGTTACTTTGTTTGTGGATAACTTACCACATATGATGGACCCCAAAGGACTATTTCAGCTTTTTACCAAATTTGGTGTAGTAAAAGATGTGTTCATCCCCAACAAGAGAAGGAAAATGTCAAACTTACGTTTTGGTTTTGTTAGATTTGATTGTCCGATTGCAGCAAGAGTGGCAATCCAAAAAGCCAATGGGATTTGGATTGAAGATAAAGCTTTGGTAGTCAAAGATGCAGAGTATGGGAAAGCCAACGTTGTGGGAAAAAACTCAACGCATGTCCAGATAAGCAGAAGCATAGTACCTAGTGCTAGCAGGAGGAAGGTCTAAGGCTTAGCTGGTCAGTTAAGGACATACGCTGATGTGGTAAAAGGGAAGGACTATGATAAAGGGAAGGACTATGATGAAAGAAAAATTATCAGCGTTATTAGAGCTAAGGAGATTGGCAATGGGTGGCTCAATGAAAGTATGATTATTCGACTGAAACCAGAATTCGCTAATCTTAGTGTAAAGCAGGAGATGGAAGCAAGAGAGATCAAGAATGTCTTGATTAGGGAAGGAGGTGGTCGAACTATTGTGTTAACCTTTAGCTCAGAGGAAGTTAAGGTTAAGCAGATGCAGGGGATCAAAGAATGGCTAAAAGATTGGTGTGAGTTCATAATTGAGTGGAAGCCTGGTTGTTTGCTTGCTCAAGAGAGATATATATGGCTCAGCTGCCATGGCATACCTCTCATTCTTTGGAGTTGTGATACTCTAAATAAGATTGGACGCGTATGGGGGGAGGTGGTGAATATTGATGGTAATATGAGTCACCCAACATCCTTTGATTGCTGCAAAGTTCGCATTGCCACCAAATGTTTGGAACCGATTAATTTGGTTCTTAATTTGTAGTGTAATGGGTACTCCTACCCAGTTAAAGTGCTCGAGGGCCACTATATGTGCAGTAAAGCCATTGACAAGTCTATTGATCAAAGCTCTATTAATCTGGTAGATCATAGCAGTGTTAACCAGCATGGCGAGGAGAAGGAAGAAGGTGGTGGAGATGATGACTCACCTAATGACATGGAACATGGTCATGAGGTGGCACTGATAGGAGATCCACATGGCAGAACGAGGGGGTCTGAGGTGAAAAAAGAGCAGTGCTGGAAAAGTGATACGCTAGTTGAAGAGACAAAGCGTGGAGAAGACAATGCAATCGAGGGAAGAGCATGCAGCTCTTTGCTTTTGTTGGGAACTAACATTATCAACTCTGTCGGGCGTCAGAAAGTGGATGATCACATTGTAACAGAGGGCTTTATGAAGAGCCTAAGTGGATCATGTATGGTTGGGCCTGGTATAAATTTAGAAGTTAAGTTGGATCAAGCCCATTTAAAGGTACAAATTGCTGGGCCAACGTCTGGAGTTAGTAGATCAAACGAAATAGACGGTGCTGAATCCACTGGACCTGTTGAGTTAGGACCTAAAGTAGGTGCTCTGACCCAAGCTAAGCCAACGAGTGGAATTGCTGGAATCAACAGCTGTGCACCTAGTCTAAAGAAGAGTAAAGGAAAACAAAAGATTAAGTATGGAAGAAGGTCTCAACCTAATTGGAAGGATGGGGCACTCTATGGTCTAGCCAAAGATTATGGTGACAATGGCGCTTCATCGAGCAAGTCTATCAAAAAAAGTGTGGTCTTTAGAGCTGCAGCTGCAATACTCTCCTTCTCTGCATCAATTGAGTGCGGGGCTGATGGAGGTCGTCACCTTCTTAATGAAACTCAAGCAACAATGGAAATGGGGAAATTACTGGGCATCAATTTTAAAAGGAAGGAAAAGGAGATGGCAAGGAGAATTGTTGAGATGGAATTACAAGATAAGGAAAACGTTGAAGGGAGGGCTGCTGATGGTGTGTATACGGCACACAGTTGGGGTCCCTTGGGTGTAATGTTATTGGTTATAATGAAGCTACTATCATGGAATATCAGGGGTCTTGGAAGGCAAGAGAAGAGGAGGATGATCAGAAAGATAATCAGAGAGAGGAAAATTGATATTGTTCTACTTCAAGAGACAAAGAAGTCAGTTGAGGCTGATGATGTGGTTCGATCAATTTGGGCAAGAGACAAAATGGAATACATGGCTGTCAACTTAGATGGGTCTTCAGGAGGTCTCTTGTGCATATGGGACCCTGGGGTTTTTCAACTTGTTGATTGCTACAGTAATATAAGTTTTATCCTGCTCTCAAGTATTCTTTTCTATACTTTTGAGTGTGTAATTATAAATATTTATGCACCAAATGATGTGGGAGCTAGAGGCAAGCTCTGGGACAGTTTGATCTTGTTAAGAAAAGACTTTCCTAAACCATGGTGTATAGGGGGGGCTTCAATGAAATTAGAAACTTGGGTGAAAGAAAAGGGTGTGTTCGAAGGGATAGAGGTATGGGAGACTTAAATAATTTCATTGATAGATGTGAGGTTACAGACCTCAATTTGCTAGGAAGAAAGTTCACTTGGAGTAATGGCCATGAGGGTGGAAAATGAAGTAGGATTGATAGGTGTATGGTTCATCCAGAATGGCTAGAGAACTTCAAAGTTAAATTGTGGGGTTTACGCTCTATAATTTCTGACCACTGCCCATTATTACTGATGGAGGATAAGATGGATTGGGGCCCTAGGCCTTTTAGATTTATTAATGCTTGGACTATGCATGCTATGTTCTCTCATTTTGTGAAGAAAATGTGGAATGAAACAAACGTGGTGGGTTGGGCAAGATTTAAGCTCCAAGTTAAATTGAAAGCCCTAAAGCTAGCTCTTAAGAAGTGGAATCTGGAAGTGTTTGGGAATGTGGATACCAAGTTAATGCAAGCTGAGGCTGAGTTGCATGCCTTTGATTTGGTAGCTGAAAACAGAGAGCTAGAGGAAGATGAAAAGAGGATGAGGGTAGAGGTGAGGGGGGAAGTTTGGAAGTTCAGCAGGTTGGTGGATAGGCTTTGGCTTCAAAAATCTAGGCTGAACTGGCTCTTGAATGGAGACAAAAATACTAGATTTTTTCATGTCATGGCAAACTGTAGACAAAGCAAGAACTTGATGAGTTCAATTATTGAAAATGATGAGGTGGTTGATGACCCCTCAAGGGTGACGCAAAAAGTGCAACTCCATTTTGTAAAGCAATTTTCGGAGTCTTGGCAATGTAGACCTAAACTTGGTGGGGATTTCAAACTTGTCAGCCATAGTACTATGTTTGATAGCTTGGAGACAGAGTTTTCAGAACTTGAAATCTTATCGGCTGTCAAAGAGTGTGATGGTAACAAAGCTCTAGGACCTGATGGATTTAATCTTTTTTATTTCCAGAAGTTTTGGAATCTTATGAAGGATGATGTGGTTCAATTTATGAAGGAATTTCATAGAAATGGATGTCTGGCTAAAGGCATTAATAGTTATTTCATAACATTAATTCCAAAAAAAGAGAACTCTGTGGAATTAGCAGACTTCAGACCAATCAGTCTGGTGGGCTCACTATACAAGATTCTAGCTAAGATTCTTACTAGTCAATTGAAGGGTCTCTTACCTGTAATTATTAATGAAGCTCAGTCAGCATTTTTAGGTGATAGATCTATACTCGATGGAGTTTTGATTGCCAATGAAGTAGTGGATTAGTGGAAGAAAACTAGGAAGAAGGGGTTAATCATTAAATTGGATTTCTAGAAAGCTTATGATGCTGTCAATTGGGATTTTCTATTATCCATGCTTTCAAATTTTGGTTTTGGGCATAAGTGGATTTCTTGGATTAAAGAGTGTGTGACCACTGTGAAATTATCTATTCTTGTCAATGGCTCCCCAACTGAGGAGTTCTGCCCTCAGAAAGGTCTGAGGCAAGGTGATCCTTTGTCTCTTTTTCTCTTCACTATAGTGGCAGAAGGTTTGAACATATTATTATCAAGGGCACTGCATTTGGGACTGATTAAAGGTGTTAAGGTTGGATCCAATGATGTTTTAATTTCTCACCTACAATTTGTTGATGACTCAATTCTATTTTGTGAAGTTGAAGAGGATGAAGTGCTAAATTTAAAGAGAATTTTGAGGTGCTTTGAGTTATTATCTGGCCTAAAAATTAACTATCACAAAAGTATGGTGTGTGGTGTTGGTATATCTAATGACAATCAAGCAAACTTTGCTTCTCTGTTAAATTGCAATGTATAGAATTTGCCCATCAAGTATCTCGGGTTACCTCTTGGGGCCAATCCAAGAAGAAAAGTAACTTGGCAACCTGTCTTAGACAAGGTTAGATCCAGACTCGCTGGGTGGAAGAGGAAGCTCCTTTCATTTGCAGGGAGGCTAACATTAATTAAAGCAGTTGTGCTTAGCTTACCTATGTACTACTTGTCATTGTTTAGAATGCCAGAGGGAGTAGCTAAGGAGATTGAAAGACTTCAAGCATCTTTCTTATGGGGTGGCTCTGACCTGAAAAGGAAAATTCATATGGTGAAATGGGAGGAGATCACTAAAAGGCTAGATCAAGGTGGCTTGGGGATTAGAAGAATCAGGGAGGTGAACACTTGTTTACTCATCAAATGGTGGTGGAGGTTTGGCCTCCAATCAAGTGCTCTTTGGAGGAGAGTGATTTGTAGTAAATATAAAATTGAGACTGACAAGTGGAGTCCTATTTTTAATCTCAGTAGTAGTTACTCTAGCATTTGGAAGGACATTATTGCTATTGCTAATCAAAGATGGGACTTGGTTGAGTTTTTCGAGCAGAACTTTCAAATTCAAGTTGGGGATGGATCTAGAACCAAATTCTGGCATGATAAGTGGTGTGGGAATGTATGTCTTAAGAGAGAATTCCTTGGGTTATTCAGCCTTGCTCATTCTAAGGAAGGTTCTGTCAAGCATTACTTTGATTTAAAAAGAAATTTAGTAGAATGGGAGATACTGTTTAGAAGGGCTTTGTATGAGTGGGAGGAGTTGGAAGCATCAAGATTGAGAATTCTTCTAACAAAGTTTCTTCCCTCAGGCATCCTCAGGTGTGTATTCCACATCCTCTATGTATAAATTCTGCTATGATAGTTTTGGTTCTTCAACTAGGGGTTGCAGATTGGTGTGGGTGAAGTCTATCCCACACAAAGTTCAATTCTTTGGATGGATGGTTAGCTTGGAAGAACAAAGTAAAATCTGCTGAGTTTCTGCAGAAGATTGGGGTCTTGAATAGCAACTCAGATATTAATTGTATTTTTTGCAAATCTGAGCCTGAATCTACTTGCCATGTCCTTCTGCTGTGTCATTTCTCCTGGCATATTTGGGCTGCTATGCTAAAGTGGTGGGGATTTGTTGGGGCATTGCCGGATGCAGTGGAAAAGGTGCTTATCTGGTGGGATGGAGCCAAAGTTAGTAAATCAGAAAGAGCATTATGGAAAAGTATTCCTCTAGCAGTGTTGTGGTCTATTTGGAAACTCATAAACGAGTGTAAATTCAGGAACTCTAATCCTAGCCTTGTTGAAGTCATTGAGTTGATTAAGATAAGAGTTGCTATATGGGCGAAGTCATCACATAATCTAGCCCAGTTTTCAGTTAACGATTTTATCTTTAACATGAATCAAATTAGATTTTGCATCAGTAGTCATGGGCTTGTGTGATTGTGTAGATGTCCCCGAACGCCCCGGGAGGGTTATGTCCCGTGCCGTTCATATTGGGTTTCCTACAGTTCGGACTCGATTTGTGTCGGTTCTTAATCTGAACCAAAGAGTCCAACTCTGGCAAATCGTTTTGAGAAAAAAAAAAACAAATTTTGAAAAGAAGTGCCAAACATGGACTGCTTTGCCAGATACAGAGTCGCCACCTAAATATTTTTAAAATGGGGAATTTAGGAAACCCTGACTCGGTGCCAAAGGCCACGTGTCCGTCATCACCAAATGTCTCGGCTCGGGAGCTTGGGTATGATCGGGGAAGGTCAGCTATGAGCACCCCCTTTCGCCCGGTCCGAAGACCGGCCTCTACTAACCGTGATATCCGATTTTGAAAACATTATGTGTTTTTATTCCAATTGTTAGCCTAGAATTACTATGTTATGCGCGCAGCAAACAAGTATAGACTAGATTGCCTAATTTGGAAATAAACATCGCATATCTGTTCGTTTTGAAAACGTTTTGGAATTTGCTACTCACAAGTAGGCTAAAACACGGACTTCAATGAGTTTTTCCAACTCAAGCAATCCAACCTCCACCCACAGGCATTCAAACAGTTTATCTCACATAAGCATTTAGCCGCATGGTAAGCATACTGTCATGGCAACATTCACACGCATGTGGTATGCTAAAGCGTAAAATACTTACATCGTACTCCGTGCCAAAACAATAAACTAGTTAGCAAACATGCATGTCCTAGTTCATGTTAGAGTGTCTAATGCATCGCATACAACATGTAATTAGGATAGGCTCGGCTAATCCTAAAAATGACATGTGAAATGCACTTTATTCGATGCACGTATTCAAGTTAGATTTGAAATACAATGCAGTTTGTATGATGTACCGAGCCCGGTGCATGTCAACAAATGCATGGATGCACGCATGCATAGCATAAGGTATGCTAAAATGAACGTGCCCTAATCTACCATCGTAAGCAGGTAAATAAAAGGGAGAAAGAAATGGGGGTTGGGAGACATACACACCACTCACCCACACTTATTACAATTATGCCATCGCTCGGAGGGACCAAAAGAATAATACAAATTAATTAACTACGCAAGCTAACTAAATATTACAAATTCACTAAATTAATTAACAAATTAATTTAGTTAATTAAAGCAGTAAATGCCTCGGGAAGAGGGCAAGGTGCATCACACGCCCGGAACTCGCTCGGAATCGCACTGCCATGCATGATTGCCTCTGTTTTCCCTGCTTTCCATCTCAGAAAACTGCCAAAACTTCAGGAATACTTCCTTGAGCACTGGAGATCACCACCGGCTGAAGGATGTGGCCACCGGCACTGAATTCATCCATCGGCTGCTAGTAGATTGCCGGTCGGCACTGGACAGTGCCGGTCGGCACAAAATGCTCGCAGAACCTCAAAGGAGAAGGCAACTCGGCATATGGCAATGCAATTCAAAGCATATATGCACTAAACACAATCCTTATCATACTAATGACTCAAAGGAAGATGTGCCTCGATTCTCGGACCACCAATCACGCATTTCCATGCATGATGGCCCAAAGAACCAAGTGTGCAAATTTGATTTCAAATGCATGCAATGTAAACAAGCACATAAAGGTGCCAAACCTCCATCATACTTCACTTCAAGAGGCTTAGCATGCATGCCAATGTGGTGCAATCCTAGACATATCAACTAGTATGCAAAATGGGCAATGCAAGCAAGCAAAACATGCTAGGTGCATAACCTAAGCAAGGAAGCATATGGACTAAGCAAGGGGGTGGACTCAAGCATGGATTAGGCAGCTCCAAATAGGCCTAAAACCATTGGCCAAGATGCTAAATCATGAGGGCCAAACACACATGCACACATGCACAAGTTAAGGCACCAACACTTAAGCATAATAAACAACATTCAAGCACACTTGAAATGAGTTAGACATGGACTACTAGCATGCATATAAAGCTCTGAAAATCATGCAAAACATGATGCCAAATCATGCAACAAAGCAAGTCAAACATGCAACAAATGGCCCAAGTACTTGAGGTTCACCAATGAGGCTTTGAACTACACTTATGCAAAACAAATATGGCATGCCTTGAACAACCCAAAACAGATTTTTAGCATGTAAAACTAAGCCCAAAGACTACTTAGATGGCATCTAAGAGGCTTGAATCCAAAGGCATGCAACATGGCCAAAACATGGAGCATTCAACACATGCTTTTAAAGCATTAAAGAGGCAACTAAGGCAAGCATACAAGCACACCGAAGGGTCTGAAATAGCATGCTAAATGGTTCCAAACCATCAAAATGATGCAAGCAAGGCATGTTACAAATGCATACTCAAAGGCTAGCAAGCCTAAAATGCAAAGGGGCTATATAATGCATGCCAAGATCAACCCAAACGACTATGGATAGAGCTAAAACATGTCAAAATAAGCACAAAACATTCATAAATCTAAGCCTAAAACAAGCTCAAATTAGGGCTAACAACCTAGGCATGTTAAGGGACTAAAGAGGCATTACAAAGCAACCATGCAAAGCATGCAAGGAGTACTAAAACCAACACATAGCAATGTCATATTAGGGCATAATAAGAATAAAATGCAGCCAAAACATGCTCTTCAAGCATTCAAAACTAAGCTCCCTTAAGAGGCCAAATCTTGCCATTTTCAAGGACATCAAGGAGAGGGGGTGGCCCTCTCCTTCTTGGGACTCTAAGGCACCATCTTCACCACTGAAATCCCTCAAGATTTCAGTGGTGAAGAGATCCTAACACCAAAGTCTCGGATCTCTCACAAAATAGCACAAAAAGTGGCCTTTTCAAGGCCTAAAGGTGGTCAAACCTTTCCAAAGCACAAAGTACCCTTAATAAACTATCAAGAGGACTAAAAAATAGAACTTTTTTGTATTGAACACTAAGCACAAAAACAGTTCAAGAATAGGTCAAAATGGAGTGCAAGAATGGGGTAAATAAAGTAAGTTTCTCACCCTTGTTGACCCTCTTCACAAATGTTGACTTTGTTGGTTCCTTGAGCTCCAAACTAGTCAAAAACTTCGAGAACAAGCCTCTGGACCCTCAGCAACCAAAGGAAGGTGAAACACTAGGTGTTGATGTGCAATAGTAAGACACAAACACCTAGTCACACAAACAAGAGAGAAAAAGGGAGATAGAATAGATATAGGATTCAAAACCTAAAACCAGAGCTTCTTCTCACCTTTCTAACCAAAGTTTTTTCTAACCCTAATGCCAAGAGAGAAGGCCTTCTCTTATAGGCAACCATCTTGTAAAGCTTGTCAAACAAGCTTACAGGGAGGGCATCCCTCCATACACGTGTATGGAGGGGAGGCAAGTGCAAGAAAGCTGTCTAAAAATATCTCCAAAAACAGCTGTAAAGTGATTGGCAGGGCAAAATGGTCATTTTGCCAAAATGAGTGCCGACCGGCACAAAATAGTGCCGACCGGCACAATATAGTGCCGATGGAAACATCAACCAGCCGGTGGCCTCTAGCCACTGCCGGTGGTGTGTGGGAATGCCTCTCAAAGCATTCCCCGTCTCTCCAAGGCAAAACACAAGTGTTTGGTGCAAAACCAAACACAAAACAGTCAAGTTCGGAGGTCCTGAGGCAAGGTGCGTAGCCGAGAACTCCGGGAACTCCAAACAAACACAAACATGGGTAATCACCGAGTGTTCAAGCGGTGACGTCCAAGTCTTGAGGACGATCAAAAATGGGGTGTCTACAGATTGCTGCAGAGTAGTGGGTTTTTGGCTGTCTCATGGCTTTTGGTCTGTTGATTTAAAGTGTGTGGTAGTGTGATGATGCCCCTTCTGGTGCTCTATTGCTTTGTTGTTGATGTCTGGTCTGAGGTGGATGGTTGCTATTTGGTGCTAGGGTTGTTCTGTTTTGGTGCTCTGGTGTGCTAATTTGTTCTGTTTTGGTGCTCTGGTGCTCTGATTAGTTGCTGATGAAGAGTTCTATTGGGATTGTTCTGCTTTGCCAAGAGGTCCTGGGGTATGTTGCTGGTTGATGCTAGTTTGTTGCATGGCATTGGAGGTCTGTTGGGATTTCAAAATGCTCTGTAGTCTTGATTAGTTGCTGATGTAGTGTTTCTGCTGGGATTGTTCTGTTTTGCCAAGTGCTTGTTCCAGCTTGCAGAGTCCTGGGGTATGCTGCTGGTATGTAGAGTTTCTGCTGGGATTGTTCTGTTTTGCCAAGAGCTTGTTCCAGCTTGGAGGTCTGTTGGTGTTGCATGGCATTAGAGGTCGAATTTGCTTGGGCTACCAATTTGTCTGCTGTGAAGATATGGAGTGTGTCATTGAGTTTATTTGTGGGTATGCTATTGTGCATGGAGTGTGGCAACCTAGCAACTATTGGTAATCCAGCAGCAAGGGTATTAAAGAGATTGGAATAGAGAAATTGTGTATCTGGTGCTGAGTTCTGTGGTCAACTTATATCAGGCCAGCCAGATTTGGTATCAGTCCAGCCTTTCTTCATTTTCTATTGAGTTCTACTGAGTTCTGTTGTTTACAGCTGTTTAAAGCTCAAAGGTGCAGCTTGGCTATGCTAGCATATTGAGCTCTAGGATTTCAAAATGCTATGTAGTCTGTTGGTTTGCTATGCTTAGGTGCTAGCATCGGTTGGTTGGTTGGTCAGTTCTTTTTTCGTTGGTCTCTCACCAACTTTGGGGTGCTAGCAAATAATAGGATGAGCTTTGTGATGCCAACCTAGTTGGGATCATTTAGTTCATTATGATGCTTTTGCGCTTCCCTTTTCTTTATTGATGTTATTTGTCTTGTACGTCGTACTTGTTTATTCTATCAATAAAGTTTCTTTTTTGCCGATCAAAAAAAAAAATATATATATATATAATGCGGGTGTTTAGGAAGTTGCTATTTTAGTATGCTATTTTAATTTTTGACTATTTTAGTAGGCTAAAATTTTTGTGTTTGGAAAGATGATTGTATTTTTTTGTAATTGGATGTGATGTTTGTAAAAAAAAAAAAGTGAAATGATTATGAATTTAATGTGACATTTTGTCATATTGACAATTTTATTTTTTAGTGTTATTTTAACCAAAAAAGCTAAAAGCCTTCTTCCTAAACACCCCCAAATTCACATTTTGCTTTTTCTTCGAGGAATAAAACTCAAATTCTCTGGGAAAGGACACGTGGCCACTGATTGAGTGTAGATGCAATAGAAACCAAGCATGCTCTCACTCCATAAATAGCAGTCAGTTATATCTATCTATCCAAACCACCAAACACTACTAAGCTATAAACTACATACATAGTAGTGTACTCTAGTCATGGCTCTTTTTCTCAACTTTCACTTGCTTTTCATTGTCTATATAGCTCTTATTTCTCTTCTTATGAACTCATGTTCTTGCTTCAATCCCAAGCGCTTTAATGTCTCAAAGTACCAATCTTATAATGACTGGTCCCCTGCTGGTGCAACCTGGTATGGAAGCTCCACTGGTGCTGGATCCGATGGCAATATATATATATATAAGAGATGCGAAGTACTCTTCGGTCCTACTAGGACAATGGCTATGGAAGTCTGGCACAATTGCGCTCCACCCAAAGTGAAATTCTTTGGGTGGTTGGCTTGGAGTGGCAGAGTGAAAACAGCAAGTTTCTTGCAGAGATTAGGGATATTAGAAGTGAATGCAAATGTGGGGTGTGTCTTTTGTCAAGGGGAGGATGAAACAACTCAACATATCTTGCTCTGTTGTCCTTTTGTTTGGCGATTGTGGTCTCATATTATGAAATGGTGGGGGGTGCAGTGGGTTATACCCAGCTCTGTGGAAGGGTTACTGCAGTGGTGGTCATTTTGTAAGATGAAAAAGAAGGAGAAGCAGATTTGGAAAGTCATACCTTTGGATGTCTGTTGGTCTACGTGGAAGCATAGAAATGAATGCGTCATTAAGGGTTCTCGGCCAAATCTGGAAACTTTATGTGAGTCTGCCAAAGCTAGAATAGCTTTGTGGGTTAAGGCATCCCCAGTCAAAGTGGAATTTTCTGTCAATGATGTAGTCTTTAACTTGTGGCAGGTCCAGTTCTGTATTAGGAATGGGAGTTGATGATTGCTGTTCTGTCATCTGTGTTCCTGCTGGTGATCTGATATGGTGATTGCTATTCTGTCATGTGGTCTGATATGGTGCTACCATTCTGTGGTCATTTTATACTACACCAGCTGCTGGAAAATGATGGTTGTGATGCTTTTTCATCTGAGGGTCTTAGTTCATCTGATGGCCTTAGGAGTGGCTCTTGAGCTAGAATCTGCAGCTTTTTTTGCTTCTGTTGTGAGTAGTGGTGCTGCAGGTTGTTTTTAGTCTACAAAGTGCATTGCTACAGGACATTATAGAGTCATGGATAGACTTGCCATTTCATCCCAACTTATCAGAATTGCTGGCTGGTGCATTCCCCAACTGCTATGCTTGCCTATTTTGCTGATCTGATTTTGGCTATTTCAGCAGTTTCTGTTTGTTCTGTTCTGCTTGGCTGAACTGCTATGCTCTGCTAATTCTGTCTGCTGTGCGTTTGGGTACTCCTGCAGAGCAGGTTCAGAAGTTTTGTTTTGATGCAAAATTGCTATGGTCTAGGAAGTTTGGTGTGTTATGCTTTGTTCACCTCTAATGTGCCTCTGCTGAGATGGCTGTGGGTGGGTTGGTGTCTTGCCTTTATGCCTGCTGTGCCAACACTAGGGTAGTAATGTGGCTCAAGGTGCTTCAGGCTGCTGGTTTGTCTAACATGTACCAAGTGTACTACTGCACTCCAGATCTGGCTGGGTTTATGGTGATCTGCTGTGTTCTGCACTAGGATGGCCCTCAGTACTTAGGCTGTTGATGGGCTCTGCTGGTTTGTCTACTGATCTGCTATGGTGTTGTTGTCCTGTTAATGATCTGCTGCTGCTAATGTTCTGTTAATTTTGTTGTTCTGTTACATGGTCTTTAGTTAGTGCTATGCAATCCATAGTGACTTCTTATATGTTTTGGTGAGCTTGGCTACTTTGTGGTTTTCTGAGCATAGTTGCTGGGATGGTTGTGGGGGGACTGGTCTGTGCCTAGCTGGCTGGGGGTGGGCTGAGCCTGGTTGATCCTGTGATGGCCCCTCCTATTGCTGCTCTGCAGATAGTCCTGAAGCATTGGTGCTTAGCATTACCAAACTTGTAATCAGCCAGAGGCTTGGTAGTAGTCATGGTGCTCTGTCAATTGCCCCAGCAGTGGAGTGTTTTGTTGCTTTTTTGTGTTTTGGTTTGTTTTGTTTTGCTCTGCATGTTGGTTTCTCACCAACTTGGAGTTTCGAGTGTGTTCTAGCAGATGATTTGGTATGCATCTAGGTGCCAACCTAGTTGGGATCTGTATGTTTCACTGTGATGCTTTTTGCACCCTCTTTCTTTATTGATGTAAGTTTTCATACTCGTTATGTTTATCCATCAATAAAGTTTTTTTGCCGATCAAAAAAAGAAAATATATATATATATTTATATTTATATTTACATACATACATATAGAGAGTGAAAGAGAGACAGAGAGAGTGAGCGAGAGTTGTTATAATACATAAATGCTATTTACTCCGAAAAATTATTCTAAAAAATACTAGGAATTTGAATGTAAAGATTAAATTTAAACTTGTCATGGTATGGACCACATTAAGAATGAATTTGATCTATACATTTCAAATTCTAGAGATATTTTGATTTTGATTTTTTACTAATGAAGTGGCTTTGATTTTTTTTTTTTTTTCATCAGCCAAGAAAAGACTTTATTGATATAAAACACAAAGCATGCATAAATTACATCAATAAAGCGGGGAAGTGCACTAAACCTTAATGACTCCAACTAGGTTGGCACCGCAAAGGAAGTACAAACAAAAGATAGCACTAATGAAGTGGCTTTGATGATGTTTAATATTGGAGATGTGTTGTATTTGTTTGTATGTGTAGTTGGGGCATGTGGATATCAAAATGCAGTGGATCGACCACCATTCTCTTCTTTGATATCAGCTGGTGGCCCTTCTCTATATAAATCAGGCAAAGGCTGTGGAGCTTGTTATCAGGTGTGTGATTAGCTCAATTATCTTGTAATATTCCATTAAGCCTAAAAACTTAAAAATCGAACACAAAATTTGAAATAAAGAGACATTAATGGACAAAGTTTTCAACGTGGGGTCACCAACAAATTTTCTAAATCTTTCCCAACCATGTGTTCTGTGTGTCCTTTTATCTGTCTCATTTTTATGTTTTTTGAATTACTAATCCTTTATTAATTTATGCACCTAGACTCATAAAATACATCAATGGGCATAATTTTTAAAAGTGAGCTCCACTAATAAATTTTCTAAAAGCCTATCCAACTATTTGTTTTGTGTGCCAGATTTCTATGTTTTTGTTACTAATTTTTCTTTAATTTATGTAACTGCACAAGTGGACACAAAAATTATATACACTAGTGAACATAATTTTTAAGAGTGAATCTCGCTAATAAATTTTTTAAAATCTTATTCAACAAGGCCTTTTGTGCATATATAATTATGTGTCTAGTTTCTATATTCCTATACCTACTGATTCACAAGTAATTTGTGAAAATTTCAGGTGAAATGCACGGACAATGCGGCTTGCTCCGGTAATCCGGGGATGGTAGTTATAACAGATGAGTGTCCCGGTTGTGTCTCGGAATCTACTCATTTTGATTTAAGTGGCATTGCGGTTTCAGGCCAAGCTAATCAATTGCGCAATGCCGGAATCTTACAAATACAATATAAAAGGTGGCATACCATATACCGTAGACCTAAAAATTTAATATTTGGCCTAAATTGAATCAAAATGCGAGCTCAACTATACAGTAATTGAATCTGAAAGCTTCTTAAGAAGACAAACTATCTGTCAACAAAAACATTTTTTCTCTAGAGTTCCCTGCTCTCTAAAAATTCTCTTTCTATAAACCTCCACCTCGGGGCCTTCCCGCTGGCCAGCCGGCCGCCGCCTTTGGCCATGGCGGTTGGCTGGCCTATCTTTTTCTTCTTGTGTTCTTGGGTTTTCTCCTAATAAACTTGAGCCCCATTAGTTTTTCCTCCATCTCCTTTTCAGATCTAATCTCTAGATTTGCTTAGGTTGTTGTTTTGGTTCTTTCGTTTTTGTGTAGCCTCCTCCTTTGGTGCCCATGTTAGCTTTGATGGGTGGGTTTGGTGGGTTTTTCTGTCTCGTATGGTTAGGTTCGGTGGAAGTGGTGCTTCAGCCATGGTGTTCAGCTTCAACAGTGGGTCTTGGTTTAGGTTGGGTGCGTTGAAAATGGGTGGGTTGGTTCAGGAACTTCATTCGGGCACTTCTTTGCGAGCGGGAGTTTGAGGGGTGGAGGATTCAGAGTTGTTTTGGATCTCCATTCGGGCGCTCCTGTGCGAATGGGAGTTTGAGGGGTGATTTCCGTTCCTTTCTTTGGTGGTCGGTGTTTGTGTTCGGCTTTGAGGAGATTGGTGCTGGGTAAACAAAGAGGGGCCTGCTCAGTGGTGTGGATGTGGATCATTCGAGGGAGTTGTTTGGGTCACGGTGAAGAACCAAAGGAGGAGGCTGCAGCAGCTGTAGAAGAGGAGAGTGAAGCAAGAACAGGCTATCGATGTTCAGAGGTGAAGTTATCAGTTTCGGTCTCGGGTGGTTCTCGATGGTGAAGCAAGAAGAGGCTGTCGATGGTGCTCGCCGGCAATGGAGCCTGAGAGTTCGGCAATTTCGGAGGTTGAGTGTCCGACAATGGTGCAGGGTGTTCGGGCCAGGCGTGGGGCTCAAGAGTGTTGCAGTGGTTGAGTCTGAAGTGAGGGGCTCTAGAGTGTTACAATGTTTGGGGGGTGTACCTGGGGAGTGTTTCAGAGTTTTTTTTTTCTTTTTCATTTGTTTAGGTGGGGCTCAAGAATGGTTTATTTTATTTTATTGTTGTATTTTAAAATATAAAATGGTGAGACTAAGGGGTTGGTTGTAAGATCGCGAGTAGCACTAGTAGGAGAGTGAGTTTTACTCTTCGAATCTCTCTCATTGCGTTTTATTTCCTTGTACCTGTAAATTTCATATTTTTAGTGAAATTTTTCTTTGCGGATTAAAAATAATAATAATTGAATCTGAATATGAAATCTACACTATAGATTTAACTAGTTGTTATATAAGTCACACTTGATATAAATTTGATTTACACATTTGATTTTACAGTATTTTTCAAAATATGTTTTAAAAATATGAACTTATATACTATAGATAAATACTTAAACCATGGAAATTGTAGTCATGGGAAGGAACAAACAATTTACTTCCGTGACACTAATGTTGTCCAGTCACAATTTTTAACTTATTTCACTCAAAGAAACCAAGCATATCACCCTCATTATCCTTTTACTATTCCTTTTTTGTTTGTTTATTTATTTTAATCATTTTTCATGTTTGTTGTTACTATCAGCATCCGATTGTCAACCATACAAGATTTGCGGTTGTGATTGAAAGCGATATGTTTTTAACATTTTCTCATTGATTATGCTAAAATTAAATTTAGAATTTCATTTTATATTATTTTTTTAAAATTCCTAAAGTCTCTTAAATCATTCTTTTTTTGGGGCTCAAAAACACATTAATTTTATGTCACCTGTATACTCTACACCTAAGAAACACACTAATTGATAAATTAGATAGTTACTAAATAGAATTGAAAATGAAAACTATGAAAAATATAATTATTGATTTTTAAAAACTACATATACAAAATGAATAAATGATACAATTCTTGTTTTTTTTTTTAAAATTTTATTTATAATCTATTTGATAGACTTATAATCATTCACAAACTCTAACTTTTTAATAATATATGGCACATTGACGTATTATGTCTTAGAAATAACAAATATGCAAAAAAATCTCACACATAGCTCTAAGGCCAACAATTATTTATAGTTACCTTAGAATTTGAAGGAGGCATTCATGGTTAACAGAGGCCGGATGGACATGGAGATTAAGCTTGAATAAGAGGTATTAAAAAAAAATTAAACACCAAATGAAATCTTAATAATTACCATTTGCGGGAGGGGGAGAGAGAGAGAGAGAGAGAGATGTAAAGAATATTTATTCTTGCGGACATTAATATTTTACATGAATGCAGTGAAATATAAATTTCCCTTTTTTTGTGGTGGATTAACCAATAAATCCCAAATTTTAATCTTGTAATCCATTAGATCATAAATGTTTTCTTGTTAACCAAAAAGGACTTTAGTGTTGTTGTTTACCAATTTGCCACTGGGTAATTGTAGTTGTGTTTGTATATATGGAGATGAGGGTGTGTGTTGCCCATGCAGCCTACAAAAGCGCTATATTACTTTTATTGTTATTATGAATTGTTTGTGTGTGAAGGTAGGGGTATGAACAGTCCACGTCATGTAATTGTAGCTAATGTATCGTGATTGACCTAATGATATGGTACCTACATGGATTCAAATGCGAATATTTGGTTCGAATGTACCCAATAAAATACCGTCTTCGATAGAAGGGCTTTTCGACCCGACCCACAACGGAAGGATCGTTATGTTATATGTGTCGAAAGTGCCCAAATTGGATAGTTGAAATGTTGCCACATCAAGAAGAACCCTAGGTTCAATTTCATTGTAATTCGCCCGAATTCAAATTTCAAAATCTCCTTGATTGATTCCCACTTCCCAGATTCCCCGGGAGGGGGGGGATTTCGCGGTTTTGTGGGTGGAGCGCTAATACGTTGGTTGATTGAAGGTGGTGAGTTTGTCGGTGTGTGAAGCCCTAAATGTGGTGAATTGGGTAGTGTTGTGTGAACTTCGCCATGCATACTTGAAGAACAAGAGCAAGGACATTGAAGATTGACAAAATGATTGGCAAAAGTAAGTATTTTGTGTTGTTGTCTATGTTTGTATGTTTGTGCGTGATATGGTGTTGGGCAAAATGGTGTTTTTTTGTTGTTGGGTTATGAATTATGTGAAAGGTGTTACGTTGGGTCGTAGATATTGATTTATTAATTTTAAGTGTCGATTATTTGATGTGCTTGTTGTTGGGTGTGATGGGTTTGTAGGTCCTGTATGTGCACCACATACTGACGTTAGAGGACCACACATTGGGGGGGTAGGGTTTGTCCTGTTGGAATTTTGTGGAGTGTGGGGTAAATAGTTTTGAAATATGTGTTGGTGGTGTCATGGTGTGCTGTGTGGGGTTAATGGAAATATTTTCAGTGGAATTACGTTGAGGGTGAGGGAGACATGGTCAAATTATTTTGTATGTATGTTGTGTAGGATTGGAAGTGTGAATGTATTGAGTGTGGACGCAGTGTAAGCGTGTTGTGAAATGTACTTTTGTGGGAGTTTTTGTATGTATTTGCTTGCTGTTAGGATGTATTTGAATGCGGTCGTAGTGAGGAAAGTTTCGTTTGATGTGAGGGGTGGTGGATGTGAGTAATGAATGTGTGGTTTGTTATTATGTTAACTGGTATTTGTTGTTTGTTTGGTGTAGATGTGACAGTGTGGGTAGATGAATGATGTTTGACATATTTACCACTCCAACTGCATGTTACACACTGTGCAAGTTGTTCTGTATAGGCTGATGTTTGTGTTTCCCTATTTTCAGTGTATGCATAATTTTGGCATAGTATTGATAATTTTACAAACATACAACTGCATGCACATTAGTGTTTGATGATGTATATGTTTGTCTAGCTATTAAGTGTTTGTATCATTAATGGCGTCATGTATTGTGTTGCAGAAGTTGGCAGGACGTCGAGTCCATGGACTCGGTCATGTGAACAGAAGCGGAAAGAAGCATAAAATGGGACGACATCGAGTAATTTTGTGGCTGCTATACAATGTCATAATTTGTTTAAGCAACAGAGCAGTGGACCCCATTTGGGTAGTGTTGTAAGACATCCAAAACAAAGGCTGAACTTCCGTTCTAACGTCACCAGGCTTGTGAAAATGGTGTACGCGGTGAAGTTAACAGATATGCATCTCGTTCATTTATGGAAGACGCCTTTCTAGCTACTGTTCGGGGCGATACTGCTTAATCAGTTAGACCACACCGAGTTCCGAAAAGGTGATGATGTGGTCGTGAGTATTATACGAACGTACAATGTGTGTGAAGGGAAGTTCATTATTGGTGGTCGTCGCATCGACTTCACCGATGATGACGTGAGGTTGCTTTTTGGGTTACAAGGTGGCGGTGCATTCTTGGATTTTATGGCACAGCCTAGGCCTGCATCGGATTTTGTACAATGCAAGAGTGGTGGTGTTAGTCGAATAACTACGAAACTTGTAAGGGACTTGTTGTTTGATGTAGCGGTTGAAAGTACGACCACGGATTATGAGGACACTGCCAAACTGCTTTGCCTGTATTCTTGTGTGAAATTGTTTTTTTCCACATCTGGAGAATTTGTAAACTGGACCTTTATTCGTTACGTGGAGAATTTGATTGGACCAGTGCAATACGTAGTACGTTGATGTGTTCGATTAGGGATTTCTATCGGACACCACATAAAGTGACAGGGTGTGTGGTTTCTTTGCTAGTAAGCTGTAACGAGCCATATGTATATCTTGTTTGCCTTTTTAAATCAAAGTTTATGTCGCTGTCATACACTGCGAGGTATTGTAATGTACATTGTTTTAATGATATTTCCTTTTTGTGTTGTAGTATTGGTTATGTGAACACACGACTATAGTTGGGGAAAAATCTGCGCACATGTTTCCAAGGTTCCTAAAGTGGAACATGGGCGAGTTGATAACGAGTATACATGGCGTGAAGTTGGCAAACAGTGGCATTTTTACGGTAGTCTTGATTGTGAAAATATTAAACAAATTTGTAGATGTATGGATATGCATGTTCTTATTTGTTCATGGTTGTTAATTGTACGTGTAACCGGGGAAGCTAGTTACTGGTGAGCACGAACTTGCGATCTTGAATGGGGAAATTTTGTTGGAGGGCATGCACACAAATGGAGAGAGTAGTGACGATGGTGCAGATATGCATTCAACGCCGAACATGCATAGATGTAGCATCGAAATACGTGATGGAGATCGTTTGGCTACTGAACCTCAGACTACGAGAAATCCAGATGGTCAAGGCGGCAAATATGTCGTCAGTGACCAAGCTACGACAGATGTTAATGATGATGAAATGCGTAACCGCGACAAAGATGAAATTATTTCAAAATTGGAGGACGAAATTAGTGATTTGAAGAAAAAAATGAGATGCGAGCAGTATATTTGGTTGGAAAGTGTCTTGAAAGTGAAAGAAGAAGATAAAATAAGACTAGTGCAGGAAAATGCTGAGTTGTGAAAGGCTGTTAGTGTGTTGGAAGAGCAACTAGCGGACCTTGCAGTTCATAATGTCATGCAACAGTTCAACATGTCACGGGAAGGTAATGAGGCGACTGATGGTGAGACAAGTGGCAATGTACGTCATGCATGTCGAACAAGTGGTCGTGACACACCAAATCATCCAGAAATTGTGGTAGATGCGTCCCCAGTATCGCGCATACTTGCTATGCTAGAACAAACCGAATGTAATGGCATAGATGATGTTGTGGAGAGGGTGGCGGGTGATGTGGTTGTTGTCAGTCCGCTATTGGCAGATGGTAGAAAGGGTGATGATTGGCCGAACTCGTTTGTACGTAACATCAAGGGAAAGGTGAGGAAAAATTTTTAGTTGGCGAAGTTTGAGTACCCAGAATTGCGACTTAGGCAACAGCAAGTGAACAGTGAGGGATGTAGCGTACCTGCAAACAGAGTGGATGGGGTTGGCAAGCATGCTATGGATGTCAAAATGATCGATGTGGACGCAGTTAGGGGCGGTGACAATAAATTCTTTGGGCTTGGAATTAATAACCGGCATACAATTTGGAAGACGATGATGCAGCAGGAGAAAGACATTATTAGTTCTGCGTACGAACGTTACAGCGATGGGTGGGTTTTTTTTGTAATTTATTATTCCAGCATGGTGTTGTTGTGAGTATTGTCAGGGTATTTGACGTTAATGTTTGTTTTATATTTATGTGGTCAGGGCAATCATGTGGGTTGGACGGGTGGATGGTAATGCTGTGTACTTCTCAGATGTTAGAGCAATAGTCCGCCAAGCTGGTCTGCGAGGTAATGTAAGTGGTAGTGGCCACATATTCAGTACGTGTCTATGTTATATTTATGTGTATGGTGTTTGTAACGTGGGTGTTTTTGGGTGGTTACAAGTTATTGACACATATGTGGAGATGCTAGCTGATGAACAAACCAGGTTGAACGCAGGGAAAGAATTCCTGGAAACGTCATATTTTTTTAGCAGCATATGCCTGGTTAGTATGTTTAGTTTGTGTGCTATGATTTGATGTGGAGTCTGAGTTTTTACCGCGTGACATGTAATATGGTGTGTGCAAGATATGATGAAAAACGAAAACCTCTCTGCACATTATAATTATGTAACGAGTAACTTGGTGGCTACTAAAGGTGCTCGTTACATCCATTTCCCAATTTGTCATCTTTCACACTAGACACTTGTGGTGTATGACACGGACGCTAGCCGGTAGAAGCATTTTAATTCGATGCGTAATAGGAACGGCCCAGTGAGGGTACATTACGCTGAAGCGTTATACTTGGTAAGTTTGTGATGGATATAATAAAATGCTGAATGATATGTATATGTTAGCATCATTCCTGGTGTGATGGTTTTTTTCTGCTGCAGAAAAATATTGTGACCGAAATACAGCGGCAGATGCTAGACACATGTGGTAGGGACGATGTGGTGGAGACGCAGGATTTTGAGATTCTACTTGAGTTAGTGGTTGAATGTCCGCAACAGCGTCCAGACTCATAAGTGAGATGTGAACACGTTACTTTACCGATTTGTTTGTGTTTTTAGTCATACTGTCTTGTTGATGTTTTTTGTTTGTGTTCAATGGAGCATAGCCTTGATTGTGCAATTATTATATGCGCTGTTATGAGGTAGCATGTGCATCATGTGGAAGTGGGACGGTGTTTGCAAGGTGGCAACTACAGCGTTTTAAGGGCTAACTTGGTGAAGTTATTGGTGAATGATCCTGATCGTGGGTTAGCGAGCAATCCCGAAGCAGGAAGAAGTTGAACTTACTGCAACGTGACACAGAATTAGGTTTACTAAATGGTTTTAACGTAGTCAGTGTGTTTATTATGCTATGTATTAAGGGTGTTACAACATTTTGGTGTGTAAGACGTGGTTAGGATGTTATGTTTGTTCGTACAGTTAATGGGTCACTTCTTTTTTGGAAGAAGTATTGATCATTCATTGTTTTGTTTTGGTTTGTGACGCATGGTTGTTGCCGTGTAGGATTGATTGAAATATAATATGCTAGTATGGTTGTTATTGGGCATTGTTTGGAATGAGTTTTGATGTGTGTTAATGAGGGTGTTGAGGTAGTTGGTATGTTGCATAATACAGGTGGTAGGGACTTGCATGTACCCACTAGGGTAACTGATTTGTGCGACGTCGTGGCATGTAAGACTAATAAATATACATTTGTGTCGTACCACTAAACTAAACGGGTTACATTATGTTGGTCATTGTGGTAGTTGTTTTTTTCTTCAGTTGAATGACATGGCATGTGAGTCAAATGATGACAGGTTTGTGATGGATGCCAAAATGAAATTGGTTACGTTATGTTGGTCATTGTTGTAGATGGTTTTTGGTCATTTGGATTTGTGATGTTTGGTTATTTTTGTGGTAATTGGATTGAATTTTGATATGGTGTTAAGGACATCCTTAGTTATGTTAAATATGGAGTAGTTTTTTTATGTGAATATGGTTGTTAGTGCGTGTTTTTTTTATTTATTTTCAATGGGGTTGTTATTGGGTGTTCGTACAGCTAATGGGTTTATGGTTTTTTGGATATGTTGTTGATTGTTCATCGTTTTGTTTTGGTTTGATATGCATGGTTGTTGCTGTGGATTATTGATTGAAATATAATATGGTCTAATGATTGTTATTGGGTGTTGTTTGGATTTAATTGTGAGTTGTGTTGATAAGCATTTTGATGTGGTTGTCAAGTTCCATAAATTTGGCGGTAGAGACTTGCAAGTACCTATTACATTAACTTATTTTGGTGACGATGTGGCAGGTTAGGTGGCTGATTATGTATGTATGACGTACCACAATAGTGAATGGGTTACGTTATTTTGGTCATTGTGGTAGTTATTTCTTGTTAAGTTGGATTTGTGATGTTTGGTTTTTGGTGTGATAATTGGATTGGATTACAATATGGTGTTAACGGCATCCTTTGGTACATGGAGTGTTGTAGGAGATATGTTAAGGTGGTCACCAAATGCAGTAATTGGTGTGTAGAATTGTAAACTTAAAGTATGATGCTTGTAAAACAAATTATTTGCTAGAACGATGTAAACCGTAAGTTTGCTAAAATTTAACGTACTAATACTAGAAAATAAAAATTCATATGGTGTCATTACATAATGACGACTTATTTAAAAATATTTGATAGTAGAGTTGTTGAAGATGTGAACGGATTATATTGGTGCGTTGCATGTCTTCCTATTATGATTGTCCATATGGCCGCAGCGGCCACAATGGATTTGTTGTACATGCTCCCCCCTTGAAAGTATCCGTTTCTTTTTTGACCTGCCTGGTGGACGTTTCACAACAAGGGGTTGAATGAAGTAATCATTTGGACTGAACGGAGGTTGTTCCACTGTAGGTATTGAGTATATGGTTGGTGCGTATGTGGAACGGTACTCAGACATATGGAAGTACGGTTATACAAGCTCGTTCAAATCCCTACCACTCCTTCGAACGGCGCCCACAACATGTGCACATAGGAAACCTTTGAGTTGCCACTGGAAGCATGAACTTGTACGCCTCCCAACGTCAACAGTGACTAAGGGGAATGAGTGCACTTTGTATATGTCTGCATTTGACTGGCTGACATTCCACAACCTGCCTGTGTTGAAAGCTGTATCCAAGCGGGCCTCCATTTTGGGACAAATTGCGCCGGTCCAAGTTTGGGATGCCACACGATGTTTGGCCATTTGCCGCATTAGTTTGGTTCTAATACTGTCAACCATGCGGGTTATTGGAAGGTTGCTTGACTTCCTTATCCATGAGTTGAATGATTCGGCGGCATTAGAACACATCTCCCCATAACGGTTGCCCTTGAAAATTGTTAAATCAGGAGAGAATATTAATGTACTCGTCATAACATAGTATCGTGATTGGGTTCTTTACATATGCCACATGCAATTTCGTAAGAACACATAAAAGGCGTACCTGAAGAAGGCATTAGCCCAATTTTGTGGATATGCGTTTGCTATGAATTCGGCAGCAACGCCACGTCCTGATTTGTGGAATTGTTCCACTTTCTGATTAAATGTGGCGACCTTTGGTGCGTACGCACAATGTCATAGTTTGGTAACCAACCCAGCACAATGCATACTGTTTGAATACCGTAACCTGTCCTTTAGGTTCCTCTACAAATGTTGGAAACAGAAACCATGTTCTGCGTTTAGAAAAACGGTTGGCATCGCTTCATGCAAACCATCATTTCTGTTAGAAATGAACATCAGTTGCCTGTCCACATTAACCACTTGTGCAAGTTGTTGAAGGAACTAGGACCAGTTCGATGTGTTCTCGGAGTCCACAACTGCGTATGTGAGGGGGAATAACCCTGACACGGAATGCGAAACCAAATGTTGAGGACTTTGTGGGTTAATATGACATTTGTTCATAACAAAATTGGTTGGATGAAATAGTTCATTGATTTTCAGGCAATGGGATGTACTAACCTTGGTTGCCATCCTTTGTAGTGGCGGCGAGTAGGAATCCTTTCAAACGTCCTTTCAGAAAAGTAGCGTCCAGGAAAAGCAACGGACGACAATGATTAAAACCGTCAATGCAGGCTTTAAATGATATGAAGTACTAGGTGAAACGTAGGGTTTGGTCATCGTACTCGAATTTGATATAACTACCTGGGTTGTGTGCCATCACAGTATCACTGTACCATCGTAACTGATCGAAAGAAATGTTCTGAGCATCGAATAGTTCGCCCCTTGCTTTTTCAACCCCCAGCCACGTAACGCGGTAGCTAATGTCCAGTCTGTAATTTTGTTTCAAATCTAGGATGACCTCGGTAGAGCGTGTGAGTGGTCGGCCACATACCCGTTGTGAAATAATGTCAGACACTAACTCAGACCCTACCAGCGAATTTTTCGAAGTACGGATGGCTACGCCACAAATGTGTTCACTATTCCATTTTTGAAGGTAAAAAAATCCGTTTGCCTCTAATTTGCGAGCATAAATAGACCATGTACATCCATTAGTCTCGATCATTGCACAAACAACGGTTACACAGACAGAATCATTTTTCTTGTATTTGAATTGAAATCGATATTCGACCGCGTATTTTAGCAATACATTGCGGAACTCTGAAGCTCCACCCTCAAACCCCTGCCCTATGTGAGTGAATCCAGTTGCCCATGAATGTGATAGGAAGACCTTGTCATTGTTTGGACAAAATGTTGGCAACAAATCCACCTCGTCATCAACGTCCATGTCACTTTGTACCGTTACCTGGTCAGGGGAGTTAGTTGCAACGTGGGGATATTCAGCAACACAAGGACCATCCCCCTCACCCCGGTGGTATTCAATAACCACATCAACAAGTTGTAATCGGAATAACCGGGCAAGGCATACCATGTTCTGCATGTCAATATCGTTTTACAAGGCAAAATTGTTATACCCCGGAATCTTGTAGAACAACAACACTTTCCCCGGTGACAGGACATCGTATTTGGTACAAATGAAATCGACAAGTTTGGCAAAGTTATATGGCGGTGGCAGTTCATATGCAACATTAATGGATTGGTGACAACATAAAAGCATGAAAAAGGAGTCCATCTATAACATAAATAGAATTGTTTACAACAATGATTATTGTATTGACATGAAATGAACTGGAAGGTTCAGTGCAAAGAAAACCAAAATGACCAGAATCCCGTCAACACGAAATGATACATTACACGGGACAGAGAAACAGTGTGCCATACCTGAACACAGCAGAAACTGATCACGTCGATTGCAGAAACCCCACTCTCATCTCACACACAGCAAAACCCAAAACCCTATTCTCCGTCAAAACCCTTCACAAATTGAATCCAGCGGCTCCACGCAAACGTCTGATTGCATATTCCAAAATATACAATACCTACCCTAAATAACTACTTAGGGTACATACGTCCAACCAATGGCCATCAGAATTTGAAAAAGGACTTCGTGGTAAGACGTTCCACATAATGAGGACTACACAATCAAACATATCAAATGCGGGATTAAATGGTACGAGAGTTGTCAAATTGGGACTTTTCTATAAATTTCCCTTTTTTTTTAGAAGGGATTTAGTAATTCTTGCTAAAAAAAAAATTAATTAATTAGTTAGGTAAAATATATAATATATTTCTATTATGAAAAGCAATTCCTTAAAGTATATATATATATTGTTAGGTATAAAATTTTGAAATTTAAATTCCTAAATCATAGGTGAATTCAATAGCCAATGATATGTAAATTTTAAACTTTAAATTTCAATTTTGAATAGCCAATGATATTTTTCTCTTTTTAAAAAATAACAAAAAATCAACATAATTGGATTGGAGTTTTGAAACTCTTAGAGCTTTCAAAATTAAAAATTTCCTTTTATTTATATAATATATAGATAGATGGGTACAGCCTTAAAACCTAATCTTTATAATTATTATATAAAAGTGTTAGTTTTTGTTTTTAATTTCACGTAGGAGGCTCAAAACCTAATCTTCATAACTTTATTACTACATGTTAGCTTTTGTTTTTATTTTCACGTACGAGCAACAATTGAGCATTAATGAACACGAAAGTTGATGAAATAATTGTTCCGAGACTTAGAAACCTTAAAACGAATCAAACGTGAGTTTGAAGCATGAAATGAAATTGATTATGAAATTGAATTAGCTCTGGAATTGTAGCATGATGTGAATCTCCACCTTCCACCATAGCAGGCCTTGTGACCTAACCACTTTACATAATAATTGATTTTTAATATTATATTTGGAATCTGGATCATGAATAGTGGATTTGAAAACAAAAAAGAAAACAAAGTGAAACATCAATAAATCTAAAAATGTGATATTGTGAATGGTTTAATCTTTCTTTTTTTCTTATGAACCCAAATGTCTTATTAAAGTGGAAATTACACAAAAGTGCGGTCACTTACATGTTTGGATTTAATTTTTTAAGGATAAAAGTAGATTTCTTCAAATGTAAAATTACATATTTGGGCAATCTACACTATAGAGGTTTTGAATTTTTCCTCCTCATGGAACAAATCCCACATTATGAACAAAAACGTAATATTCCTATGTAATATTCTAATAACGTAACACTCCAATATAATACACTAAAAAACTTTTTGGTGTACTTTTGCTAAACGTAACAATGTAACACTCTAAAAAAACTCCCCAAATGCAACAACGTAACACTCCCAAAAAACTTCTTAGTATATTTTTTTTCTAAACGTAACAACGAAACAATCCAAAAAAACTCTTTAGTGTATTTTTTCGAAATGTAATATTCCAATGTAACACAAAAAAAAACTCCTTAGTGTACTTTTTTTCAAACGTAACATTCCAATGTAACACAAAAAAATACTAAAAAACTATTTAATATATTTTTTCTAAACATAACACTCACAGTTTGAAAATTATATATTTACCCAAAACTTACTAACGAATTTTTGTACTCTTTTTGGAAAGGTTTGAAGAATCTCACATCCTTTTTTTGAAATGTTAAATTAGAATGTTACGTTTAGAAACACTAATGAATTTTTTTGTGTGTTATGTTGAAGTGTTACACTAAGGAGTTTTTTTAGAGTGTTATATTAAAGTGTTACATTTGATAAAAGTATACTAAGGATTGTTTTTGGAGTATTACATTAGAGTGTTACAGTTTAAAATTATACATTTGTCCAAAACTTACTAAAAGGTTTTTGTACTCCTTTTGAAATGTTTGAAGAATTCAAAATTGAGAGGGTAATTTTTAAAGAGAAATTGGGCCGAGCTACGATCCGTTAATCTCTGTTTTGGGCCGGACTAAGGGTCAGGTATGGGCTTTCAATAGTTCGGTCCCAGGTCGTCCGAGTACCAAACTGGGTAGAGACTTCGGGAAGGGTTTGACCGAGCTATCTAGAGCTAGGCCTGGTAGATGGCTGAGGTATTAGTAAAAAGGAAGGCCGAGAACGCCATCTACATCATTGCTTAGTTGAGAGCACGACAAAAATAAGCTAGCTCGGTTAAACCGCACCAACTTAGTCAAGGAGAAAACCATCTCATTTGGTTAGTAGTGAATACAGTGTTATCAGGATAGGCATTCTTTACTGGGAGTGTGATTGATTCCTAGGAAGACTCTTATTAGGAGAGTTGGAATCCTACTAGGATTTTTCCAGGTAGAATGCATAAAAGCTGATAACAGGACCTATGTACATGTATCACAATTTCTACTCTAAAAAACATAGAGCTTTTTGTCTATTGTTTATTATCTATTTGCTGACTTAGGCATCATAGAGGTATCCAACACAAACCCGCCGGCTAGCTCACGTTTGTGTTTTCAGGAAGTAAAGCGATGACGTTTGGACGAGTGCAAACTTGTTCAACAGGATTATACGAGAAGATTATTTCGTGCTCGTACAATTGGCGCCGTCTGTGGGAAAACACAAAGAACAAAACCTTTTGATCGAGTTTTCCTCTTTAGTTGAAATCAATGCCGCACAATGAAGATTTGTCGTGATCTGCTATTGATGGGAAAACCCCAGAAGGGGGTGGGAGATGCGAAGGCTTACCTTTTATCCCATCCATGGCAGAGTTAAACCCCTAGCGACGGAACTCCTAGAGGGACACATGGGAGAGACGGGGCTCCAGTCCTCGTCGCTCCCAAAGTCCTAAAAGGCAAAGGCGGAGGTTGGATCCTCAGGTTTTGGAGGATTGCGTGAGGGAGCAAGACGAATTAATAAGGAGGATGGTGGCAGACATGGAGACTATGAAGCGCCAGATAAAGGGCAAAGGGGTGACAACGAAAGAGGGGCGCAAAGGTAACACGCTCTCCTACCACTCGGAAGATCGTGACAGACAAGTCATACCATCACACCAAGCTGAAAATAGGAGCCTTAGGACAAGCGATACACAATCAAGGACTTCTAGGACTCGTTACTCCAGGTCTAAGAGAACGAGGACTGAAAAGTCTTATATGGAAGGAAACAGTTACAGGCCCTCGTACTCACACTAAATGACGTCTTGGCACACAGAGTTGCCAAGGTCGGCAGACCTACGGATAGTGCTTGAGGAAATGGCTCGAAGGAGAGAAGACACTCAGGCACGCGACCCCCACAGAGTCTCTGCACTACAACAATTGGCACCTAGGACGCATAGGAGTGTCGAGGTTGGAAAGCCAGAGCCACGCCTTGCCTATGAACTAGCTGACAAAGCACTAGCAAGGTTGCAGAGTTCGCTGTTCGTTCCGACGATAAAGAATGCATCATTCCCCTCAGGCTTCCACCAGCCCAAATTCACTATTTATGAGGGAAAGTTGGATCCCTACATGCACTTGAGCCACTTCCGCCAGGTTATGGCAGCATATCGGCGAAATGAGGCTATAATGTGTATCTTTTTTCCTTCCAACCTTGGTGACCTGGGCCGAACATGGTTTGAAAGGTTGCCAGAAGGCATCATAGCCTCATGGGCGCAATTGGCAGAGGCATTTGTGACTAGATTCAGAAAAAATACCAAGACACTAGTGGAGACTGACCAGCTACTTTCCATTAACATGGGCGAGAAGGAAACATTAAGGTTTTACAACAGTCGATATTAGGAGACTTTCAATAAGATTGGGGATTGCCCCCACAAACCTCGCCATCGCACAGTACAAACGGGGTTTACCGGTCGATAACAAGTTGAGGGATTCAATGACGATGATGCCACCCCTCACGATGGAGGCCTTAATGGAGAGAGTGCATCAACATATCTGGGTAGAGGAAGATAGTGCCCGTGCTAAAGAAAAATTTGGCACAACAGTGGCGTCAGATAAAAAGATTACAGCGAGAGTCAACACGGTAGAACAACTGAGCAAGAATGGGCAAGGCAGACAAGCCAACAGAGAGGACCCCCAAACAAAGAAGTTGAGCGTCCGCACTTCCATTACCACAGTATTTAACAAACCTATCTACTGGATTCTTAGCGAGATACCCGATGAACCCTTCGTTCGGCGGCCAGCCAAGTTGGGAGAAACACAAAGAGGCTACGATGAGAGGTACCGTTGCACATTCCATGATGAGAAGGGGCACCGAACTGAAAAATGTACACCATTGAGGCAACATTTGGAGGAATTAGTGGCCGCTGGTCACCTAAACCAGTATATTGAAGGGGGAACACAGCCAGCCCCCCAAGACCACAGCAGACCGAATGGGATGCCGGTCGACGGTGCACCCCAAGGCATAATCAATGTGATACATGGGATCGTCGAACCTGAGTGGGTTTGTGAGCTCAGAGGGATGATCAAAAAGGCTGAGCACTTGAGGGAGGTACTAAGTGCACAACCTACAATCAAAAGGGGAAAAACAAAGGCAATGAACGTCATCTCCTTCTCTGACAAGGATCTAACAAGGCCATATTGCCCTCACAATGACGCGCTGGTAGTCACTCTGCGCGTCAAGAATTTCGACATCAAGCAGATTCAGATTGACCAAGGAAGCTCGTGCGAGATAATGTACTATGAAACCTTCAAGCAATTAAAATTGGAGGACAAAGACTTGGCGCCTGCAACGTCTCCCCTCGTCAATTTCAACTCCATTCCAGAATTACCAGTTGGCAAGATAATTCTTCCAATCAAGGTAGGAACAATGATGAAACAGGTGGAATTTTGGATATTGAAAGTCCCTTCCACCTACAACATAATCATCGGAAGAGCATGGTTGCACGCCATGTGTTCGGTGGCATCAACATACCATTAGGCATTACGGTTCTCCAACGAAGCCGGAGTGATTGAAGAAGTCTTAGAAGACCAAATCATGTTGAAACAGTGCTTCATCATGGTAAATGGCATTCGGGCTGCAAAAAGGTTTGTACAGATGGTGGATGAGCTAGAAATGAGTGATTTGTTTACAGCTATCAGCAAAGCAGCCGAACAGAAGGCAGTGGAAGACTTGGTAGGGGTAAGGTTCTTTTCATTCAGCTCATCTCTGTCCAGCACTGAGAGAATAGAGGTCGTGGAATTTTTAACTCTGAAACTTCTGAACGAGCACAATATGCAATATCACCGAGCACTCAATCAGTGACGTTTGAGTATTAAGGTCGGTCAAAAATGGGGTGTCTACAGTTGTCCCTATTTGACAGAACTCGAAAGTCACACGTGACATGAGTGAATGTCAAAGCCCAGAGACAACCCATTTTCGACAAGGCCGAAGACTTAGACAAATAGGCGAGATGAACAGAAAGAAACGTGCCCGCAGGTGTAGACGCGCCCGTGGGCTTCACTCTAAAATTCGGACTCGATTTTTGTGTCGCGGTTCTAAATCTGAACCAAAGAGTCCAAATCCGGCAAATCGTTTGAGAAAACAGATTTTTTTGAAAAGTAGTGCCAAACATGGACTGCTTTGCGGACATGAGTCGCCACCTAAATATTTTTTAAAATGAGAAATCTAGGAAACCCTGACTCGGTGCCGAAGGCCACGTGTCCGTCATCCCCAAAGTAGTATTGGCTCGGGTGCTTGGGTACGATCGGGAAGGTCATTTATGAGCACCCCTTTCGCCCGTCCAAGACCGCCTCTACTGACCGTGATATCCGATTTTGAAAGCATTACATGTTCATATTCCGGTTATTAGCCTAGAATTACTATGTTATGACAAAGAAACAAGTATAGACCAAATCGCTAAGTTGGAACAAAACACCACATGTTTGTTTTGAAAATGATTTGCTATTCGCAAGTAGGCTAAAATGCGGTTTTGCCACTCTTAAGCGGGCTTTTAGAAAAGACGATTACGCTCACTATCTAGTGGGCTTTAAAACTCACAGTTTTAATGTGTTGTCCCAATTTAGGTAATTTAACCTCCACCCACAGGCATTCATGCAGTTATATCACATAAGCACTTAGCCTCATAGTAGTCATGCTATTATGGCAACATTTACACACATGTGATATGCTAAAGCACGAAAGCTCACCTAGTACTCCGAGCCAAAACAGAAGCTTATTAGAAATCCATGCATGGACCTAAGCATACTGAAATGTCTAATGCAACACATGCAAAGATGTAACCTAGGCAGGCTCGGCTATCCTAAACATGGCATATGGAATGCTACAAATAACACGTATTCAATTTGGAATTGAAAGTACGATGCACTTTTTATGATATACCGAACTCGATGCATGTCAACAAATGCATGGATGCACGCATGTATTGCATAAGATATGCAATTAAATATGCCCTAATCTACCATTCTAAGGTAAATAAAAGGGAGAAAGAAATGGGGGATGGAAGACATACATGCCACTCACCCACACTTATTACAGATATGCCCTCACACGGAGGGACCAAAAGAATAATATACAGTCCCAAATAATAAATCAACTATCCTAGCTAATTAATTATTACAGACCCTTAATTAATTAACAAATTAATTAAACTACTGAAAGCAATAAAAGGCCTCGGGAAGAGGGATGCACGCATGCTCGGATCCGACTCGCCCGGAAAGTCCGCACCATGCCACTGTTGCCTCTGTTTTTACTGCCCTGTCCCTCCAAAAATTACCAAAGTTCCAGGACACCTTCTAAATGCATTGCAGTACATCACCGGCTAGAGTGAGTGGCTACCGGCTGCTTAGATTTACCACCGGCTTCTGATGAGCTTATCGGCACAAAAAGATTGCCGGTCGGCACTATAGAGTGCCGGTCGGCACTAAATTCCTGCAGGAGACAGTTTTGACAGCAAACAGCAGACAGCAGTGCATGGCATGGGTTTTTAGGCATATGTATGCACCAAACAAGTCCCTTATCATGTTTGTGACTCAAAGGGGCATGTACCTCGATTCCCAGGCCACCAATCACGCATTTCCATGCATAATGGCCCAAAGAACCAAGTATGCAACTTTAATTTCAAATGAAATGCAATGCAAATGATCCAATGAATGGGGACTTAACCTCTATCACACTCACTTCAAGAGGCTAAGTATGCATGCTCATGCAAGGCAATCCTAAGCATGTGAAGCTAGGTATGCAACATGGTAATGTAAGTAAACATTGTATGTTAGGCATGTAACCGAGACAAACAAACATGCAAGGCATGGAACAAGTATGCAAATATATCAAACATGCAAAGAGCAACATGTTGAGAACAATGTATAGCATGCAACATCATGCAACGGACCAAGTATGTGACAACATACAAAGTAAGCATGCTACAACACATGGAGGAATGGACTTAAACTAGATTAGGCAGCCCCAAACAAGCCTAAAAAAGGGCCAAACATGCCCAAAATGGTGACCAAAACTTGTGCAAGCATGCAAACCAATGGGCCTAAAACCAAGGCATAAACAAGGAGCACCCTTCCACCACTACCAAGACCAATCATGGCACATATCAAGCAACCAAAAACAGATTTTTCAGCATGTGAAAATACACTCAAATCCCCCCTAATGACAGCCCCAAAATGCTCCAAAAACACAAGCATGCATAAGGCCTATTCCTAGGCATAAAAGGGCACACCTTTGAAACATGAAAGGGATGGCAAGCACAAACATGTGAGCATGATTTAGGGACTGAAATGTGATCTAAAATGATGCCACATCATGAGATCAAGGCAAGCTAAACATGCTAAAGACTCACACACCCCAAGGCTAGCAAGCCAAAATGCAAAGTGACTATATAAGGCATGTCATGGATGACCTAAACAACCAAAAACAGATCTTATACATGGAAAAACAAGCACATTTTCAGTTTATGACCAGCCACAAAAACAGAAGCAAGATAGGCTAATAAAGCATGCAAAATTACGGTAAATCACATGGATTTCAAAGCAAGTAGCATAAGGATTATCCAAACAATGTTGAGCCCTTCAACAATGTTGAAGAAGGGCTCAAAATAAGCCTATTCTTAGCTTACATAATGCTCTGAAACAGATCATAAACAAGCCAAATATTCTATGCAAGAAACATGGCATACAAGAGGATATTGAGATAGGTGCTAGATGCAGCCACCAAATAGCAAGGGGTCCTCAATCAAACATGAAGAGGACCCCAAAATAAGACTATTTGAAGTTTGGGTCGGAGCCCAAAAGTGCTTGCAACTAGGGCTTAGATGTGAAGCAAGAAAAAGCTAGAAAGGGGAAGATGAAGACTTACCCTTGAAGACCGGCAAACCAGCAGGTTTTAGACCAAGTTTAGGTGCTCCCAACCTCTACAAAACAGCCCCAAGTCGTTGGAAATGGAGTGGTAGTGGTGGTGCTAGGTGGTGGTGATGGAATGGCTCAAGAACAATGGGCTTTGGAGGTTGAATGGGAGAGATATGGAGAGAGGGGGTAGGATATATATGTATATATCAGATATACATATATATCTGCTGGTTTTTTGTTCAAACCTCCAACCCTTTGCAATGGGAGAGAAGGCTCTCTTATATAGGCCAAGAACCAAGCTTCTAAGGCAAGTTTCAAAGGGTCAAAGGGTGCAAAGCTTGTTGGAGAAGCTTGGACAGCTGGTAGGCTTCTTGAGGAAGCCAAGACAAAAGGGTCAAGGCTCCCCCAAGAAGCCATGAGCAAAGGGTGCAAAATAAGGGCCAAAAGGTGCAAAATGGTGCAAAATAGGCACATGGATGCACGTGGGTCTGGTTCTGTGCATCCCAGCTGGCACAGCTGGTGTGCACTATGCTTGGGGGGTTCAAAGAGTTCAGGTCGGCCAGAAGGTGTGATCATCGGCCAAAATAAAGTGCCGGTCGGCACTCTTTTCTGCCGGTCGGCTAAATAGAGTGCCGATGGATGATTCCTTGGTCAAAACATGACCGGTGGATATGCAAATCGAAGCCCCGGAAGTTAGCTTTCCAATGGCACAAACCTTGCATCAAAATTCCTTCTGTGAAAAAAGTTATGCCCTTTTCCGTGAAGTCGCGCAGACTCGTTCCAACCGGGATGATGCCCAGCTTCAACCAATCATATCTCCTCCACCCGGACTTGGCTCTAGGAGATTCTTGAGTGCAAAGTGAAGCCCCGGAAGTCTTCTTTCCAATGATGGTGGCCTCATAGCTTAACTCCAAGTATTGAATTGAATAAGCCCGATTTAGCGAGGGCTGCTCGATGCCATTCTACAGGATCTATGGCGAACTTCTCCCAAACCAGTTGTCTCCTCTCCTTTCCTCTTTTCTTCAACTCCAAACCCCTAGACAAAGTGTTTTGAAGGGTTTGCCTCTCTCCTTGTCGAAGAATTGAACACATGCCTTGCACATCTCTCAACACCGAGCAAACCATCAGTAATGCCCAAGTCTTGAGGGCGGTCAAAAATGGGGTGTCTACAGTTGCCCCTCTTTGACAGAACTCGAAAGTCATAACAATGACGGGAGTGAATGTCAAAGCCCAGAGACGACCCATTTTTGACAAGGCCGAAGACTTGGACAAACAAACAAAATATAGATGCATAAATGGTTGTGCCCGCAGGCTGCCTACGTATCCCTTTGCAAGGAATCAAACCAGCGTAGTTCAGGGGCAAGATGCAAAGTGATGCACAATGCAAGTGCATAACTTATGATCATGTAAAGGATGCTGTGATGAAGCAATTATGCAAAATAAATGCAACATTTTAAGCGAATGCTATGCAAGCAAGTAAACATGAACCAAACTACAACTCATGTAGAAAGGATGTAAGAGAATTATGCAATTCTCACAGCATCTCATGCGGAGAAGGCTAAAAGCGACTACCGAGAATACCCGGAGTCTCAAACACTACATCTCTCAGATGTCATTACGGTGAGAGGAAAGAGTAACACTTCTCAGCGTAGTACACGCGGGAGAAGAAAGATAAAATTTCTCAGCGTAGTACACGCAAGAGAAGAAGGATAAAATTTCTCAGCGTAGTACACGCAAGAGAAGAAGGATAAAATTTCTCAGCGTAGTACACGCAAGAGAAGAAGGAAAGGCAAAGAGAAACCTCATCAGCGTAGTACACGTGAGAGAGGAAAGAAGAAAGCAAAAAGAAACCTCTCAGCGTAGTACACGCAAGAGAGGAAAGAGGAAAACAAAGAGACACCTCTCAGCGTAGTACACGCGAGAGGGGTAAGAGAAAAGAAACCTCTCAGCGTAGTACACGCGAGAGGAAAGAGGAAAGAGACAAGCCTCTCAAATAGTACACGCGAGAGGAAAGAGAAAAAAGAAACCTCTCAAAGTACACGCGAGAGAGGAAAAGCCTCTCAGCGTAGTACACGCGAGAGAGGAAAGAGGAAAGCAAAAAGAAACCTCTCAGCGTAGTACACGCGAGAGAGGAAAAAGCAACAATACAAGTAAAAAGGGGCACAACAATGTGAGCGAAACATGCACGACAGCGCAAGTGAAATGAGTGCATGACAATGCAACTGGGATGTGCATCATGATGCAAATGAAGTGGGTGCATAACAATGCAATTGGAACATGCAGCATAATCAAATAAGGAAATACACGTCTTAATGGGACCAATTCAAACGCAACCTCCGATTTACCTCTCGGAGGAGTCACAATAGATTCCAAAAGGATACAGCTCGTGCGTGCGAACCGACGATGAGCTACGCATCGGAGACATCAGTTGATACTTCCGCAGAAAAATTTTGAGCTGGAGGTAGAGGCACACCCATACTTCGGAGCATTGACAAGGCTTGACGGGGTACATCCCACGAAATTTGCTGGAGGTGAAACACACTCAGATGCTTCGATTTTCCCTCTTTTCTTTTGCTTTGCAGTCTGGAACCTATATAGCTTCAGATAGATCCTGATTTTACTGTTCTCACATGACCTGGGTTAAACCTTGCAGTTTTTGGAAGAACAAATTCCTTTTTTTCCCAAATGTGGAGAATGGCACAGCACTCTGAGCACACAAGATGATTATTTTATGAAATTGAGAAAATGAGTTCTTGACCGGGTATTGGGCCTACGACTGGCCATATCCAAAAAAGGCTCAACAATAGAAAACAAAAGGTATACAACCTAAAGACATCTATTGACACTCGAAAAGACTCAAAACAAGAATCAAGACAGACAAAACAAAACACAAGACACGACACACAGATGTGTTTACAAAAACAAAAGACCTCAGATTACGAGGAGCCAGTTTCTCCGGGTATGCTTTCCCACCCTTTTCTCATTTGCGATTCTCACATCACTCGGCCCTCAAGCTCGGTTTTTCTCACAAAATCCCTTTTCTGACTTTTTCTCTCATCGCACATCTCTCTATTCTTCAATCTCTCATTTTTCATCCCTCCGCAGCGTGGTTGGTAGATAGACAAGAAGTTGTGGGCTCTTGCCCCTAGCGTTCTGCTAGATTCTTTTTCTTCCGCACACAACAGTGAGTTTCTCCCATAGAGGGGTCGCGCTACAATTGGGTGTGTACAAATCTCTGGTGACATCGGTTGGGGAGTTTGGACATGGTTAGATCTGTCCAGATGATGGAGTGGAATATCTTGCCCCATTCCAGTTCATGCTTCGCACATGGCTTGATACCTCGCTGCTTGGAGGGTGAGAGAGCTTTCAGCCCTTTGTTGTTGACTTCAGTTGTGCCCTTTTCTGGCAGGTAGAGTGCCCTTCTTGGCAAGTATGTTGATGATGGGGAAAAGACAGAACACCTGACTCAATTGTGCCCCTAGTTCATCATTTTGACCATTTTTTTTTTGGTTTTAAAACAATTTTGACCAACATGAAAGTTAGATTAACATGCTTATTCAACTTTTTGATTTTGAAAATCACGCAAGTTAGGTTGTGAGCACTGAAAATTTTCCTTTTTTGGGTCCAAGAAAATGGTCCAGTTTTGGAAAAATGGAATGATTTTTGAGAGAATAGTCAACCTCAGTAAAAATTCTCAAAAACTGTTTTTTGCAAACGGCCACCGCTCAACAAGCAGGGAACCAACTCTTTAAGATGCACAACCTCGGACCCATAGCAATGGAAAATTGCCCCTTGTCTGAAGGACACTGCATGGCAACGGAAAGTTGCCCCTTGTTTGAAATGACACCGCAGTGCATTGAATGGCAACGGAAAGTTGCCCCTTGTCTAAATGGCACCGCAGCGTATTGAAATTAATCCTTCAGAGCGACGATCACAACCGAACTCTCGGATACAAAGAAGGCAAAGATGATCAAAACCATTACATGGACATAGTCGAATTTGAATTGTTTTATGGCTGGACTTCAGGATGAAGTTGCCTACGTATCCCAAACATGGGAATCAAGCCTTACGTAGTTCCGGGGTTAAGGTACACTCGGGTGTTTAACCTCTCCTTTTTATGCTCTAATTTTTGCCAAGGCGTCTATTGCAGGTTTTCGACCTTGCGAGCTTTGTTCTTCTTTCTTTTCTTTTTTTCTATTCTTTTCTTTCCTTTTTCTTCTTCTTCTTTTTTTTTTGCATTTTTCTTTTCTTTTCCTTTTGCATTTTTGTATCTTTGAATTTTTTCTTTTTTCTTTTTTTTATCTTTTTCTTTGCTCTAACTTTTGCCTGGGTCGCCCTTCCGGGTTTTCGGCCCAGCGAGCCTCTCAAAGGGTAAAAGTGTAACAAGTCCATGCCAAATGGTTTTGAGATTGAAGCCCTCTGTATCCAGGAGAGTGGCTGTTGTATCGATTTACAGAAGGATCCATCTTCGGCTCTTCGAGCACATCTGATATTTTTTGCCCCTAGTTCGAAGGGTACTGCTGTTCTAGCTTCGCAAGCTTCTTCTGATGAGGTCTGACCTTCTTGATCTGATTTTGGTGCCTCTTGTTCGAGGGCTGCTTCAAGCCTGGCCACACAGGCCTTATATTGTGGTCGACCGTTGAACATTTCTGAATGCCAGTTCAAGGTTTGAAAGCGAAGGGCGGGGGCGAGTCTCGAGGCTGAGAGCGATCCTAAGCTGCACAATCTCAAGAGCGATTCCACACATGTCTTCGCAGGACCGCGCAAAACATTTTTTTTTTTGAAAGTTTTTAAGAAAGCGACAAATCGCTCGCACAGAAGATAGTGTGGAACTAATCTGGATCGAACCAGGATCCTTCTCAGTACTCACGCCGACAAGCATGATTTCGTTCATTAAGGGCTTAGCACGCCTCTCTTTCTCTCAATTGATCAAATTTTACAAACCCCGAGGAATTCCTTCCTCTTTGTTTTCACCACAGTGTTCAAAAAGTTTTTGAAAAACTTAGGTCATTACAATGACTTCAAGGCACAGAAAAGGCAGAGTTCCCAGTCAAATACTGCTATCTCATTCAGAATTTTTGGCACAACTGGCACACGGCAGAAGCAAACGCGAGAGCGTAAAAATCACTGTTGTTTCATTCAGATCTTCTGGTGTAACTGGCTCCAAGGCAGAAACAGACTCAAAAGAAACTGAAAAGACAAACACAAAACAAAATGGTGATGCTCGAGGTAACACCTCCGGAATCACCCGACTCTAACAAAACAGGACTGACTCGATACAACAAGACAGACCCAACTGACTCAGTATGAAAGGACTGACTCAAAATAAGGAGACAGACTCAAAGCAACACAACAAAACTGACCCAATACCCAAGTCAGAAAGCAAAATTAACAGCATTTGTACATTGCTCAAAACAGTGCATGCCGTCCACCACATCTGAAGTAAACTGAACGCCGCCCGCAGGTGGTTCACCTCCTGATCACATCACATTATCCCCCCACAGGTTCACTGATCAAATGCCGATAGACTTTGCACGATTGGCATGGCGATGACCTTGTTGTCGATCAGGTTTTGTATCTCATGGCGAAGACGAAAGCACATGTCAGTGTCATGGCATTACGTGATGGAAGGCACCTGAATCACCGGGTTATGTGAGGAGGGGGTTTCTTTGGTAATGGTTGTGGCTCCAGTGGCTTCAGATATCCCTTTTTGATCAAGGCCCTCAGGGCTGTTGACAGAGACACGTACAGTGGGGTAAACACCCTTTGGCCCTGAGGTGGGTATTTGGCCGTTTGTGAACTAGTTTCGGAGGCACCGGTGAATGGGGTGGTCATTTTTTGTGTGGGGATGGTGACCATGCCCATGTCTGAAGTTATAGCAGCTGTGTCACCACTGGTAGTCGCATTCGGACTGTGGGTAAATGCCCTCCTGGGCTGCTCCTTTTCCTGGTCAATAAGGCCTTGCTTTATAGCGTCCTCGATTTGTATTCCCATCTCATGTAGATCTGAAAAGGTAGGGAATGGGAGAACGATCATTTTCTGCATGAGCTTGGGTTGGAGGTTGCGCACAACCATCCGTATTTGATCCTTGTCTGTTGGCCTAATGGTCATCATTGAGGCCTTGGCCCTCCACCGAGTTATAAAATCGGAGAAACTTTCCTTCGGCTCCTGCCTAGTCGTCTCGAGATCACGGGTTGTAATCTCAATTTGTGTATTGTAGGAGTATTGATCGACAAAAGCCTCGGCCATCTCATCCCAATTCTTCTTAACATCGTCTTCGGTTTCGCGTGCGGATGGCGCTACACCGATAGGGTTCGCCAAACAGAGACAACAGAGTCCGGTCGCACCCATCGGCCTTAAGATATTTGAAAACAGCCACAGGTGCACCATAGGGTCCCCGGACCCATCAAATCGGTCGATTTGTGGCATCTTGAACCGATCTGGCGCGTCACACAAATGCGTCAGTATATCCATCCTCAATGTCGGAATGGACTTGACTCTTGGGATTTCTTAAACATCTTTTCCAACTTACTCACGGTATTGTGGGGTCTGCCGAACTCGAAGGAGAGTCCGTGATTAGTAGGTGTTTTGGATTCTTGGTAAAATTGGGAGGCCGGCCCTACCGGAATGTCCGTACCTTCCTGGACATTGGGTGTTTCCCCGGTTGTGTGAGCCCCTGGTGGCGGAGCTTGGTGTGTAGCAGATGCTCCGTTGTGCTGCTCTAGCCTGGCAATTGCCTCTGCCCGTTGGGCTACGACCACCCGTTGCTTGGCGACTGTGCAGACAGCGTCTTACTGCATGGTTTTCATACTGTCCTGGAGTTGGCGCACCATCTCTTCCAGACTCGACATATTGTCCTGATCTAACTGAGCAATTGGTATATTTGTGCCTGCTGTAAGCTCGGAAATCTCAACTCGACTGCTCAAAAATCACTGATCTAGTAGCTGTTGTACTGGTGGTCTATGCTTGACTAGCCTTCTCTGGCCCTGATTCCTCTTGAACTGAGTCTCTGACCTGACAAAGTCTATCAGCACAAATCCAAAGTACCCGGGCGATAGTGGAGCCTTCTGAAGCTATGGTTCCAAGACTACCTAGCAAAGGGGAAAACAGACAGCATCTCAGCTCAACTTCACCAAAACAGATACGCGAGCGGTGAGCAGTATTCTATTATCGATCCTTTGTTCCCGAAATCGCCCCAAATCTGAATCGATACCGCAGATATGGTGATTCTCAAAATACTATCTTGGTGCCCTTGGTCGGATACCCAGACATAAGGTATATGCATTCCTGTAGAGATACACTCTAAAAGCACATAGCAAGTAGAAAGAGCCAAAACACCCCTATGTTGGGGTAGGGTTTCCCTGTCCTATTTTGTCAGGAGCTAGGGTTTCACTACGCACGCAGCGGTTTCAAACAACCTATATCGGGTAAGCAACCTGTCCTAGTTTGGAATGGTCACTATGGATTTCGATATGCACTAGGTCGAATGGTCAAAAGGGTGCCCCGGTAAAACCGGGGTTTGTGTTCCCATACTGGCAGAGCCCGCAACCGGACAGCCTTATGGACATGCCTTGACAAGACAAGCCTCCGGCAAACCGCTCAGGAATAGCAGATGGCCAACACGGTGTCCTAGGCGCACCAATGCACATGCAATGCAAAGAAACACATAAGTGTAGTCAAAAACGGATATCACGAGTTCGAGTCAAGCTCTCAAAAATCCCCAAGAAGTCGCCAGAATCGTAGACGCCCGTGGGCTTCACTCTGATTCGGACTCGATTTGTGTCGCGGTTCTAAATCTGAACCAAGAGTCCAAATCCGCAAATCGCGTTTGAGAAAAGCAGATTTTTTGAAAAGTAGTGCCAAACATGGACTGCTTTGCGGACTGAGTCGCCACCTAAATATTTTTTAAAATGAGAAATCTAGGAAACCACGACTCGGTCTTAGAATGTCCGCTATCACCAAAGTGGTCTTGGCTCGACCTTGGGTACGATCGGGGAAGGTCAGCTATGAGCACCCCCTTTCGCCCGGTCCGAAGACCGGCCTCTACTAACCGTGATATCCGATTTTGAAAACATTACATGTTCTTATTCCGGTTATTAGCCTAGAATTACTATGTTATGCGCACAGCAAACAAGTATAGACCAAATCGCCTAAGTTGGAACAAAACACCACATGTTTGTTTTGAAAATGATTTGCTATTCGCAAGTAGGCTAAAATCGTGTTTTGCCACTCTTAAGCGGGCTTTTAGAAAAAGCGATTCTGCCAGACATTATCTGCTATCTAGTGGGCTTTAAAACTCAGTTTTAATCTCTTCTCCCAATTTAGGAAATTTAACCACCGCCCAGAGGCATTCATCCACTTATATCACATAAGGAGATAGCGACATACTAGTCAACGTAATATGGCAACATTTACACACATGTGATATGCTAAAGCACCAAAGCTCACCTAGTACTCGAGCCAAAAGCAAGCTTATTAGAAATCCATGCATGGACCTAAGCATCTTGAAATGTCTAATGCAACACATGCAAAGATGTAACCTAAATGGCTCGGCTATCCTAAACATGGCATATGGAATGCTACAAATAACACGTATTCAATTTGGAATTGAAAGTACGATGCGATTTGTATGATGTGCCGAACCCGATGCATGTCAACAAATGCATGGATGCACGCATGTATTGCATAAGATATGCTGAATTAAATATGCCCTAATCTACCATTCTAAGCAGGTAAATAAAAGGGAGAAAGAAATGGGGGGTGGAAGACATACATGCCACTCACCCACACTTATTACAGATATGCCCTCACACGGAGGGACCAAAAGAATAATATACAGTCCCAAATAATAAATCAACTATCCTAGCTAATTAATTATTACAGACCCTTAATTAATTAACAAATTAATTAAACTACTGAAAGCAATAAAAGGCCTCGGGAAGAGGGATGCACGCATGCTCGGATCCGACTACTTGAAAAAGTCCGCACCATGCCACTTTGTTGCCTCTGTTTTCTTGCCTGTCCTCCAAAAATTACCAAAGTTCGGGACACCTTCTAAATGCATTGCAAGACATCACGGGCTGGAGTGAGTGGCTACGGGCTGCTTAGATTTACCACCGGTTTTTGATGAGCTTATCGGCACAAAAAGATTGCGGTCGGCACTATAGAGTGCCGGTCTGGCACTAAATTCTCTGCGAGACAGTTTTGACAACAATGAGATAGCGATTGCATGGCATGGGTTTTAGGCATATGTATGCACCAAACAAGTCCCTTATCATGTTTGTGACTCAAAGGGCATGTACCTCGATTCCAGGGCCACCAATCACGCATTTCCATGCATGATGGCCCAAAGAACCAAGTATGCAACTTTAATTTCAAATGAAATGCAATGCAAATGATCCAATGAATGGGGACTTAACCTCTATCACACTCACTTCAAGAGGCTAAGTATGCATGCTCATGCAAGGCAATCCTAAGCATGTGAAGCTAGGTATGCAACATGGTAATGTAAGTAAACATTGTATGTTAGGCATGTAACCGAGACAAACAAACATGCAAGGCATGGAACAAGTATGCAAATATATCAAACATGCAAAGAGCAACATGTTGAGAACAATGTATAGCATGCAACATCATGCAAACGGGACCAAGTATGTGACAACATACAAAGTAAGCATGCTACAACACATGGAGGAATGGACTTAAACTAGATTAGGCAGCCCCAAACAAGCCTAAAACAGTGGCCAAACATGCCCAAAATGGTGACCAAAACTTGTGCAAGCATGCAAACCAATGGGCCTAAAACCAAGGCATAAACAAGGGAGCACCCTTCCACCACTACCAAGACCAATCATGGCACATATCAAGCAACCAAAAACAGATTTTTCAGCATGTGAAAATACACTCAAATCCCCCCTAATGACAGCCCCAAAATGCTCCAAAAACACAAGCATGCATAAGGCCTATTCCTAGGCATAAAAGGGCACACCTTTGAAACATGAAAGGGATGGCAAGCACAAACATGTGAGCATGATTTAGGGACTGAAATGTGATCTAAAATGATGCCACATCATGAGATCAAGGCAAGCTAAACATGCTAAAGACTCACACACCCCAAGGCTAGCAAGCCAAAATGCAAAGTGACTATATAAGGCATGTCATGGATGACCTAAACAACCAAAAACAGATCTTATACATGGAAAAACAAGCACATTTTCAGTTTATGACCAGCCACAAAAACAGAAGCAAGATAGGCTAATAAAGCATGCAAAATTACGGTAAATCACATGGATTTCAAAGCAAGTAGCATAAGGATTATCCAAACAATGTTGAGCCCTTCAACAATGTTGAAGAAGGGCTCAAAATAAGCCTATTCTTAGCTTACATAATGCTCTGAAACAGATCATACACAAGCCAAATATTCTATGCAAGAAACATGGCATACAAGAGGATATTGAGATAGGTGCTAGATGCAGCCACCAAACAGCAAGGGGTCCTCAATCAAACATGAAGAGGACCCCAAAATAAGACTATTTGAAGTTTGGGTCGGAGCCCAAAAGTGCTTGCAACTAGGGCTTAGATGTGAAGCAAGAAAAAGCTAGAAAGGGGAAGATGAAGACTTACCCTTGAAGACCGGCAAACCAGCAGGTTTTAGACCAAGTTTAGGTGCTCCCAACCTCTGCAAAACAGCCCCAAGTCGTTGGAAATGGAGTGGTAGTGGTGGTGCTAGGTGGTGGTGATGGAATGGCTCAAGAACAATGGGCTTTGGAGGTTGAATGGGAGATATGGAGAGAGGGGGTAGGATATATATGTATATATCAGATATACATATATATCTGCTGGTTTTTTGTTCAAACCTCCAACCCTTTGCAATGGGAGAGAAGGCTCTCTTATATAGGCCAAGAACCAAGCTTCTAAGGCAAGTTTCAAAGGGTCAAAGGGTGCAAAGCTTGTTGGAGAAGCTTGGACAGCTGGTAGGCTTCTTGAGGAAGCCAAGACAAAAGGGTCAAGGCTTCCTCAAGAAGCCATGAGCAAAGGGTGCAAAATAAGGGCCAAACGGTGCAAAATGGTGCAAAATAGGCACATGGATGCACCTGGGTCTGGTTACATGCATCCCAGCTGGCATGGTGTGCACTATGCTTGGGGGTTCAAAGAGTTCAGGTCGGCCATGAGGTGTGATCATCGGCCAAAATAAAGTGCCGGTCGGCACTCTTTTCTGCCGGTCGGCTAAATAGAGTGCCGATGGATGATTCCTTGGTCAAAACATGGCCGGTGGGTATGCAAATCGAAGCCCCGGAAGTTAGCTTTCCAATGGCACAAACCTTGCATCAAATTTCCTTCTGTGAAAAAAGTTATGCCCTTTTCCGTGAAGTCGCGCAGACTCGATCCAACCGGGATGATGCCCAGCTTCAACCAATCATATCTCCTCCACCCGGACTTGGCTCTAGGAGATTCTTGAGTGCAAAGTGAAGCCCCGGAAGTCTTCTTTCCAATGATGGTGGCCTCATAGCTTAACTCCAAGTATTGAATTGAATAAGCCCGATTTAGCGAGGGCTGCTCGATTCCCTTCTACCCGGATCTATGCCGAACTTCTCCCAAACCAGTTTTCTCCTCTCCTTTCCTCTTTTCTTCAACTCCAAACCCCTAGACAAAGTGTTTTGAAGGGTTTGCCTCTCTCCTGTCGAAGAATTGAACACATGCCTGCACATCTCTCAACACCGAGCAAACCATCAGTAATGCCCAAGTCTTGAGGGCGGTCAAAAATGGGGTGTCTACAGCAGGCAGGGAGGGCAAAATGCAATTGACAATGCAAGAAGCCAAATGTATCTCAATGACCATGCAAATACAGCAAGCTGTAATAAAGCACATATTCACAATAGATGCAACTAGGGCTGTCAATGGATCGGATTTAATCCGAATCCGACCCGAATCCGATCCGATAATCCGAATCCGTTTACAAAAAAATCCGATCCGATAATCCGAATCCGTTTACAAAAATCGATCCGATAATCCGAATCGTTTAATCCTTAACGGATTGAACATGTAAATCGATCGATCCGATAATAATCCGATCATCCGATTATTATCAATTTGAATAAAAAACACAAAATGAATTTTTTTTTTTCAAATTATATAAAATGTAGCTCAATAAATAAATAAATGGATCGGATTCGGATTATCGGATCGGATATCAAAATCATCATTTTTTCGGATATCTATAATCGGATATGAACTAAACGGAGCGGATTCGGATCGGATTCGGTGTCTTAATATCATCGATTCGATTTTTTGACAAATCCGATCGAATCGATCCGGATTCTCGCCTAGATGCAACAGTTTTAAGCAAGAATGCAATGCAAAAACTACATTTCATGCAGTTAAAAAAATACGGAGAATTATTCAATCCTTGCCATGTCTCACACGGAGAAGATACAATACCTGCGCGGTTCGTCTGGTTGCACCAGCCTCAAATGAACTGTACATACAATATCGTGCCTGCAAAAGGAAGAAACTCAACAAGCACAACATAGTTAGCAACATATGTTAAACGTGATATCGAATGCAAACAAACGTGATGTCGATGGGAAAGTGCATCGCAATGTGAGAAGAAACGCGTGTAACAATGCGAGCTAAGCATGAGGGTATGACAATACCCGTGAAACGTGCACAATAGTATGAGTGGTGTGCATGAGAATGCAAGTGACGTGCATAACAATGCAGAATAAATGTGAACTCGAATGCGAATTTGTCGTAAAACGACGAGCAAAGAAATGCAAGTTTTTGATGAGGGCAGCTCAATCGCGACCTCCGGTTTACCTCCCGGAGGGGTCGCAACATGTTCAAAAAGGATACATCTCACTTTTGACGAGTAACGATGCAAAACGCATCGAAAGTTGGAGTTGAAGTTCCGACGAAGCGATTTCGCGACAAAAAATGCACTTTGCTTGTGCTTTCCCGGGTCCCGGGGACTCCAATCCTTATCAAAATTTGCAGAGACCTTGGTGGCCACATGGGGAACACCACCGGCCAGTTTTCTTCCCAGGGGGAGGCCACTGACCAGGTTTGAGGGAGAGGGGTGGCCGGCCTGCCAGAAAAGGTAGCCGGCTGGCCACTTTTCCAAAACCGTGGGCAGTTTGGTCTTTTTGCCCTCATTTCTTTAAATCCATTCGGCCAAACACTTTTTCTTCACAACTCCAGCTCCGAAATTGCCTCCTCTACCTTCCTACAGCATTTTCCCTCTCAGATCTGCGCCCCATATGCGTTTTCCAACACCCCACGTGAAGTTGTTTCGCGAAATCCTTCGGTTTTCTTCACTTTAAACCAATTAAATTTTGATTTTGGTGCCTCTTTCTTCATTTTCGCCACTTGAGGTGAGTTTGTCTCAACATTTGGAAGATTTTCTCGGGAGTTGACTTTTGTTGACGTTTTCATTTCCCGAGAGTTGACTTTTGTTGACTTTTTCTAATTTTGGCTTATTTTGCTCATTTTTGTTCCTTTTTGTAGATTTTCTGAAATGGCTGGTCATTTCCCTCACGGTGGAGGTCCTCCGAGCGCCGGGGATGATCCCGATATCATGGCTCTGCCTCCGAGGGTTCAACCCTTCATACCCGAGAGGTACAACCCTCCGACATATATTCTTCCGCGGGCTGTTTTCTATCACTTTACTGATTTTGATGATCGAGCGCCCGGGGATCTGCTTTTGCGAGAGCCAGAGTCCCACCTCTCCCATGAGGCACGAGAGGTATTTACTTCGTTTTTACATTTTCTGCAACGTATCCTGCATTTTCCATGCATTTCGTGCTTTGCCATGTTTATCCGCTCGTTTGAGTGCACAGCTTGTTTAGAATGCTTTAGTCTATGACACCGTATTCTGTTTGCATCTTGAACACATAGTTCAATCACTTGAATTTCTGAACACACAGCCTGAATGGAAGGTGCACACACAGCACACACTTGACAGAAGGTTGAACACGCAGCCCAAACTTTGAATTTCTGAACACACAGCCCAGATTGAGGGTGAACACGCAACCCACTGATTAACAGGTTGAACACGCAGCCCAAACCTTGAATTTCTGAACACATATCCCAGATTGAGGTGAACACGCACCTTAATCGATTTTAAAATTTGAACCATGACCCAAGCTTTGAATTTCTGAACACGCAGCCCAGATTGAGGTGAACACGCAACCCACTGATTTTGAAATTTGAACACACAGCCCAAACACTTAACATCGAACACGCAGCCCGAACTTTAAGATGAACACGCAGCCCACTGATTTTGAGATGAACCTCGAAACTCAAGACTAGGCACATGGAATGACTTATAGCTATACAAAGCATGTATTATTTGATTATGAAGTATAAAAACAGAGCCAAGGCAGTCACAAAACATGAACATTTCCAGTTTAAAGCATGGCCAAAAGATGCTAGCATAGTGGACTAAAATAGCATACAAGAGTGGCTAGCAAACATGAGTTATATTGCAAGTATAGGATGCACATGGAATCTCACCAAACCAACAAAAATCAGTGAATAAAACATGTGAAAATATGCCCAAATAACCATGGATTTGCAACCAATACATGCAAAAATGATGAGTTCCTTTAGAGGGCCATGCAAGGAATTATTAAGCACATACAAGGTGGACACTTAGCATGGCATAAACAACTATGAAAATCAAATATGGTAGTCTTAAAACTTACCAAATTGACCCTGGAAAGTGACTTCGAAGCATGCAAGATAGGGTCTCTTTGGAAGGCCAAAAATGACCACCAAACAAGTCAAGGTGAGAGAGGGTCACCCCCTCTGATTTGAAGGCTCAAAACAGTGGCCCAAACCGAGCATGCAACAAGAGCTTAGGTGTAAGGCTCACAACAAGGGACAATCAAGCATACAAGGGAGCATATGACCTCAAACAAAAGAATTCCCTTAATCAAATATCAAGAGGGCCTTAAAAAAAGACTTTTTTCAGTTTATAACAAATCTCAAAAGTGAACACAAATAGGGCCAATCTATTATGCAAAAATGACCCTAAAAGAGAGATTAGAGACAAGGGACAGCAGCTGGCCCCAAATAGCAAAGAGCCCTTCAACAAAGTTGAAGAGGGGCTCCAAAAAGGGCACTTTACAGTTTATATCAAGTCTCGAAAATAGACACAAGTGAGGCTAAAACAACATGCAAGAAAAATGCCTAAAAGAGGGATAAAGAGACAAGTGGTAGCATCTGGCCTCAAACAGAGGAGAGCCCTTCAACAAAGTTGAAGAGGGGCTCAAAAAAAGATATTTCACAGTTTATGACCAAGTTCAAAACAGCTCACAAATAAGACTAAAATACCATGCAAAAATAGGCCTAAAAGAGAGATTAAACACAAAGGGTAAGGAGAAGACCTCAAACAGAAAAAAGTCATTGATCAAACATGAAGAGGAGCTCAAAATATGACTATTTACAGTTTGGGTCAGAGCCCAAAAACGTAAGAAAAAGGGGCTAAGATATAGAACAAAATAAGGCAAGAAAGAGGGAGAAGAGGACTCACCCTTGTAGCACAACTTTCCAGCAGCTTCTGGTCCAAGAAGAGGAGCTCCTAGCCTCTGAAAATCAGCCTCAAGATGTTGGAATGGAGTGTGGAGGTGATAGGCTATGAGGTGTAGGGTAAATGGTGCAAAACAAGGATGTTTTGAGGCTTGGAAGAGAGTGAGAGGAAGAGTTGTATGCAAAGGCTCCAATCAATTTTTGTAACCCTTCAAAATGGGGCTGGGGTGCTGGCTTTATAGAGGAGAGGCCAAGGAATAAAGGGGGGGGGGAAAACAAATTCAAATTCCCCCCCCCCCCCAAAAGGCAGCCCCTCGGATACAGAATCTGGGGGAAAACAGCTGGCACAACTGGAATACACTTGGAGAGAGGATCATGGCCAGCCAGGTTCAAAAGGTTCAGGTGGCCAGCCGGCCACCCCTCCTGGCCAGCCGGCCAAGGGTCAAAAGGGTCAATCAAAATTGCTGGCCGGCCACCCAAAAAGGTGGCCTGTCATGTGTGCACAACACAAATATGTGGTCAAATCCCAGAAAATGTGAACCAGGAGAGAGAAAAGCCAAATTTTTAGAGGGGTTCAAAAGGGTTAGAAACAATTACTGGCTGGCCTATTCACATTGGTGGCCTCCCAGGTGTGTACAACACAAATATGGGGTTTAGGGCTAAAGAAAGTGGCCCGAGAGTGGTCAACATTAGCTTTCTAGTGAGAAAAACTGGCGACGGAGAGCGATGAAGAAATAAAACTGGCTTTTCAGAAAAATTGCTAGCCTCCCACCCTCCTACAACCTTCCTAACAATGAAAATAAGGTCTCTACCAAAAATGAACCAAGACGGATGCAAAATGAAGGTTCAGGGACTGAAACGCGCGGCCCGAGGCCCCCGAAAACAGGTTGTTGAGCACCGGAGGTGGCGTTCGACCACAAAGTTGGTCTCTCAGGCCACAGTGTTCCTCAAAAGGGAGGAAATAAGGTGTATACCAAAAATCAGAGCAAACGGAGGTGGTTAGGCGGTCCCGAACCGAGGCACACGGCCGTCGGCTCTGAAAAACCGGGAACCGAGCTCCAAACGGGAAAAATGGCCTATGACCACGAAACGTAGCCTATGGCCACTGAGAGATGATCTACGAGACCTCTCCCTCCCTTCGGGAAGAGAAAATAGAGAAAATAGAGTATGGTTCGCAAACCGAGACAAGGCACGAAAGAATCTAGAAGTCCGGAGGCAAGGCTTACAGCCGAGACTCTGAAACTTCTGAACGAGCACAATATGCAATATCACCGAGCGATCAATTGGTGATGTCTGAGTCTTAAGGTCGATCAAAAATGGGGTGTCTACAACTGCTTGTTCTACTATTAGGCCATCTGGTGAGATGAGGACTATGCCAAGCCCTGCACCGTGCCTATTGGATGCTCCATCCACGAAGAGCTTCCACATCTCTCCGACGAATAGTTTCCAGCAAGTAGAGGGGTCAGATGATGTCTTGGGGTCATGCGTGTTGGTGATGTTTTCTTCCAAGTCTATACCTGCTGTTGGGGTTTGCTCTTCGCTATTTGACTACCTCAAGTTTTTACTTGTTGATGAGTCGTTGCTAGGAATAGCATGGTCTGTCCCTTCCTTGCTGTCTTCAATCCTGTAAGGCTTGCAATGTGGTTGGGTATCCTGTATTAGAAGGGTCTTGATTCAGTGACACTTTTCCCTTTTCTTCGATTCGTTAGTCGAGTCAATCTGGCAGATGTGATGGCTTCCTGGTGTGAACTCAGCCACAAAGTCCATCAAAGCTTGGGCTTTTATTGCGGTTCTAGGTTGAAACTTGATATCAAACTGTCCCAGCTCAACTGCCCATTTCAAGATTTGTCCAGAAAAGTCCGCCCTCTCAAACAACGCTTTTAAGGGAAAGGCTGTTAGGACGATTATGGTGTGGGCGTGGAAGTAATGTGACAACTTCCTTGAGGCCATCATCAAAGCTAAGGCCAGCTTTTTCAATGGTAGGTACCTAGTTTCTGCACCCAGCAAGGTTTTGTTAACATAGAAGATGGGCAGGTGTTAGATTCCTTCCGCTTTGACCAACACTGCGCTAACTGCATACTGTGAAACCACCAAGTATAAAAAGAGCTATTCTCCAAGTACTAGGGTTACTAGCAATGGTGGAGAAGACATGTACTCTTTCAAGCTTGCTAGGACGCAGTCGCATTCTTCATCTCACTCAAACTTGCCCTTTAATGCTTGGAAGAATGGTCGACATCTGTCTGACGACCGACTTATGAATCGGTTGAGCGCGGCTGCTAGGCCAGTGAGATGCTACACCTTTTTGACTATGTTAGGCCTCTCAAGATCCTGGATTGCTTTGATCTGAGAGGGGTCTACTTCTATACCTCGGTTGGTTACCAAAAAGCCTAGGAATTTGCCTGATCTCACACCGAATGCACACTTGGACGCATTTTGACGCAACTTGTTCTTTTTCAGAATTTGGACCATTTCATCTAGGTCGCTGAGATGGTCCTTCTCATCCTTGCTTTTGACCACTATATCATCTATGTAGGCCTCCATTATTCTGCCTAACAATGGTTCAAACATTTTGGTGACCATCCGTTGGAATGTAGCCCCTGCGTTCTTTAGGCCAAAGGGCATGACCTTGTAACAATACAATCCTCTAGGCATTATAAATGATGTGACCTCCTGGTCTGGTTTGTACATAGTGATCTGATGGTAACCTCTATACGCATCAAGGAAGCTAAGTCGATTGTGTCCTGCCGTCAGGTCTACTAGTTGGTCTATCCGTGGGAGGGGAAAATTGTCATTTGGGCATGCCTTGTTGACTGTTCTGTAGTCCACACAAACACGCCATTTTTCATTCTTCTTTGGCACTACAACAGTATTGGAGATCCACCTGGGATAGTGCACTTCCTTGATGGCTCCTATCTTCAATAAGTTTCCCACTTCCTCCGCCACTATCTCTGTGTGGTGGAGTGCTGATCTGCGAGTGCATTGTATAATTGGTCTGGCAATTGGGTGGACATTGAGTTGGTGACAGATGAAGTTCGGGTCAATGCCAGGCATGTCGTATGGTATCCAGGCAAACACTTCGATATTAGAGGTTAAGAATTCCATGACCTCTATTCTCTCAGTGCTGGACAACGACGAGCCGAGCAAAAAGAACTTTTTTGGGTTCTTTTTATCTATCCTTACCTCAACCAAGTCTTCCACTGCCTTCAGTTCATTGCTCTTTGGTTCTTCCACCATCTGTACAAACCCTTTTGCAGCACGACTTCCATTTACTGTGACGAAACATTGCTTTGACATGATTTGGTCTCCTAAGACTTCTTCAATCACGCCGGTTTCATTGGGGAATCATAATGCCTAATGGTAGGTCGATGCCACTGAGCGCATGGCGTGCAACCATGTTCTCCCTAGGATTATGTTGTAAGTGGAAGGGACTTTCAATACCAAAATTCCACCTGTTTTGTCAGGGTTCCTGCCTTGACTGGGAGGATTATCTTGCCCACTGGTCATTCTGGCATTGAGTTGAATCCGATTAGGGGAGATGTCGTAGGTGCCAGGTCTTTGTCCTCCAGTTTCAGTTGTTTGAAGGTTTCATAATACATTATCTCACATGAGCTTCCTTGGTCAATCAAAATCTGCTTGATGTCGAAATTCTTGACGCGTAGAATGACAACCAGTGCATCATTGTGAGGGAAATATATCCTTGCTAAATCTTTGTTTGAAAAAGATATGACATTTGTGGCCTCTGTTCTCCCATTTTTGATAACAGGTTGTGCACTTGATACCTCCCTTAAGTGCTCAGCCTTTTTGATCATCCCCTTGAGCTCACATACCCACTCAGGTTCGAATATCCCATGTATAACGTTAATTACGCCTTGAGGTGGAGCGTCGACCGGCATCCCATTTGGTTTGTTGTGATTCTGGGGGGCTGGTTGTGTCCCTCCTTCTATGTACTGGTCCAGGTGCCCAGCTGCCACTAACTCCTCCAGATATTGCCTTAACGACGTGCAATTTTCAGTGCGGTGCTCCTTTTTATCATGAAAGGTACACCGGGACCTCTCGTCATAGTCTTTTTGTGCTTCTCTTAACTTAGCTGGCCACCGGACGAAAGGTTCATTGCGTATCTCACTGGGAATCCGGTAGATAGATTAATTGAATACTGTGGTAATGGCAGTGCGAACTCTTAACCGCCTTTTGTCTGGGTCCTCTCTGTTGGCCCGCCTGCCTCGCCTATTCCTTCTTGGTTATTCTACTGCGTTGACTTTTGCTGTAGTCTTTTTATCTGGTATTGCTATTGTGCCAGATTTTGCTTTAGCACGGGCGCTATCTTCCTCGACGCGAATATGTTGGTGCACTCTCTCCATTGGGGCCTTCATCGTGAGGGGTGGCGTCATAGTAATTGAGTCCCTCAATTTGTTTCTAACTGGTAGACGCCTTTTGTATTGTGCGATGGCGAGATTTGTAGGGCAATCCCCTATCTGGTTAAAAGTCTCCCAATATCAACTATTGTAAGACCTTAATGTCTCATTTTCGCCCATGTCAATGGAGAGTAGCTAATCAATCTCTACTGGTGTCTTGCTATTTGTTCTGAATCTGGTCACGAACGCCTATGCCAATTGTGCCCATGAGGCGATGCTGCCTTCTGGTAGCCTTTCGAACCAGGTTAGACCTAGGTCGCCAAGGCTAGATGGGAACATGATACACATCAGGGCCTCGTTTTGCTGGTATACTGCCATAACCTGGCAAAAGTGGCTTGAGTGCATGTAGGGGTCTATCTTCCCCTCATAAGTAGTGAATTTGGGCTAGTGGAAGCCCGAAGGTAGTGGTGCATTCTCTATTACCGGAACAAACGGCGAGCTCTGTAACTTTGCTAATACTTTGTCCGTTGGTTCTTAAGTAAGGTGCGGCATTGACATTCCTACCTCGACACTCCTATGTGTTCTAGGGGCTAATCGCTGTAGTGCTGAAACTCTGCGTGGGTCGCGAGCCCTGGTGTCCTCCTTCCATCAGGCCCTTTCTTCAAGTACTGTTCGCAAGTCAGATGATCTGGGCAACTCTGTGTGCCTAGATGTTGTCTGATGCGTGTGGGAGGGCCGATAGGTGCTTCCCTCAGTACACGACCTTTCAGTTCTCGTTCTCTCAGACCAGGAGTAACGAGTCTTGGAAGTCCTCGATTGAGTGTTGCCTGTTTTAAGGCTCCTGCTTTCTACTTGTGATGGTGTGACCTGCCTGCCACGAGTGGCGAGGGGACGTGTTACCTTTGCGCCCCTCTCCTGTCGCCACACCTTTTCCTTTTATCTGGTGCTTCATTGTCTCTATGTCTGCCGCCATCCTCTTGATTAACTCGTCTTGCTCCCTCACGCGGTCCTCCAGAACTTGAGGATCAAGTCTTCACCTTTGCCTTTCAGGACTTTGAGAGCGACGGTGGCTCGTGCCCCGTCTCTCCCTCGAATCCCTTTGGAGTTCCGTCGCTGAGGTTCTAAATCTGGCATGGCTGGGATGCAAGGTAAACCCTTGCGCCTCCCATCCCCCTTTGAGGTTTGCCCATCAACAGCAGACTACGACAATTCTTCATCGTGCGCCATTGCTTTCAATCTAGAGAGAAGAACTTGATCAAGTGGTTTTGTTCTTTGTCTATTTCCCACAGACAACGCCAATTGTATGAGCACGAAATAATGTTCTCGTATAATCCTGTCGATCAAGTCTGTGCTCCTCCAAACGTCGTCGCTTTACTCCCTGAAAACACAAACGTGAGCTAGCTGACAAGTGTGTGCCAGATACCTCTCCGATACCTAAGTCAGAAAAATAGACAAATAGACAAAAGCTTTGTGTATTCGAGAATCAAAGTTGTGAGACCTGTAAATAGGTCCTGTCATGAGCTTTTGTAGGTTTTTCCAGGCACAATCCTAGTAGGACTCTTTATTCCTCAATGTAGAGTCCTCCTAGGAATCACACTTCTGAAAGATAATGCCTATCCTTCAATACCCTCTTCACTGCTCTAACCAAGTGAAATGGTTTTACTACGGTTGTATGATTACATAACCGAGCTAACACCGCTATATTTAGGCGGCAGCTTCAACCGTGCTTCACCTAGCTCGGTCCCACCTTGCTCTTACAATTCAGCTCATCGCGTCCACATATGACGCCTTAGCTCGGTCATCGTTCAACTATACCTCGAATTGGAGTATATGAACCGAGCTATTTGCAACCATCTCTTCGATCGGAGTAATTGTCACCACACTTAGACTGAGCTAACAAAGCTAGGTCCAATCTGCGAAGCCCTTTTTACTATGGCCCATGAATCGGTCTACTGTAATGACTGGCCTAGCTCGGCCCTAAGTGCACATAAAAACCCCCTCTTAGTATCCAAAACCGATTTCTCTAGCTGGAAGACGATATGTGATATGTTCTGCTACATGTACCACTATTATGTTCTGATATGTGAATGATTTTCATATGATTTGTGTTAAGCTTAAGAGATGTATGGTATTCGTTCACTAACCTGTTTACGTTAATGTTATTCACTGGGCTTTAGCTTATTGTTTTATATGTATGTGTAGGTGAGCATCATGGAGAACCAACTTAAGGAGAGATTCAAGCCACCCTTTAAAGCCGTATGAGTTTTGGTGCCTCTGACTTGAGGCTAGGTAGTGAAGACCATTGTATAGCTTGTGATCACATTCTCGGGCTTTTGTTATATGTTTATTATGCTTTGTGTATATGGATATAAATGTTTTGTACAAGATGTGATGAATGAAATACCGGATAGGTAAATTAACATCATGTACATGTGTCTTTTCATATAGAAGTAGAGCTCATTGGACTACTTGTTATATATATTTTTATATTAAGCTTCCGCTAGCCCCGATTATTTCGATTGTACATAAAGGCCTTTGGTAAGCTCAGATTACTAGCCGGTCACCTCACCGACCCTTATGGGGTGGGGTATGGGTTGTGACAGCAAAGGTGGAAACAGTTAATCATGTGATGCTTTTATGTCCATTAGTCTGAAAATTATGGTTTGATTTGGTGAATTGGTGGGATTTAAAATGGGTAACACTAGGTTCTGTGGATGTTTTGTTGCAATGGTCTGGTATGAAATTTAGAAAGAAGGAGCTGGATATTTGGAAGGTTGTCCCTTTGGCAATGTTATGATCTTTATGGAAACTAAAGAATGATTGCTTATTTAATGTTGGCAATTTTGATTTTGCAGAGATAACGAAGATGATGAAAGTTAGAATTGCTCTATGGGTTAAGTCAAGTATTAAAGGAGTGAATTACTCAGTGCATGATATTGTCGCAAACTTGAAGCAGGTGAAATATTGTTTATAAGGTACAGGAGATTTCTTTGGTTTTGCTCTTGTTATGAGGTGTAGTTGCTGTTGTTGGTAGCTCATTGGTTTGGTGTTGGTGAAGAGATGTATTTGCTATGATGATTATTGTTTTTTCTTGGCTTAGAGGTATTTCTTGGTCTTAGGTGTGATATTGCATTGTTGTATTGTTGCACTGCTTTTATATTGTTGTTATGTTTTTTTTCTTTCTTTAGTTGCTTTTGATTGATTTCTCACCAATCTTGGGTTAAGTGCTTGCAAATGATTATACTTCCTTTGCATTGCCAATCTAATTGGGATTGTTGAAGTTAGCCATGATGCTCAGTGCATTTCCTTGCTTTGTTGATGTAAATTTTGCAAGTATATTGCTTTTTTCATCAATAAAGTTTCAATTTTGCTGATCAAAAAAAAAAGAAAAAAAGAAAAGAAGTACAGGTATAAGATAAACCAAAGTTAAATATCATTATATTAAATAACTTACAAACTATATCTTAATTTTAAAATGATGCTAAGCACAAAACTATAAATAGAACTGAAGTCTAGTAAAATGAATTTTATCTTTATAATAGAAAAAAATATTTTTTCGACTAAGGTACGGTATGGCTTGGGTATTACTAGATATGTCTAGATACACCAAAAATTAAGAAGAAAAAATTTGAGTACGTGTTTTATGTATCCAGTATGTATGCAGAAATACTATACGTCGGTAAGTACCCGGTACATGTGCGACATGTTTGTCGAATTATCTATGCTTCATAGTCTCAAGATAATTCTAAATGAAGATTTTTATATTTTTTATTATTTTTTTGCAAAGTATATATTATTTAAAATTTGAAATTTTCATTATTGAGATAAAAAAATTATTTATTAAATATTTAAATTTAATTTTTTTTTTTTTATATTTGGGGGGCGAATTGATTTTTAAGGTATAATTTGGAGGATAAAATGAAATTTCAAATGAACTTTGGTGTCACGTCGGCATATTCCGTCCAATTGTAAACAGAATGTGACGGCATGGGCCAAATTGATCAAAATTTCAAAAGCTTCAATGTAAAATTGATATTAATCAAAGTCTGGGGGTCAAAGTGAAAAATGCATAAAAATTTGGAAAGTAAAATGATATTTTCGTAAAAATTAATAAATTGATTTTTAACCAATTTTTCAAAATAAATCGTAGTGGGTTAAGCATTTCTTGAACCTACGCGAGTATTATTGATTTACATAAGGGCTAATCACATTAAACAAATTTGAATGTGGGTTGTATTAAGCATTGTACCACTTCACATTGTATGAGGAGTTTCTGCTTTGGGCACAGCTGCTCTTTAGTGGGTTTATCTAGGATCAATTTTATGATCTGAATGGTTTATATGATAAAACTCATTAAGTAGATTAAAAAAAAAAAAAGAAAGAAGTTCAATTATGTAAAAAATTGGATTAATAATATTCATATGAACAACACCAATCACAAAGTTGAAAGTGTAACAAATTACATATTTTAGTAACAAAAGTGAATAAATTAAAAAATGTGACTAAAGTGTAACAAATTGTATATTTTGATAAATATCATTAATGCAATTAAGAATTTGTTTGGTAATTAGTAGATTTTTGCTTTTTTATTTTATTTTAATTTTAAAGATTAATTTTTTGCTAAAACTTGTGAGTTTAGCAAGTACTAATTTTCAAAAAAAAAAAAAAAGTCTAGTAAGTACTAAAAAAAATTAGCTTTTATTTTTTTGGAAAATTTTAACTACGTTGATGTGTTATTATTTATTAGGAAAATTATAGATAAAATTCATATAAAAAACATCACAAGAATTTTTTTTTTTATCAGTAAAAAGAAAAAACTTTATAGATGAATCGAAAGAGTACATCAAAAGCAAACAGATGAGTGCAAAGAGCAGTAAAACAACCTAGACGATTCCAACTAGGTTGATACCGAGAAAGAAGTACAATTATATACTAAAATACTATCAAAGTTGATGAGAAACCCACCAAATGAGAGTGGAAAAAGGAAAAAACAAAAATGAAACAATGAACCCAAAGCAGCAACCCCAATAAGAATGCCAAAATCTTCCCAATAAGAATGCCAAACAGAGTAGCCAATCCCACCCAAACCACCAAGTAAAACAGAGTATCTTCCCATAGACTTCCAGAACAGTGAGAGAACAAGACAACATCGGAACACACCTAAACACCTTTGCCGCAACTCCCAAAAACTGCAGGAAATCTGATAATGTAGTTGTGTTGTGCCATTTTCTTTTGTAAATATAAGTTCCTTTTATGAGTAGTTTGTTTTAAAGTGAAAAATCATTTTGCATGAAAATTCTGTGCGAATTTTCTGTTTATATATTATTACTCTATTTATTATTATTATTATTATTATTATTATTATTTATTAGAAATTTTATTTTATTTTATCTTTCTAGACTAGTAGGAACAGAAAACTAATTTTTTCAATACAAATTAAAGAAAATTACTAAAGATAAAGCAGTTTAAAAAAAAAAAAGGAATTAATTTTTTTAACATTCACCAAACATTGGTGAAAGTGGATCTTGTTAATTTTTTTAGAGGTCTTATGTTAGCGGTTAATTAATTATGTTACTAATTCGCAATTGATTTTATCAACTTGAATCCCAGACCTGGGGGCTGTACCCTTGGTTGTTCTGCGGTCTCTATGGAAGTTGAGGAATGATTGAATCTTCAATGATGTTTAGCCTAACCACTCAGATCTTTGCGAGTTTATAAAAATTAGGACAACTCTTTGGCTTAATGCATCAATCAAGGAGTTTCTTCACTCAATCTCTGACTTTATTTTTAATCAGAGATGTTCCTTAAAATCTTGATGTGTTTTGTTGCTCTGTAGCTGCTTGGTTGTGTTCTTACTTCTTGTACTGGTTGGTGGGCCTGTTTGCTTTTGACTTTTGTTTGGTTTCTCACCAAACTTGACTTTGTGTTATTAGTACCAATTTAGTTGGAATAGATATGTTTCGTTATGATAGTCTTTGCACTCGATCTTTCCCTTATTGTTGTTGTAATTATTTCAATGATGTATCAATAAAAGTTATTCTCTTTTATTGATAAAAAAAACTTGAATCCTAGACCTAGGTATGTAAATCTGGCTAGGCGGGGCCCAAATTTGGCCCGGCCCAGCCCATGTCGGGCCTTGCGGGCTCCCGCCAAAATTCGGGTTGGGTCGGGCCGGGCCACGGGCCAAAAAAATTAAATCCAACCCCAAGGGTATTTGGGCCTTGGGCTTAGGCGGGCTTAACCATTTTTTTTTTGTTTTTAAAATTTTTTCTATCAAAATTTTATTATTTTCTATTAAAAAATACATTGAGCCTTGGGTGGGCCAGATGGGCTGGGCCAGGCTTTGGCCCGGGTCCTAAGTGGGCCTTAAGCAGGCCGATGGGCTGGGCCACGGGCTGGGCCGGACTTCAAAACAATGGCACAAGCCCTAGCCCAGGGGCTAGGATTGGGCTCAGGCCTGGGCGTAAGCGGACCTAAACAGGCAGGCCCATTTCGGTCTGCCCATGGGTCTCGAGCCATTTTTACACCCTTACCTAGATCTCATTACACCAAGAAAGTTAGCATGTTAACTAGTTAGATTATTGATATCACTCCATAGACTTGTACTCAAAATCTCACTGCATCAAATGCACAAGAACACCCCAAAGTCTAATTGTGAGTCAAACAATTTAAAACCAAACAACCAATATTCTTGGATTAAACAGTCAGAAGTGACTTTTTTATTCTTGGACTTCCCAAACAGAGTCTAACAAACCCTAATAAAGGTAGATATTCTTAAAAGCTATCATCAAAAATTTACATGTGAATAGTACATCTGATTACACTGCCATCCCACCGGAATAACATTGGTAGCCACCACAATCTGGCAGAAAGATGATGTAATGTGAAAAGAGAGGGGACCAGGCATGGCAGCATTGATTTTCCAAACAGCACCAAATGATTGTTGCATTGGAAGCCAGCCGCCTGAGGCTCCATTTTGGATTTCAACTCTGGAGATGTCACCAGCTCCATTTTCATACTCAATTGCTGCAGCAAAATAGAAAGGGTTTGATCGACTATCGATCCTAAATGCCAAGTTAAAACCAGTGTAGTGACATGGAACCCTGCAATATATATATGTATATAGTCATTCTATATCCAAGTACATTTAAATTGTATCAAAATTTTAAAAAGAAATGACTCTCTTCATTTCAATGTAAAGACCAGATGGTGCAGTTCGGATCTATAAATTTATCACGAGTATTAGTTTGATGAATTGGTGTGTGTTTTTTCCCCACGTTTTAAATTGAAGTTTTAGAGATAAAAAAATTATTATATTTTAGCTACTAAATTGAACATTTATTGATGAATTAGTCTCATTTTGGGACTAAAATTTTAGTCTAAAAAAAATAGATTTTAAGATTCATGTATTTCAAAATTCTTACATATATATATATATAATTTTAGTAATTAAGAGTCTATTAAAATAAAGAGATAGATGAATTAAAGGACACGAATAGTTAATCCTTTTTTGAGTCTTCAAACAAAATTAAGTAAAACACATGTAAGTTAGAACTTTATCTTATTTTTAAAATGTTCTTACGATTTCAAACAATACAAATTTTACGTATCAAAATGAATTTAATTTAACTTCTTATTTCTCCATTTAAAAACAAAATTATATAGTGAAGAGAATAGAAATTGAAGACCTTTGCTCTAGTAGAAAACAAGACTCTAGAAGCCGTATTTAATATGTATACTTTTAAATCAAAATCAAAATTTATATTTTATAAATTTAACGACACGTTTATCAATTAGGCACACACCCACTAATATAAATATATTCTAACCTTTGATACTGAATCTGCACCTGGCCAGCATGGCTTAATTCATCTTCTCGACCACGAATAGCCATGGCTCCAAAAGCGGCACCCCCTAGATCAAATTGATATGCGCCACAAGTACCAGGGCAAAAATCACTTATAATTACTGTTACAGGATACCCTAAACATGCTGGATTTGATGTGCATTTCACCTATATATATGTTTTCATAACCATACATACACATATTAGATAGCTTCAATTATCAATGTATGAAAACAATGAAAACACTTTTGGTATTTTCCAACAATATTAATGGGGAAGAATTCTCTCCAATCCATTGTTTTACTAGAGGGGTGCTGTTGTTGACGTCTATGCAGCCACTACGGGTTCTATTTCAATAATTTGAATTGTTCATTATGTTTGGTATTGTATGTTGATCATTAATAAATAATAATAATAATAAAAAGATTCATTCGATATTCATAACACTATGATTTTATTATATTTATTTTCAAAAAAAATAGATGACAAGTATTATTTAAAAAATTGTTCATTAGGGTAAATTACAAATACAATCCCTAATGTTTTCTTAAAACACAAATCGTCATCTGTGGTTCTGAAAATTATAAATACTCTATTGTCAGAATTTTTTATTCAACAAAATTAATAAAATTGAGGTTTTTTGTTTTTCGTGTTTTTATTTTTATTTTCAGTAAACTTTAATATTTTAAACATTTTTTTTTTTTACTTTTTAGATACACTTAATATAAATACAATTAAAAAGTATAATATTTGTAAAAACAAATTTTTAAAAAATTCACTAAATACCAAAAATACAACAAACAATTTTAAAAAATTCAATACAATTTTGTATTCTTCTATATTTATTGATTTTTTAAAATATTGTTTTACAAATATTTTACTTTTTAAGTACATCTAGGTTAGGTGTATCTAAAAAGTAAAAACGATTGCTTAAAATATTAAAAAATTTCACTAAAAAAAAATATGAAAAACAAAAAACTCATTTTTCAGAAAATTGAATTAAAAAATTGGAATCAACAACGTGATTAAATTTTTAACTATTCTTCTATATAAATTGTTAATTGAAAAATATTTATGATATCATTACAAAATATTAATTGATTTAATGATTTATTAAAACAAGAGCTTATTTGTTTGTTCGTTTGATTTTTTTTTTTTTTTTTTAGCCAAAAGAAATTTAACATGAAGAGGCGAGATATAATTTTTAGAATCACAGGGGATAATTTGTATTTTAAATAAACGTTGAGATGTATATTTGTAATTTATCTGAATGATTTATAAAAAAAAAATCTTATAAAATAAATGATTCAAATAATTAAAATGAGATATACAATGGATCTCAGAACTTTGGCACCTGATAACATGTCCCACATCCTATGCCTGATTTGAATAGAGCAAAGCCTCCAGCTGATACCATTTTGTAGAATGGAGCTTTTCCAAGGATATCGGTATATCCAGAAGCACCCCCTGCATTCCAAATATTAGTGTCAAAGGTTATGATACCCTAATCAAAAAATAACAAAAATAAATAAATATATATATACATGTATAGAGGTAAAGATTTTAGTTTTCTCTAATAATTTAAATTATTTAATGTATTAGTAACTAATAATTTAACATGATATCAGAACGCATAATCCATTATGTATTCTGGTAGCTAGACTATCTAGATGAAGGCTTCTTGAAGAGGATGCCTCCACTTGGAAATACATTATTGTGGGAGCCAAAAAATTATAGGTACTAGCTTATTGGGCCTAACCCAAACAAAGCCTACAAAGGTCCAGCCCAAATAAATATCACACCCCCCATCTATATAAAGGGGGGAGGGGGGATCCCAAGTGAAAGATATGTCTGTTCTCCCTCCACCACACACACACACCCCTTCTAATATAGATATATACTATTTCATGATTCAAGGACTGACTTCATCATCGGAGTACTCCCGGCCGGCAACCCCGGTTGGGTGGCACCGACTATGTTCCTCATTGCAGATCTACAGGGGTGCAGCTCTTCTCTTCGTTGGATCTCCACAACATCCATGTGAGAGGATATTTCATGGTCTCACAATTGGCGCCGTCTGTGGGAACGATTGAATGAGATCAACGAAGAACACAACAAATATATTGCTGTAAGTAAACATATATGGGTTGCTTTAAGGTTAGTGCACTTTCTACAAAAGCAAAATCAATCCCAAGTAATACGGCCCACAGCTAGGTCTCTTATTTTCATTTTGATTCAACTTAATTCGCAATATACATATCTACATACATATAATATTGTATATCTAGGATGCCAGTTGTGGTGGGTTGATCTTTTGAATATCATTTTTTGTGTAGCTAAAACCAACAAGAACAAAAACAAAGCAGAGCGTTTTCACTCATTCTTTCTAAAAATGGGTTTCAGCTCTTTTCGGCATCATTAATAGGGTTTCTCGGCCAATTCATGCGAGATCTATTCATCACTAAGTGGGTCTTCACTTTTTCTCTCTCTAGACTAAATTGACATAAATAAAACCATGAGTTATTATCACAAGTAATTTAACTTTTTTACTTCATAATTTATGAGAATATGGAGCAATCTATACGGCTCTTGTTGCCCAACTAATTTTTGATGTTATATAAAAGAGGTTTGAGAGCTCCATCATCGACCTCATATACAAACTGTTTGGCACTTCATTTATAGAGACCAACCCCACAAAGCTTGGCACTGTGCCTTAGTATAGCACCAGAACCTCGGCTTCATTGTTCAGCGGTTCAGTTTGGCATCACAATTAACCATCTTGGCCAAGCCAAGCTACTACTCGGCAACCTACCGCTGAAGTCGGCAATCCGACAAGGCTATTCGGTAGCTCTTCCTCCCTTCTCAGCAACCGACTACACGGTACTGCCCAACTTTACGAATCGGCATCGTCATTATTCATTATTCACATATTTCATGTTGTGCAATTATTCTATTGTTAAAGGAATTAGGACAATGTAATCTGAATCATGTAACTAGAATGACATTGATGATATTCTGGTCTGTCATCATTCCTCTGCATGTGCTTTAAATCTTTCCAACCATATATGGAGCTGTTGTTCTGGGGCAAGGCCTCATGTTCCTTAATTACATCAAACACCCAAGGTAGTTGGTTCACAGTATGAGTGTAACACTGAAGAATTCAACTAATGGTAGCTGTCGGTTCGATAGATTTCTTTCCTTGATAATTTCAATGTATCTTGCTAACTGTTAATAAAAATCAATGGCTGTTCTCATGTTGACCTGGAAAATGGTAATTATGCAAATACATGTTCTTGTATTTAATCTAGATTCATTGATTTTGCTCATGTTTTCTACACCTATTCCAGTTAATTTAAATAGTTAGGATTTGGAAAATTTTCATCTTCACTGAGTACTTGTCATGGATGATATGAGTATTTTATTCGGCAAGCTATAGTTGGGTTTACATCATTGCTCGGCAAAATAATTCGGTGGTGTCGCGGTAGTGCCGAGTCGCTACCGCGTTGAATCTCAATATAATTCTCAGAAATATCACCACTGCACGGCGCTACTATCACGGCATATCATATTACCGTCTCGGCTTCGGAAACACTATTCAGCTTCGACGTTGCTTATCAACTTACTTACGGTACTCGACAAACATCATATCGTATTGTTTATCCGCTGCGATTCGGTACATCATTCGGTCTATTATCAACTGCATATTAACACAACTATGCATATTCGGCAACCACCAATAAACCAACTTACATCCATAGGCCCAACGAACTATTCGGCAATTTTATTGGCTTACTCGACATATTATCAACGAGGAGTTTCGACAAACTTATTGACTTATTCGGCAATTTATATTTTCATTCAGGCTGTATGCATATGATCAACTCGGCTTATAACTTATTCGGCAAAAATTACACCGCAACATTTCTTATTCGGCACATTCTTTGACAAGTTTACAATTATTCTGCAACAATATTCAGCAACTTTATGTCTTATTCGGCACTAATATCTCGCCTTAGAACTATCATCTTGGCTTGCCGAAATCCACATCTGAACATATCACAGGATTCGTATCAGCTCAAAGGGTCCAAACCCACCAACCCGAGAAGTCAAGAAGTAACCAAAGTATGCCGAAAATTGCGATACGGCTCACATTTTCTGACAACTGAAATTTTCGAAGCTGTCAAACTCAAGTTTTGCCCATACCAACGTGAAGTACTCATTGAGACAAGTCCAACGCAACAAACCGCGTCAACATTGGAGCTCAAACAAAGCCGTACAGGCCACTTAAAGTTTGCCCAGAAAATGAATTCTTTCGCTGGAGAAGATGATCCAGCAAGATATGAAAAATAATCATGTGCTTCGCGGTCGCATTACACCCTGTTGATCTAAGCCGTTAAATCTATTTTGGCTATAATTATGCCATCGAGTCGATCCAAAGAATCCAATAGCCTTTTCTAGCTATTTGACGCATTTCGGGTCCATCCGTACACTCAAAATTTGCAATTTTAGCTCGCAAAAATATATATATACATATAAATAAATAAAAATACAAATAAATTGCAGATTTGATTCCGATATCACCAAGTACCCTACTTTATCTCGGTTTCATTTTGATTTCGCCACGGCACCGGTCTTTTTCCCATTTGATTATTGTATCCGGACTTACGTTCCGTGGATTCTGCTGTTATATTTGTTGTTCTTTAATTCCTCAATTGAGTTATAGGATGTGTTGGGCAGGTTTGTTTCAGGTTGGTTGGGTTCGGAAATCAAATCTTCTTTGTCGATTTTGAGTTGGTCGCCGGCGAGGTTTGGTCGCCGGCGAGGTTGAGTTTTGTTTCTAGTGGCTCGAGCCAGGATTTCTTCGCCGGCGAGAGATTGCGTCTAGTATAGACCGAGAGCGAGTGTTTTCGCCGGCGAGCTTTCTTCGCCGGCGAGCGAGTTGTATGTTTCGAGTTCTTCGCTCGAGCGAGCATTCTGTCGCCGAGCATGCTTCGGGTGCGCACTGAAGCATCGAGTTCTTAACTCGAGCGAGCTTTTCTTCGCCGAGCGAGTATTCTTAATGTCAGTCGCCGGCGACCATGTCTTCGCTTCGGCGAGCCATCCGATATTTAAACGCAGCAGCAGTTTTAAAACGTCCTTTTTCACAATTTTTGATCCAAAAACCCTAGTTCCGAGTTTCTTCTTTCTCAACTCATCTTTTCCTTGGGTTTGATCTATCTAGAGGGTGTTTCTAACCTAGTTCCTTCGTTAAAAAGGTAGAGGAGAGTGAGGGCTTTCATTTAATCGGAGCATTGTTGGATTTGGAGCACTTTAACATTTGGGCAAACATCTTCATCTTCTTCTATTGGGTTCATTGCTTTGAGGTAGGGATTTCCTACTCCTTGTATACGTTTTAATCCTAAGTGTTGGTGTTCTGGTATGTGGAAGGGGGTGGTTTAGTAATTCTGGGAGAAATCTTAGGGTTTTGTCATAGATTAATTCATGTAATTAATTTAAAAAGGGGAATTGTGTATTGGGTTAAATTCATGAGATTTGGGAAATTGAGATTGGTTGATGTAATTGAATATTTAATCACTCATATGTGGATTTGATAATGTATATATATTGTGATATTTATTTCTCGCTTAGAAATAACTGTTTTTGGGCTATCGGTGGAGGATAGCCATTGATTGTTGTAGACCATGCATGCTGCTTAGGTATAACTGGAATTAAGTCACATATGTTGGTGTTGAATTAATCTGAGAACATTACTTGTATTGATTGTGTGTTGCATATGGCAATTTGTATGTTTCATTGCATATGCATGATGTTTGGAGGAGATAGGGGATGAACTCCACGGTTTAGGGAAGATAGGGATGGACCTCTAAACCGGATTTGTTTGGAGGAGATAGGGGATGAACTCCACGGTTTAGGGAAGATAGGGATGGACCTCTAAACCGGATTTGTTTGGAGGAGATAGGGGATGAACTCCACGGTTTAGGGAAGATAGGGATGGACCTCTAAACCGGATTTTTGTTTGGGAGGAGATAGGATGGACTCCATTAGCATCACTTTTATGTGTGCTTATTTATATTGAAGTGTTTTATTGATCTGACACTAAAATGTGTATCAATTGGGAAGTATGGAAGTGAATTGATTATGATTGATATAATACCAACTCGTGTATTTGTTATGATTAGGTTTAACTTGAATTGTTATTCTGTGGAATTGGAAGTTTTGCTAATAAAAGATGAAACCCGTTGAGTTATTTGGCGTGTTACGAGCCATAGATGAAAAGTAAGATGTGCCATAGACAATGTGTCATAGGCAATATAGACATTCATGTCCTAAAAAGTGTAACTGGATTATAGTGTGTTAACCATGTATTAGATGCTAATACTTTAGTTAATTCTTATGCTTGGTTTAGTATTTCCCTATTGGGTTACGGCCCACACTATATGGGAACTTCATTTTTCAGGTACAGGTGGTTCACTACCTCCAAGGACTTAGCTTGTGAGGAATTGAATTGGAAGACTTGTTTTTTTTTTTTTTATTTATTTATTTATTTTATTTGAACAATGTAAACTTTCAAGCCTAGGGCTTTATTTGTTTTGAGTTAGAACTCATGAATTTGTGTCCAAGTGTTGGCTTGGCAAGATGTAAGCCCATAGAGCATTTATTTGATGTTTTATTCCATATTACTCTGGTGACTTAAATAATATCTTTTTTTCTTTTATTAATGCATGTCATGTTTCGGTTTAATTTTGAGGGCGTTACAACTTGGTATCGAGCGCATCGGTTTGAATACTTTGGTGCGTGGGAAGTGATTAGAATCACAATGGGTTCGCCTCGTTTGATAGAGACTTAGTGTAATGATTGCATGCTTATATGATAACATGTTTATGTGACTATGTGGGTATGGAATGTAGTTTCTAGGATGTTGATTGGACCCTTGAGTCTCTGAATGTCTTGTTGGAAAGGCACTTGATCAATGTTGTTTCCAACCGGAACTTTAGCGACGTCTCGACCGCTATTATCCAGGAATGAAATTCGTAGGTGCTTATGTGATTATGTGCTTACGTGGTGTGATTTATTGTTGTCCAATGTATTAGGACGCAAGTGTTATAGTTTTGGCACATTATTTAGAGTGCTAACGTCTTTGTTTCCTTCATTAGGATGTCAGGACGAGGACGAGGTCGCGGTAGGCGTGGTAGGCAGGCTAGGCAGGAAGTGCCTATACCGGAGGAGATACCGGCAGTTCAGGAGGGTGTTGGCCAAGCCAATGTGGCCGAGCCAGTAGGCCAGCAAGGTATGGGCGCTTTGGCCCAAGAGATAGCTGGAGCTTTTAGGGAGTCAGTGGGCATTCTTAGGGCTCAGAATCAGGCTCAGGTAGTTGTGGCAGATGCAGGGCCTTCTTTTCTGAAGAGGGAATTCTTCCGGTCTCAACCGGACGTGTTTGTAGGTGATCCTAGCGAGCCGCTTAAGGCAGACGAATGGCTCGAACAGACAACGAAAACGTTTGAGATGCTTGGCATCGAAGACGAGGGGTTGAAGGTGACCTTGGCATCGCTCGGTGAAGGAGATGCGGTCATGGTGGAAGTTCACCAAGGGTCGATTGGAGGTACGGAAGGCTTTTGTTGATGCTTTTCAGAGAAGTACTTGTCTCCACTGCTCAGAGAAGTTTGAGAGATCGCCCGCCATCTTGAGCGAATCAGTTTATCGGGGTCGAGTTTGAAGCGGCATTCACTAGTTTGTCCAGGTTTGCACCTGAGTTGGTGGCAACTGAGGAGCGCCGCTGCATTGAGTTTGAGAAGAAGTTGAGGCGTGGCCTCATGCTGAGAGTTGTTGGGTCTATGATTAGGGATCTCGGCGATTGGTTGATCAGCCCACACCGAGATTATGATGCAGAAGACGGGAAAGGCGTAAAGGCTCCAAGAGGAGTCGATGGCCAGAGTGATGGCAGGAGGCGAGAGGTTTCACTCTCGCCAGCCTCGAGTAGTTTTTCTAGATCCACTTTTCCAAAGGCCGAAAGTTCTGGGAAAGGCAACAGGAGACATTACTGCTTCAAGTGTGGTCACCGGGCCACAAGTCTCCGCTTGTCCTCGAGGGGAGGAGTTCAGAGGGCAAGATCTTCTTCTCGATCTCGAGCCAGAGTCGAGTAGAGGTCACCGTCCTCTTGTTTTCAAGGCGGTCACCAGGCACATGAAGAGGTTTTGCCCACAGCTTGGGTGGCACACCCGTGCATCGGGTTCGAGGCGACTCAGAGTCGATGCCTACTCGGCCGATTCAGCCTCGAGGGCCAACCAGGGGCTTCTTCGTCCCAATCAGGCAATGCCTTCCGCTCGAGGTGAGCAAAGTTGATCGAGGTCATCTGGGCGTGTATCTTTATCACAGGATCTTATACCATCCATCTGTGGTTAGAGGTACCTTCTTGTTTTGCAATTCAGCCTAGTGTATTGATCGACACGGTGCGTCTCATTCCTTTGTGTCTGCTGCATTTGCATCTATTTTGGAGTTGGAGTTAGCTCTTAGCATCTCCTATTTGTGTAGTGTCGCCTCTTGGGGTGAGTTGATTTTGAAACAAGGTGTTAGGGTTGTGATATAGAGGTCGATGATCATAGAATCCCTTTCTTTTTGTAGTGATGCCCATGAAGGGCTTCGATGTTATTTTGGGTATGGATCGGTTATCATCATACCGGCATTTATTGATTGCTACCGCCGAGGGTAACTTGTTGTACAAAGGAGCGGAGAACGCTTCCATTTTCTCGGGGACAGGTTAGTAGTGTTTTGCCACCGAGGTATGATCCGCGAGGGCGGAGTGAGCTTAGTAGTTTACTTGCTAGTCTCGCGATTAGTGAGGATGTTGAGACTCGATTGTGTTACCAAGGGTGGTTTGAGAGTAGTCGGATCTCTTTCTCGAGGATCTCGTCAGGTTACCACCGCATCGAGAGATTGAGTTCTCTCTTGACCTACTGCCCGGCACGGCGCCGATTTCTATAGCACCTTAACGTTCTGCCCCGCCGAGCTAGTTGAATTGAAGATTCACCTGTGAGTTGTTAGATAAGGGTTATATCCGCCCTAGTGTTTCACCGTGAGCGCCAAATTTTTCGTTAAAAAGAAAGGTGGTGCTTTGAGACTTTGTATAGATTACCGAAGTTGAATCGGGTGACGGTTAAGAATAAGTACCGATGCCTCGTATAGATGATTTGTTCGATCAGTTGAAGGGTTCCCGTTGTTTCTCTAAGATAGACTTGAGATCGGGTTATCATCAGTTGAGAGTCAGGGACGAGGATATTCCAAAGACGGCATTCCGTACGCGGTATGGCCACTACGAGTTTCTGGTGATGCCGCTTGGGCTCACCAATGCACCAATGTGTTTATGGATTTGATGAACCGGATCTTCCGAGCATTTTTGGATCGTTTTGTGGTCGCTCGTGGACGACATTTTGATTTATTCACCTTCGAGGAAGAGCACGAGGAACACTTGAGAGTGGTGCTAGAATTACTTAGAACCCATAAGCTTTATGCTAAGTTTGGGAAGTGTGAGTTCGCTAGAAGAGGTGAAGTTCTTAGGCCATGTAGTTTCCGGAAGGGGTGTCTGCTGATACATCCAAGACGGAGGCGAGGCAAGATTGGGCACAACCTAAGAGTGTATTTGAGATCCGCAGCTCGATTAGCTGGGTATTACCGTCGGTTTGTGAAGGATTTCTCCGTGTTAGCTTCACTGTTGACTAGATTGACTCGGAAGGAGTCAAATTTGTTTGGAGTGAGACTTGTGAAAGGTCATTTCAGAGTTGAAAGTTAGATTGACCACCGCCTCCGGTTTTGATTATTCCGAGAGAGGGTTGGGTTATTCGCCATCGTGACGCCTCACGAGAGGGTCTGTTGTGTGTTGATGCAAGAGGGGAAAGTGGTTGCCTATGGCTCACGCCGCTTGAAAATTCACGAGAAGAATTACCCCACGCATGATCTAGAGCTAGCAGTGATATTTGCCCTAAAAATTTGGAGACATTATTTGTATGGTGAGAAATTTGAGGTATTCTCCCACCATAAGAGTTTAAAATATTTGTTCACTCGGAAGGACTTGAATTTGAGGCGAGGAGGTGGATGGAGTTCATTGAGGATTATGACTTCGAGTTGCACTATCATCCGTGGAAGGCCAATGTTGTGGCCGATGCCCTTAGCGTAAAATGTTGGTGACGTTGCCAGATAGCCATCCGGAGTGGGAGATGTTGGGCTGTTGGGGAGTTTGATTTGCATTTGGGCGAATCCGCTGAGGTCGGCCTTGTTTTCGATTGTTGCACGTACCTACACTTGTGACTCGAGTGTTAGAGGCTCGAGGGTGATCTTGAGGTAGAATCTCTCCGAGAAAAGATTTCCATTGGGAAGGTTGAGAAGGGTTTGACGGTGTATCCCGACTGGCGTGAGATACCGAGATCGTCTGCTTGTACCGAATCTTGCCGTGAGGAGGTACTCGAGAGTTTCATCATTCGCGCTTTGCGGTGCATCCGGAGGTACTAAGATGTATCGATTTGGGCCGCCATTTGGTGGCGGGGTATGAAGAGAGATGTGGCGACTTCAGATCTAAGTGCCTTACTTGTCGCCAAGTGAAGGCCGAGCATCGAGGCCGGGTTTGTTGCAACCCTTGCCTATTGCCGAGTGGAAGTGGGAGCATGTCACTATGGACTTCGTGGTGGGTCTTCCGAAGACTCAGCGAGGTAGTGATGCTATTTGGGTTGTGGTAGACCGGTTGACGAAGTCAGCGCACTTCATTCCTATGCGTGTTAGAGATTCGGTAGATCATCTTGCCGATTTGTATGTTCGGGACATAGTGAGGTTGCACGGGTCCCAAAGGACGATTGTTTCAGATAGAGATCCTCGTTTCACCGCTGTGTTGTGGCAGAGTTTGCAGAGTGCTTTAGGCACTAAGTTGACCCTTAGTACGGCTTATCATCCTCAGACTGACGGGCAGTCCGAGCGTACTATTCAGATCCTGGAGGATATGCTTCGAGGTTGTGTTCTCGACCTTAATGGGTCGTGGGAGAAGCACTTGCCATTAGTGAAGTTTGCTTACAACAATAGCTTTCGCCTAGTATCGGTATGGCACCGCTTGAGGCCTTATATGGCCAATCGTAGATCTCCAGTCTGTTGGGCCGAGGTGGGTGACGCACCTTTGTTGGGTCCGAAGTTGGTGAGGGAAACCACGGAGAAAGTTGAGCTTATCCGTAAGAGGTCGGTTAAACTGACGTAGTCGCCGAAATCTTATGCCGAGCGTAGGAGGAGACCTTTGGTGTTTGAGGTAGGTGATCATGTCTTTCTGAAAATATCACCTAGGCGAGGTTTGATGAGATTTGGGAAGAGCGGGAAGTTGTCCCCTCGGTTCATTGGGCCTTTTGAGATCCTTGAGAGGATTGGCGAGGCTGCTTATCGTTTAGCTTTGCCACCGCAGTTATCCGGAGTTCATGACGTGTTTCATGTGAGTATGCTCCGGAAGTATGAGCCAGATCCGTCACATGTGTTGGATTGGACAGAGTTAGTTGTTGATGAGGATGCCTCGTATGAGGAGAGACCGGCCGGGGTTTTGGATAGGCGGGATCAAGTTTTGCGTGGCAAGACTATCCCTTTGGTGAAAGTTCTGTGGAAGCATCACGGAGTGGAGGAAGCCACTTGGGAACGTGAGTTGGAAGTCCGTGAGAAATATCCGGATTTGTTTATTGATTTGTAATCTTGTACTTAGATTATATAATATTGCGGAACTTGAGAATTTTATATATGTCTTAAGTTGGAAAACATTGAGAACAGCTTTGATTGAATGTTAACATTTTGAAACTTGCCACATAATGGGAGTAATGTGTTGTTTATACCATGAGATTGAATACGATATGGAATTTGTTAACATCGAAAGGAATAATGCATAATATTGATGCAGGTTGAAATATATGTTGGTTTATACATATTGTGAGATGCCTCTTAATGAGAGATGAAGTGACCAATATTGGTCAAGATTGTTGATTATTGTTTTATATATCATTGGGAATTAAGAAAAACTTGTTTTTTTTACAAACTCATGCTTAATTTCGGGGACGAAATTCTTTTAAGGGGGGGAGGTTGTAGCGACCCCGGTCTTTTTCCCATTTGATTATTGTATCCGGACTTACGTTCCGCGGATTCTGCTGTTATATTTGTTGTTCTTTAATTCCTCAATTGAGTTATAGGATGTGTTGGGCAGGTTTGTTTCAGGTTGGATGGGTTCGGAAATCAAATCTTGCTGTACAGTTTTTGAGTTGGTCGCTCGAGCGAGGGTTTGGTCGCTCGAGCGAGGGTTGAGTTTTGTTTCTAGTGGCTCGAGCCAGGATTTCTTCGCTCGAGCGAGAGATTGCGTCTAGTATAGACCAGAGAGCAGAGTGTTTTCGCTCGAGCGAGCTTTCTTCGCTCGAGCGAGCGAGTTGTATGTTTTCGAGTTCTTCGCTCGAGCCAGCATTCTGTCGCTCGAGCATGCTTCTGGGTTGCAGACCTGAAGCATCGAGTTCTTGGCTCGAGCGAGCTTTTCTTCGCTCGAGCGAGTATTTCTTGTGTCTGGTCGCTCGAGCGACCATGTCTTCGCTCGAGCGAGCCTGTCCAGTATTTAAACGCAGCAGCAGTTTTAAAACGTCCTTTTTCACAATTTTTGATCCAAAAACCCTAGTTCCGAGTTTCTTCTTTCTCAACTCATCTATTCCTTGGGTTTGATCTATCTAGAGGGTGTTTCTAACCTAGTTCCTTCGTTAAAAAGGTAGAGGAGAGTGAGGGCTTTCATTTAATCGGAGCATTGTTGGATTTGGAGCACTTTAACATTTGGGCAAACATCTTCATCTTCTTCTATTGGGTTCATTGCTTTGAGGTAGGGATTTCCTACTCCTTGTATACGTTTTAATCCTAAGTGTTGGTGTTCTGGTATGTGGGAGGGGGTGGTTTAGTAATTCTGGGAGAAATCTTAGGGTTTTGTCATAGATTAATTCATGTAATTAATTTAAAAAGAGGAATTGTGTATTGGGTTAAATTCATGAGATTTGGGAAATTGAGATTGGTTGATGTAATTGAATATTTAATCACTCATATGTGGATTTGATAATGTATATATATTGTGATATTTATTTCTCGCTTAGAAATAACTGTTTTGGGCTATCGGTGGAGGATAGCCATTGATTGTTGTAGACCTTGCATGCTGCTTAGGTATAACTGGAATTAAGTCACATATGTTGACTGTTGAATTAATACAGAACATTACTTGTATTGATTGTGTGTTGCATATGGCAATTTGTATGTTTCATTGCATATGCATGATGTTTGGAGGAGATAGGGGATGAACTCCACGGTTTAGGGAAGATAGGGATGGACCTCTAAACCGGATTTGTTTGGAGGAGATAGGGGATGAACTCCACGGTTTAGGGAAGATAGGGATGGACCTCTAAACCGGATTTTTGTTTGGGAGGAGATAGGGATGGACTCCATTAGCATCACTTTTATGTGTGCTTATTTATATTGAAGTGTTTTATTGATACAAAGACTAAAATGTGTATCAATTGGGAAGTATGGAAGTGAATTGATTATGATTGATATAATACCAACTCGTGTATTTGTTATGATTAGGTTTAACTTGAATTGTTATTCTGTGGAATTGGAAGTTTTGCTAATAAAAGATGAAACCCGTTGAGTTATTTGGCCGAGTTCTCGAGCCATAGATGAAAAGTAAGATGTGCCATAGACAATGTGTCATAGGCAATATAGACATTCATGTCTTAAAAAGTGTAACTGGATTATAGTGTGTTAACCATATATTAGATGCTAATACTTTAGTTAATTCTTATGCTTGGTTTAGTATTTCTCTATTGGGCTGTGGCTCACCCTATATGGGAACTTCATTTTTCAGGTACAGGTGGTTCACTACCTCCAAGGACTTAGCTTGTGAGGAATTGAATTGGAAGACTTGTTTTTTTTTTTTTTTATTTATTTATTTTATTTGAACAATGTAAACTTTCAAGCCTAGGGCTTTATTTGTTTTGAGTTAGAACTCATGAATTTGTGTCCAAGTGTTGGCTTGGCAAGATGTAAGCCCATAGGGCATTTATTTGATGTTTTATTCCATATTACTCTGGTGACTTAAATAATATACTGTTTTTTCTTTTATTAATGCATGTCATGTTTCGGGTTTAATTTTGAGGGCGTTACAAGATATGAAAAATAATCATGTGCTTCGCGGTCGCATTACACCCTGTTGATCTAAGCCGTTAAATCTATTTTGGCTATAATTATGCCATCAGGAGTCTGATCACAGCAATCCAATAGCCTTTTCTAGCTATTTGACGCATTTCGGGTCCATCCGTACACTCAAAATTTGCAATTTTAGCTCGCAAAAATATATATATATATACATATAAATAAATAAAAATACAAATAAATTGCAGATTTGATTCCGATATCACCAAGTACCCTACTTTATCTCGGTTTCATTTTGATTTCGCCACGGCACCGAGCAGGGGCACGGAATCCGTTTCAAATCATTATCGGCCTACTCGGCAACTTTGGCCCAAGTCAATTTTATTCCTTCCGAATAACAAATCTTATTCAAAAGCAATGGGGCAAATATACGTTGGACAAGACGCTTAACTTCACTAAATTGGCAACCATTGCCAACCAAGTTCTTCGCAAAACTAACTCCGAAGGAATGCCGACACACCGCGAAGCTAAGAAAAATCGCCGACCAAACGATGGGCACAGTCACCGACCCAAGTGTAGACGGACACCGGTGTTTTGACACTAGACACTCGGCAGTGCATCAACTTTATTCAGCTAAACAACATTATTTGTCAACTTTATGCATTGTCAAACTTTATGCAGCAACATTGGCCACAATATTCGGCAACTTTATTCGCTTAATAACATTATTTGGCAAAACAATTGCCCGCTGGGACATCAGTCAATTTTCCGCTTTCCAATTGGGGCACATCAGCCGATCATCATCTCAGCACCTTTGATATACATGCATACTCGGCCAACTTAGTACAAACATTACAACAATGTTTACTTGAGTTACAAACTCTCGCTCCTTTTCACACAGCTTAAAGCAAGCGCCCGTTTTGGGGCAATACATTACACTTGGCAGTTGACATTTTTCATATTTTTGCGCGTCGTCATTTTACCAAAGCCGAATCTTCCCTGCAACATAGGGCAATAAGAATCTACATTCCTTCCGACTAACACCTGTCATTTGAAAGCAATGGGGCAAGTCTACCTTGGACTAAACACAGACTGAGCAAGTCGGCAATTAAATAGTTGGCCTAATATCTACTTGGCAATTCCCTACAAGCGAAGCAATATTATTGGTGATTAACACGTCCACCTTATTCGGTACAGGATACATTATTCAAAGTCTTTGAGCAAAAGTCTCTGAGTACATCGCAATCTTCGCACTCGGCACAGAGCTCCGTTAGCAAAGGCCTATACCCTTGCCCGGGGTTATAATACCGCAGGTCTGCACCCTCACCTGGGGATAATAATACCGTGGTCCATTTTTTGATTGATATATCTACTTTATTTAAATCTGTCTTACTTGATTCAGGCAATCATTTCCGTGCTCGATATATAGAAATATTTCTAGCTCGGCATGAAATTCCATATTTGGAAGCAATCTTTACACTCGACAATATATTACACCCTTGCCCGGGGTTATAATACCGCGGCCTACACCCATGCCCAGGGGTTAGAATACCGTGGCCTATACCTGTGTCCGGGGGTTAGAATACTGCGGCCTACACCCTCGCCCGAGGGTCATATTACTGCGGCCTACAGCCCTTGTCCGTGGGTAACAATACCGTGGCCCATCGTTATTATTTGTTTGTATTCCTTTCTGGGTTTTAGCTTAACCTCCCTCATCTTATGATCAACATATATACATGTATACATACATTCAAGACATACGTACATTTATACATACATTCAAGACATACGTACATTTTTACATACATTCAAGCATGCATTCAAGCATACATACAGTCATCCATTCATATGTTTTATTCATTTATCCAAAGTGTTCTTTATCAAAAACCTAACAGCTATTTGAACAGCGTAACTTGGCAAGAAAAAACTCTCATTCCTTCTACCACAGACAATGAAAGTTTTGGGGCAATTGTGGGAGCCAGAAAATTATAGGTACTAGCTTATTGGGCCTAACCCAAACAAAGCCTACAAAGGTCTAGCCCAAATAAATGTCACACCCCCTATCTATATAAAGGGGGGATCCAAAGTGAAAGGTATGTATGTTCTCCCTCAACCACACACACACACCCCTTCTAATATAGATATATACTATTTCATGATTCAAGGACTGACTTCATCATCGGAGTACTCCTGGCCGGTAACCTCGGTTGGGTGGTATCGACTATGTTCCTCATTGCAGATCTACAGGGGTGCAGCTCTTCTCTTCGTTGGATCTCCACAGCATCCATGTGAGAGGATATTTCATAGTCTCACAATTATATTGTTTCCTTAAAAAAGATTTTACTATGTTTAAATCTTGAATTTAAAAAGTAAAATAAAATAAAATAAAATAAATGAAAGAGGAAACAACATTTTCTCTTTTGATTAGATTAGGAAAATAAGAAAAAATAAATAGATATTAAAATATTTTGAACTTGTTTGTTTACACATAATATATATATATAAAGTAATTTTTTTTTATTTGCCTTGCATTTTCATTTGTTTTGTCAAACCCAAAATCCAATGATTTTCAAAAGTCATTAAAATTCAAGCAATCTCCAAACACGTGTAACAATTTCAAATCTTGAAGTATAATTGCCTAGCAACTACCAAAAAAAAAAAAAAAAAAACAAAAACAAAAAATTATTAGTTGAATTTGATCCATCAAGTTTTAGTCAAATTAAAATAAAAAATAAAAAATTAATTGCATGCGTTAAATCTACTTAGATTACTCTTGACCTTATGTCACACTAATATACTCTCTAACCTTCATGGAAGTTGTGAGTAAAAGTTTTATGACTAACAAATAAATAAAAATTTAATTACATGTGTTAAATCTGCTTTATGTTACTCGTGGGCATGTGTCACGCTAATATACTCTCTTACCTTTAGGAAAGTTGTGAGTAAAAATTTAATGATTAACAAATAAATAAATAAATAAAAACGACTAACGAAAAAAATGTACTCACATATGAAAGTATGTTGAGGATATGAATAACAAAATTATAAATCACAACAATGTTTGGCAACAACAATGCCATTTCTAAAAACTCCACCATCTACATCTTTGGAGGTTGTGAAACCCTAGTCAAATATATATATATAAAAGATAAGAATATGTGAGTAGAGGCTCAAGTTAAACAAAATAATATGTAATATTATAACATCTATCTATATATCTAAAACATCAAAAATGAATTTCTCTCTCCCCTCACCATTGGCACCAAAACCATTAGGATCTCCATACCACGTGGCTATAGTAGATGACAAAGCAGCATTAGATGAAATTATAAATAGGGTAGCAGTTAGTGCCCCAAATTGGGGGCACTAATGCCCCGAATTTCCCTATAAGGATAAAAAAAAAAAAAAAAAAAAAAAAAAAAAAAAATGGGGGCTTTTTTTTTTTTTTTAAAACATTTTTTTTTCCTTATAAATAATGAAAGCAAAGCTATAAAGGTGAAGAGAGTGTGGAGGTGTTTAAGAAAAGAAGGCATTTTTTTTTGGCTTCGTCAAACAACCTTATGCAATAGATTCAAAAAGACGAAGACAGATTTATATTGAGATGGCATAATAGGTTCTTAGGTGATGCATGTATTTATAGGGAGAGAGCTCCTCTTGATACCTTTTCTCTTATGTTTCTCTTGTGTGGGCCTTAATCTAATCTTGCATAGATAATTTGAACTATCTAACTTATTATTGTGGGTCTATAAAATAGACGGTTTAGATCATTTGTACATATCTGAATTGAGGTCCATAAGAGGGATATAAAAAAATATGAATAAACAAAATTATGAAAGGAAACTTAGGATGTGTTTGGCTTGGTTTTGAGAGATAAATTTCAAAAAATATCTTAGGGAAAGAGTTTAGAAATTTTTTTAATTTGTTTGGTTGTATATTTTGAAAATAGTTTTGGAGTATGAGAGTTTGGGATGATTTGATATTTTGTTGTAGTCAAGTAGATGTGTGTGAGAGAAAAAGTGATTGAAAATGAGAGAGGAAAAAAAAAAGTGATTGATTGATGTGTATGAGAAAAAAAGTGATTTTGAAATTTTTTTTCAAAAAATTTCCAATCAAACAAAATTTTAGAATTTTTTTTCAAAAATTATATTTTGAAAGTCAAACCAAACAAGATCTTAATCTTCTTAAAAAAAAGGGCCGCACAAGTTTCTCATATATACTACCTTAAATGCTGATAATAATTAAAAAAAAAAAAACGTATACTATCATAAATTACAAAATATTGTTGGACTTTGAACTGGAAATTCCTCATCAATTATTACTATAAGAAGCTACTTACGGAAGGAAGATTCCCTCCTGTCACTGTTTTGCACTGGACGGGATTGTTTCAGTTTGTAAGGTTGATCACAAGTTTCATTTTGATAAATTTAAATTGTTCATTTTATTGAGTATTTTGTATATTTTTTTTTAATAAAAGAAAAGATCAATTCGATAGCTGTAACTAGTTCAATTTATCGCATTTTTCATAAAAAAAATATATATGACAAAAAATAAACTATACTTTTTTTTTTTTTGGTGAAAAATGCGATAAATTGAATTAGTAATAGTTGTTGGATGGATCTAATATATATATTTTTAATTGTGATAGAGACCTCACACATAAATGACCCCCATGATTCCCACAACCCCACTCTCATTCCAATCACTCATAATATAGGGTCTACAAATACATGAGTGGACCCCATATACACATTAAGAGCCAAGATCAAATTGGGAGTCATGAAACCCCAAAAATGGGGTACCAAACATTATCACTATTATTTTTTTTGTGTGTGGATGAAATATACAAATAACCTAAGAAAATAAACAATTTGAATTATCAGAATAGAATCCATGGTGAGCCCCACAAACAGTGACCGGACGGGATCCTCAATTTTCAATCAAATTAAGAAATTTTCTGTTAATTATTATTAAATTTTTTCTAAATCTGCCCCCTTTAAGCTCTCTCTTTCAAACTAAATAAGTTTTTTATTTACTTAAAAAACTCATTTAAATTAAAATCCATGTCGCATACTCTTCCCACCTTTTTCCCTTTTAATCATATTTGTCGTCATATATTTTCTTTAAGGCTTAGTTTAGTTCAATAGATTAAAAAAAAAAAAAAAAAAAAAAAAAAAAAAAATTGTTTATGTGTTTGTCTTAAAATGAGGTGATTGAATATCATTCTAAAATGTGCACTATTATTTTATTAAATTTTTGTTAAATATGTCATTTTTAAAATATGACAATAAAATATCATTCTAATGTGTGTTGTAATGTCTTATTAAATTTTTACCAAATGTGTCATTCTTTGTAAAATGTAATAATGGGACATTAGTGTACTATTGTCTTATTAAATTTTTACCAAATATGTCATTTTTAAATGTGATAATACAACATCATTTTAATGTGTATGTTAATATCGGACTTAGGGAGTTCTTCTTTGCTTGAGAGCAATCGTTGTGCATTGAAATTGGCCAATTTTGAGGTTCATTTTAATAATTTAAATCGTTTATATTTTAGAATACATCAATAAAAACATGTCTGCAAAAAATTAAATTAATCGGATATCGTTTACCTATTCATCCACTTACATTTATATTTATTTTAATACTTTAAATTACAATTATTATTTATTTTTATAGATACAATGTGAGTGGATGAATGGGTAAACGATGTCCGATTAACTTTATTTTTTGCAGGTATGTTCTAATTGATGTATTCTAAACTGTGAACGGTTCGGATTATCAAAATGAGCCCCAAAATGAGCCTATTTCGATGCACAACAGTTGCTGCTGTTGCGCGGGCTGTGCAGCAGCAACCCCAATTCTGTTAATATCTTATTAAGTCTTTGTCAAATATGTCGTTTTTTCTTAAAATGTGACAATGGCCATTTGTTCATTATTGTCTTATTGAACTTTTACTTCTTTTTTTTTTAATATTATTTTTCTCTTTTTTTTTTTTTTGTTGTTATTATTTAAATATTAGTGAGGTCGAGGGGTTGGTTGTAGGAATGTGAGCTACAGTAGTAGGGGAGTTAGCATTCTATGAATCTCTCTCGGTGCATTTCTTTTCCATGTACCTATAATTTCATATTTTTCATGAAATTTTTATTTTTGCCGATCAAAAAAAAAAAAACATTTTGCCAAATGTGTAATTATTAAAATGTGATAATGAAATATCATTTTAATGTCTGCACTATATCTTATTACATTTCCAAATATGGGTATGCTTTATTTGGAAGATTTTAATGGGAGATAGGAATTATGAGTTCATAATAATATTTATGGTAGTAAATGATCCATAAGTCATAGATTTAGCATTTATTAATAATTGTCCATATTTTTAATTGAGTTTGAAATATATAATATTCATGGTACTGAGGAATTTAATCCTCAGAAAGGTCTTAGACAAGGAGATCATTTATCTCCTTTCCTCTTTAATTTGGTTGTTGAAGCTCTTAACATCCTCCTCCTCCGAGCTCGGGAGTTGAATTTGCTCAAAGGGGTCGTCATTGGAAATAATCAAGTTTAGCTGTCTCATCTCCAATTTGCAAATGATTCTCTTCTGTTCTGTGAAGCGGAGTTATCGGAAGTTCTCACTTTGAAAAGGATCTTAAGGTGCTTTGAAGTAGTGTCAGGTCTCAAAATCAACTATCATAAGAGCGTGATTTGCGGGGTTGGTATTCCTGGCAATACTCTAGAGGAGTTTGCATCTCTGTTGAATTGCAAGACTCAAAGTTTACCACTCAAGTATCTTGGATTGCCGCTGGGAGCTAATCCCAAAAGAAAGAGGATGTGGAAACCAATAGTAGATAAATTCAAATTGAGGCTTGCCGGGTAGAAAAGGAGGTTTCTCTCCCATGCCGGGAGGTTGACTCTGGTGAAAGCAGTGTTGTTAAGCTTGCCTGTATTTTACTTATCTCTGTTTAAGCTACCTGAAGGCGTAGCCAAGGAGTTAGATAAAATTCAAGCTTCATTTTTTTGGGGAGGCCCAGATCTAAAGAGGAGAATACATCTTGTTAAGTGGTCGGAGGTAACAAAGAGCATAAAGCAAAGAGGATTGGGCATCAAAAGAATAAGGGATATGAATGTATGTTTGCTACTCAAATGGTGGTGGAGATTTGCCTCAGATCATGATTCACTATGGAAGAGGGTCTTATGTAGTAAATATAAGTTCCTAGGAGGGTCTTGGCTTCCAAACCTTTGTTCCAGCATTCATCATTCTAATATCTGGGGTGGCATAGTGGCAGCAGCAGATAAGCATGAGCCCCTCCTATTGTTCTATATTAGTAATCTTCATCTAAAAGTGGGGAATGGCTGTCGTATTATGTTTTGGTACGATCAATGCTGTGGGGGTATTTGCCTCAAAGATGCATTCCCCAGACTTTTTCAACTGTCCATTAGTAAGGAGGGTCTTCTCAAGGACTTTGTGTCACACTCTTCTTCCATTTGGCTATTTACCTTTAGGAGAGCCCTCTTGAATGGGAAAAGGATGAACTCCATAGGCTTATTACCACCATAGCTGCTCCCCCTACCTTGAATCTTGGAGTTGCTGACAGTGCTGTGTGGGCAGCCCTTCACCCTAGCAAGCCTTTCGTTTCCACTCTTTACAATCATTCTAATCTTGCCTTGGGTAACATTGTTCACTCTAGTGATTTGGTTTGGCTCAACTATCTCGCCTCCCAAAATTCAATTCTTGGTTGGCTCGCTTGGAAACACAAGGTTAAAACTTCTGTCTTCTTGCAACGGATTGGTGTATTGGATAGGTCGGCTTCCACCTCATGTCTTTTTTGTAACTCGCAGCATGAAACTGTCCAGCATGTTCTAATTCACTGCCCTTTGGTGTGGAAAGTTTGGATTGGGTTATTACATTGGTGGGGTATTCTCTGGGTGGTTCCTGCCTCTGTTGAAAATCTGCTGCAGTGGTGGGCAGGGGTTCAATTGCAAGAAAATGGAGAGAAAAATCTGGCGTGCCATCCATTTGGTCACGCTCTGGTCCATTTGGAAGATCAGAAATGAGTGTCTCTTTCAAGCCTCCCAACTTAACACCCAGCAGCTGTAGGAACTCATCATCATCAGGTTAGCGATATGGTTAAAGTCCTCTTCCAAACACTTTCCATTCTCCATCAATGATTTTCTCTTCAATGCTTCAGGTGTTAGGCACTGCATACGCTCTTGAGTTGCTATCTGATATGTTCAGGCTTTCTGGGTAGTGCAATTCTGCTGTGTTTGGTTTGCTGCTGTCTGTGTAATTCTACTGTATGTCTGGTTTGGTTGCTGTTTGTGCAATTCTGCTGTGTTTGGTTGCTGCTGTCCGTGTGTAATTCTGCTGTGTTTGGTCTGTTTAAGGGAGTGTAATCTGGTTCTTGGCTGCATTTTGTAATCTAGTTGCATTTTTGTAATTCTGCTGTCTGTGTGGTTTGGTTGCTGTCTGTGCAATTTTGCTGTGTTTGGTTGCTTGGCTGCAGGTGTTGTCCATGGCCAGCTCAGTTCTGTTTTGGACCAGCCCAGTTTACAGTTCTGTTTTGGTCCTTCTCTTCTCTGTTTCTTGTTGGCTCCTTGCCAACTGGAGCTCCAAGCTTGTGTTAGCTTCGAGCTCCTCTTTATTGATTTATTTTGACATACTTGTATGTTTCGTCAATAAAGATCTTCTTTTTCGCCGTTCAAAAAAAAAATATATATATATATATTTGTCAATTAATAGAAGAATAATTACAATGATGAGAAATATTTATATTATTAAACAAAATACTAATCCACTATACTTAGAAAGTTAACAAAACATAACATAATAATGGTGATAGTTTATGGTATCGGTGTACTCTTAAGAAGTACAAGAATTTTATTCATATTTTTAAAAAATCATAATTATAAATGATATTAATTAAATATGTGACTACAATAATATAAAATAAATGTTTGTTATGGAATTCTTACTATTGCTTTGCTTTCACTTAAGAGATGAATGTTTACGCTGTTAAAAAATAAAATAAAAAATCTCAAATTTTTTAAAAATGGATATAATATTTTTTATTGTATAGTTTTTAAAGAGTACAAATAAAACTATAAAAACATGTAGAGGGTGAATGAAAATAATAATATGAGATGTGCAGTAATGCTAGAAATCAAAACTCAAATATATAATAGTACAAAGAAAATAATGTGTGATCTAAATTCAGTTTAAGTATTTGGTTATGCAAGAATTGAATTTAGATCACCAATTATCATTTTTAGTACTTTTAAAAATGAAATTATAAAAATATCTAGAAAGTGATTAAAAAGAATAATATAAAATGTGGTATCACGTTGATGAGTTGCTTTGAATCCATTGACGAGTCTGTTTAATTTGTACACAAAATAAGAGTTTGACTGTTTTTCAGGGAGTTGCAAAGATGATAAGTGACGAAACGATGAGGAAGAATTATAATTAAGTGGTATTTAAAAAAAATATATTTATGATAAATTATCAATAAGTCTTAAAAGTTGGATTTAATTTTCATTAAGTCCTATCAATTTGTCGCTAAAAGTTAGTCCCATTAAAATCATCGATGAAAAAGACTTTTTGTGACAATTTCTAAGCATGTCACTAAAAACTAATAATTAATGACTTTTTTTGAAATTTTTTAAACTATCGCTAAAACATATAATTAGTGACATTTCTATAATAAATTTCTTAAAATGTGACAAAAACAAAAATGATTGAGACTCCCATTTTTTGGAGACCCCCACAACGTCCTTTGAATCTCCACTATTGATGGTGTGAGCTCCACACATACATGAGTGAGTCTCATACATACATTAATGGTGGAGATTTAAAAGAGATTGTGAGGATCTTCAAAAAATAAGGGTCTCAAGCATTTTTTGTTACCAAATTTGACAATTAATGACATTATTAAATCACTGGTTGCCAAGTGTTTTCCTTCTCAATCACTGGTTGCCAAGTGTTTTCCTTCTCAATCACTAGTTGCCAAGTTCTTATTTATCTTCTCAATCACTGGTTAAAGGCTTTTCCTTTCTCGGATGTGCCGCAAGAGGCAGGCCAAGATAATTAATTAGAAGCTTTGAGGCAGTTAAATTTTGTAGCAAAGTCCTTAATCACATCATCACTCACACCAACCCCACATACCACATTTTTATGAAAATTTATTTTTGGACCAGACATTACCTCAAAATCATCTTAGAATTCTCTTAATGCTCACAATTTCCTCCCATTGAGGCTCACAAAAAATGATAGCATTATTTGTAAATTGCAAATGAGAAAATTTCAAATCATTAGGCCCTACACTTGAATTTCTTGATTTATTTTTTTACTTTTTAGATTTTTTTGCACTAGGTGAACGTGGAAAAAAAATTCTTCTAAAAAAATCAGTAGAAAAAAACTTGACTTTTTTAGCTGGATGTCAAATAAGGACTAAGGGTGTTTTGAGTATTGGCTATTTTAGTGCTATTTTGGCAACTTAACAAAAAGCCAGCGTTTTGAGCATTGCAACAAAAACGCCAGCCATGCAAAAACGCCAAGAAGTCCATTTGGGAAGACCAAAAACGCAACATCCAAATTTACCAAACTACCCTTGAAATATTTTAATTAATTAATTTAAAAATAAAAAAGTGAGGATATTTTGGTCATTTTGGAGTGATGTGACACTTTTAAAAAATATTAAATCAAAAATAAAAAAAGTCAACTTTTTACCAACTTCTCAAATCACTTCTAAAAAAGCCAAAAAGCTTGGTAAAAAGCCAAAAGCTAGCTTTTTACCAACTTCCCAAATCACTTTTAAAAAAGTCAAAAAACTTGATAAAAAGCCACAAGCCAACTTTTTCAAAAAACGTGTAAAAAAAAAAAAACGTAAACAGAAGTGATTGACTTTTTCTAACAAATTTTTGGTTTTGGGGATATTTTATTGAGTTGTCAAAAGGATTGTTTTGAGAATTAGTTATTTTAATTGACTTTTAGACATTTTACAAAAAGTTATTCATAAAAGTAGAGAAAAAAATTTACAATTTTTTTATAGTGACTTTTGGCTATTTTAACCTATTGCCAAATAAATTTATTTTATATTTTCATTTTATGCCAATGAGACAATCATTCTTCAGTGGTAAAATAAATTTTATGTTGCTTCGGCCTTCATTATACGAAAAGATAAATAAATAAAATTATGAAAACTTACATTTTTTTTATTTAGAAGAAAAATATAATAATCAAGAAAATTGATCACTCAAGAATATAACTTAACTAATCACCAACCTTACTAAGATTGGATATGAATTTTATATTTTCATATCTACTTCGTTGTCATTCCTAATCGCAAAATTCTTTTAATAACATAATTTTTTCTTTAAACAAGTAATTATACAAAATTAATTTAGTACACAGATTTCTTTTTGTGTTTAAGCAATTTAATTTGAAACAATTATTAACCATCTTTAGATAGGGAACGAACGTTAAATATAAATTAGATTTTCCTAACTTATATTATAATTTTCTTATTATAGATATGTCTAACGCTTTATTTGATTTAAATATATATAAATCTCTTTACATTAAAAATTAGAAAATTTTATTAGAAAATTAAGTACTTGTATCCCAATTAATTTGTAATATATTCTTATAAAAAATGTTAGAAACTCCAAAAATTCTATCAAAAATTCTACCAAACGTCTCACATGGGTGTAGGACCCACATGGGACCCATATTGTATGGGTCCTACATCCATGTGAAACATTTGGTAGAATTTTTGGGGTCTCTAGCATTATTCATTATTCTTATATTCTAATATAAGTCTTATTATTTTGGACATTTGATCCACTAAATATTAATTTTCATATTTAAGGTAATTTATGAATAATTTTATTCTTATAAATATTTTTTTTGAATTCTTAGCAACTTGGTGCACACTATTTTGGACTATTTTTAATATTTCTTAATGTGAACATTTACATTAAATAAATTTGACAGTGTGAATGTTCACGTCATGAAACATTCACACTATGCGTTTCATCCTATTATTATTAGGGATATTTTGATAATTATGTCATCGATAAGACTTATTGAAATATAAAAAAATAATTCAGTGAGTAGAATATAAGTGAGTGAAGAAAGATTTATGAATAAATGGCAAAATTAATTATTTTGTAATTAATATTTCCTACTTGAATATCCATTGTCTTTGTCGTTGAATGTATTTAATAAGGTAAATGCTCATGATACTTAGTTTTAAAATTATATTTAAACAATTTTAATCTAAAAAAGGATATGTAATTGATAAATATTAAATAAATGTAATTTTAGATTTTAAATTCTACCAAGAAATTGCTATTGAAAATTTTGAAGGTGTTCAAAGATTAGTATACAAATATTTTAATTCTAAAATTTTAATAATAAAAAAATTTAATACTTATTTTTAATTACATGATATAATATGCTTAAATATTGTTCTCAATTGTAAAATCTGACATCCTTTTCAAATAATATGATTTCATATAAAAATAAAAGTTAAAAGTAGTAACTAATAAACCATATCAGCCATCACAGCTTGCTAAGCCATCTGAGCCACTTGAGTCTTCATCTGTCAAGTCTACGCATGAGCTTTTGCATCCTTCTCAGCAACAGTTACAATTGTAGCCCATACACGTGCAAGATTAGTTAGTTAGTTATAGATAGTTGTTATTACTTAACTACAATTCAGTTCAGTAGTTAGTTGTTAGTTATGGTTAGATTAGCTAATCTGATTCTTGTATAAATAGATATTGAACTCTGTTGTATAATCAATCAATTCAATTGAATCTAAATCTTCTTTATGGTATTAGAGCCTTTGCACTTCTAAGCCTCGATCTCTATAGCAAGTAGTTTCAATAGCTCTGCAGATTCAACCACCATAGTAATGAGGTTCTTCTTCACAATCCTCTGTTCTACCTCCAAATCTCACATTGCTGATTTCAAATCTTAATGCCTTTGTTTCCACAAAACTTGATTCAAGCAATTATATAGTATGGAAGAGTCAGATGCAAAACATATTAAAAGCAACAAAGCTTATTGGATATGTTGATGGATCTGAAATTTGTCCACCACCAGTAGTATTAGATTCAAGCAATCATGAAATTCTGAATCTAAATCATGCTCAGTGGCTCACCATTAATGCATATCTCTTAAGCTGTTTAACAGCAACTTTGTCTCCATCTGTCTTTATAATTGTGATGCATTGTCAAACTAATAATGAGGTTTGGAGTACTCTTGCAAGACGATTCACATCTCTGTCAAGGTCTCACATTCGTCAGTTGAAGAATAAGCTTAGCTGACTTGTTAAAAAAGAAGCAACAATGGAAGATTATTTGAGTCAATTCAAGACTATTGCAGATCAACTAGCTTTAGCTTCATCTCCAATAGATGGTAAAGATTTAGTTTTATTAATTCTCAATGGTTTACCTGATGAGTTTAACGCTTTGAAAACTACAATTCATGCTAGATCTGTACCTATAACTATGGACACTTTGTGCTCTCTGCTGTGCTCAGAAGCTATATATCTTGAGGCTTCTCTCAAACATAATCAGGCTACAAAACTTCCTTTTGCTTATGCTGCTCACAGTAGAGGTCATTTTACTTCTCGAGGAGGTCACAGAGGTGCATATAGAGGCCGAAATTGATATAGAGGTAGAGATGGAGGCAAATCTCGAGGTCAATCTTCTTAGCTTTCTCAAACTAGTCAACTTTTTTAGACTAGTCACTATTAGCCTAGTCACTATCAAAGTGAAGGTCCTAATCAATTTTCTCGAGGCAAAATCAGTTCTGCTTCCCAAGTGACTTGTCAAATCTGTGGAAAAGTAAATCATACATCATTGGATTGTTGGCATAGACATGATTCAGGTTTTCAACCTGATCAATCTTCCTATTCCACTGCTGCCTTACCATCTCCAGGTTACTCCAAGGCATATGTTGCATCTACACCAGTTCCCAGCTTACCACAGCCTGATTCCCATTGGTTTCTTGATTCTGGTTCCACCAATCACATGATACATGATCTCAATAATATGTCCTTTTATCAGCCATATCAAGGTTTTGAACAGGTTACTATTGGTGATGGAACAACCCTACCAATTGCACATATTGGTAAAGGACTTCTTTATACTCCCTCATTTCCTTTTCATCTCACGAAAATGCTTCATGTTCCCAATCTTTCTTCCAACTTACTTTCAGTTCATCAGTTGGCTATTGACAATCATTGTACCATTACTTTTGATGAGAATTATTTTCTTGTTCAGGACAAGAATACTCAGAGGTCATGTTTGATTCATAAGACTAATAGTGAAGTATTAATAATCCTATTACATTAGTGTAGTATTTACTATCTAACTGGATTAATATCCATTAGATTAATAATCCCACCCCTACCCCATTACTAATAGTCCTACAAATTTGTTGGATTAATTATCCATTGGATTAATAATCCTAAATAAAAATGTTAAAACAAACATAGGATAATTGGGCCCACGGATTAATAATCCCAATCCCATGCTCTAATCCACCCAATCAAACATGCCCAGAGAGTGCTAAGCTATATCAATGGTCTCTATCCTTTTCATTCTTCTTCACCATCCTCCAACTCTACTGCAGCACCACAGGCTTGCTTCCGAAGTACTGCCTTTTCTCCTCAAGCTCCAAATTCGCATTTTCGGCTTGGTCATCCTTCTTCCAAGAAACTTCATCATCTTCTTTCACATGGTCATTTAGTAGGTTCAGATTCTGGTCTTTCCAATAAAAGTTTTAGTCTATGTGAACATTGTTATGTGTCAAAAAGTCATAGGTTACCATTTGGTTTGTCCAATTCTACTGTAAATAAGCCATTGGCCCTTTTACACACTGATGTATGGGGTCCTTTCTCCCCTTCAGTTTCAGGTTTTAAATACTATGTTTTCTTCATAGATGATTTTAGCAAATTTACTTGGTTTTCCTCTTCATTACAAAAATGAGGTTTTACTATATTTCTTGAGTTTAAAGCTTTTGTTGAAACTCAATTTACTACCAAACTTGATTTTGAGAAGTGGCGGTGGAGGTGAATAGCTTAGTAAAGAATTTCAAGTTTTCTCAACCAAAAAGGCATTGAACATCAGTTGTGTTGTCCTCATACACCTTCTCAAAATGGAGTGGCTGAAAGGAAACATAGGCATCTCATTGAGATTGCCATCACTCTTATGCATCATTCATTTCTTCATTTGTCTTACTGGGTGGATGCCCTTGCCACTGTTGTTTTTCTTGTTAATAGACATCCCACTTTCAAACTTAATCAGCTTACTCCTTATGAGGTTTTGTTCAAGCACAAACCTGATTATTCTTTCTTAAGAACTTTTGGCTGTAGATGTTATCCATGGTTAAGACCCTACACCTCTCATAAACTTCAGCCAAAGTCTATACCTTGTGTTTTTATAGGCTATCAACCTGCTACTAAAGGCTACAAATGTCTTGATCCTCAAACAGGCAAAATCTACACTTCTAGACATGTGGTCTTTGATGAGCAATTGTTTCCTTTTTAGACTACACAGCCTACATCATCCACCTCATCTGTTTCTCATTTGCATAATTTTTTCTGGGGTACTACTCAGTCTCAGCAGCCTTGTTCAGTTCCTTTCTCCTCCCCTTCTAGTTCTTTTTTACCTACAGACAGTTCTGCTGCTGTTCCTCCAATAAATTTTGCACTTCCTATTTCTCTGCCCAGTCCTGCAGTTCCTTCTTCTCACCTTAATCCTGTAGTTTCTCCAGCTGCTAATATTTCTCATCCTCTTATTTCCTCTCATATCTCTTCTCAGATTCCCATCACTTTTGTCTTTGTTAATCTTCCTCCTCTTGCTTCTTCCAATACTCACCCCATGCTTACCAGATCCAAGACTTGTCTTTTTTCTTGTTTTCTTGCTTCTACAGACCTTGTTGAGCCTCAAACTTATCAGCAAGCTCTTTCTTCCCCTGCTTGGAAAGCTGCCATGGTTGATGAATATAAGGCTCTTCAGAAGCAAGGCACTTGGACCTTGGTTCCTTTACCTTCTAATAAACAGGCCATTGGTTGTAAATGGGTCTTCAGACTTAAGAAAAATTTAGATGGCTCCATAGCTAAGTACAAGGCTAGGTTGGTTGCCAAGGGGTTTCTTCAAACTGAAGGTGTGGATTATCATGAAACCTTCAGTCCTGTAGCCAAACAACCTACTATTCGCATTCTCCTCTGCCTTGCTCTACATTTCAATTGGTCTATCAAGCAAATGGACATTTCTAATGCTTTTCTCCATGGAACTCTTGAAGAAGAGGTTTATATGCATCAACCACCAGGATTTCTTCAGCCCAATCAATCATCCTTTGTTTGCAAACTCAACAAGGCCCTTTATGGATTGAAGCAAGCTCCAAGAGCTTGGTTCTCTACCTTCTCTAATTTTTTCCTCACTCATGATTTTATTCCTAGCCAGTGTGACTCTTCTTTGTTTGTTAAGAAAACCTCCACATCCATTACCATTCTCCTTATATATGTGGACGATATTCTTCTCACAGGAAGTGATGCTATGTATATTCAAACTCTTGTTCAAGCAATGCATTCTACTTTTTTTTATGAAAGAGCTTGGCTGCATTAACTATTTTCTTGGCATTTCAGTTGTCTCCACATCCACTGGCTATGTTCTTTCTCAACATAAATATGCTTCAGACATTTTAGTTAAAGTTGGTATGAGCTCTTATAAGCCATACTCTTCTCCTATGGCTACTAAGCATTCTTCTTCTTCCTCCACTGATGATCTACCCTTTTCTCAGCCATCACTTTATCAGAGTTTGGTTGGTGCACTTCAGTACATGACTATTACTAGGCCTGATCTGGCTTTTGCAGTAAATCATGCTTGTCAGTTTATGCAAACTCCTTCTAATGCTCATTTTGTTGTTGTCAAGAGATTACTACGTTATCTTAAGGGTACTTTGGATTATGGTCTTCATTTTTCCAGTGGTTCTCTTATCCTTAATGCTTTCTCTGATTCTGATTGGGCTGGCAATCCAGTTGATCACCGATCCACCACTGGCTACTGTGTTTATCTTGGCCCTCACTTGATTGCATGGACTACTAAGAAGCAGCCAACCGTATCCAGATCTTCCTCTGAAGCAGAATACAGAGCATTGGCCCAGACTTCTTCCGAGCTTAGCTGGCTTGGTATGCTCTTAGCAGAGCTTCATATCACTGTTCCTACACCTACTCTTTGGTGTGATAATCTCTCTGCCATCGCCATGACTAATAATCCTGCTTTCCATGCACATACCAAACACATTGAGGTGGATTATCACTTTTTCAGGAAAAGGGTCGTAGCCAAGAAGCTTAACATTAGCTATATCTTCACCACTGATCAGATTGCTGATATTTTCACAAAGCCCTTGTCTATTTCTTGATTTCAATACCTTCAGTCCAAACTCACTGTTCTTCCTAGCCCTGTTCGTTTACGGGGGACTGATAAACCATATCAGCCATCACAGCTTGCTAAGCCATCTGAGCCACTTGAGTCTTCATCTGTCAAGTCTACGCATGAGCTGCTGCATCCTTCTCAGCAACAGTTACAACTGCAGCCCATACACGTGCAAGATTAGTTAGTTAGTTATAGATAGTTTGTTATTACTTAACTATAGTTCAGTTCAGTAGTTAGTTGTTAGTTATGGTTAGGTTAGCTAATCTGATTCTTGTATAAATAGAATCTTGAACTGTTGTATAATCAATCAATTTAATTGAATCTAAATCTTCTTTAATGGCGCATAGCACTTTAAGTCCTTTATAATATAATATAAATTTTTTAAAAAATAAAATGAACATAAATCAATTTAAAAATTTTGTTTTGAAACAAATTTGGGACAATTACAAAAAACACCCCTAGGGTTTTACTCTTATAACAAAATAATCTCTAAATTTTAATTTTTTTCAATTTAAACTTTAACCTTTTAATTTCTTTTCAATCTAAATTATTTGCATATATTTGTTAACTAAAACAGATGAAAAAAGTGGTATTTTATTTTATTTTTTGATCAGCAAAAAATGAAAACTTTATTGATAAAAAAAAGAGAGGCATAATACATGTAAAATTTACATCAACGAAGCAGGAAAGTGCAAAAAGCATCATCGCTAACCTTAACAATCCCAACTAGGTTGGCACCACAGAGGAAGCACGATCATACCTTAGCACTTGACCCAAGATTGGTGAGAAACCAATCAAAAGCAATCAAAGAACAAAACAAAAAACGACCAAAGAAAAAGATTTGTAGCCAACTTCATTCCATCCAGGAACAGCAGTAGAACCCAAACTAATGAGAACCTAGCAGCATAAAATGTTTGAGCGACGAGAAATTGAACAAAGCGTGAGCCCAACGAGTTATTCTCAGCAATGACCATACTCGGATCACCCATAGACCTCCAAGCAGTTAACAAAATAGTATTTTATTACATTCAATGTAGGCATACATTAAATGTCTAAAATACACATTTTCATTGAGTTTAATGGCTACAATACCTATTTTATTATTAATTTTGTGAAAATAGACAAATGATTCAAATTGAAAACAAATTAAGAGATCAAGGTTTAAATTGACAAAATTAAAAATTAAGGGTTTATTTTGTTACAAAGGTTAAACCCGATTTTTTTTTTTTCCAACAAATTTTATCCACGCCCAATGCAAGAGTTAGATATTAAATTTTATTAAAATCATAGATGTTGTTGACACAAATTTGATCTAATCAAGTGATTATCAATATTTGATTAACATGATTTTTTTTTACAGAGATGAAATACTCGATGAATCGTAAACATTGAAATGTTCAGATCACCAATATACACTCATTGTGCCCCTCCCAAAGTTTGTATTCCTTGATGAACAATAACAAGAAATACAGTTCAATAACAAGACCAACTATTTTTTGTCATCAATGAGTCGAGGTTTATTTTAAAGGATTGGAAATTAATGAGACAAGTTCAATAACAGGAAGACAGTTTGTATTCTTGAGAATTGTACTTCTTGTTATTGATTTGTCGTGGGTTCGGTATTGAATTTGATTTGATAGGTTAGGTGTTTAATTTTGAATATTGCTTTCATCAAGGTGAGTTTTCCATTTCAATTTGTATCCATTATAATAATTTTAATTGAAATTATAATTATCATTAAAAAAATATCCTATGAAATGCAGATGCGAATGCAATCTTGTCTGATGCGATATCTGAATTATATCGACACGCTAAAATCCAAAAAAGTAGTAGAATGCAGATGCGACTTGACGAATGCTTGTAAAAAAATATTTATTTTAAATTTAGAGTAATGTAAATATTAATTAAATGGTTTGATTTGTTAAGATCCAACATATAATTAACATTTAATGCCAAAAATAACGGTATAAAACAAAATTAAATGTCAATATATTAAATAACTTACAAACTATAGTTTAATTTTAAATCATGCTAAGTATAAAACTAAAAATTTAAAAAAAAGTTTAGGAAAAGGAGTTTTATCTCTGTAGTAGAAAAAAATATTGTTTCAACTGAGGTACAGTATGGCTTGACTATATACTAGGTATGTCTGGGTATGCCAAAAATTTAGAAGAAAAAATTTGAGTACGTTTTTCGTGTACCGATGCGTATCTTGAAGTACCATACAAGGTACCATCTGGCCGGTAACTATCTGTGATGCAGTACAACATGTTTTACGAAGTACCCATGCTTCATAGAAAATATCAATAAACAGGAATCCTTAGAGAAAAGATAAGGACTATTAGCGCCACCCTTCATTATTTTAATTATTTTTTTTAGAGGTATGTAGTTAATGAGTGAGTTAGTTAAATTACTACTACATGATTGATCATCGTCTTATCAACTCCAACCAACTCAAGACCTCACTGCACCAAGTGGTCTAGGAGGTTTGTTAGCTTTTTGCTCCAATTACAAATATTACTCCATCGATTCAAATTTTAAATATTTTACTCAACCAAATGCACAAAACAATTCCATCAAACAATTTGAAACCAAACAATCAAAATATTTTTAACTTAAAAGCAGTCAAAAGTGAGTTTTTATTCTTGGATTTCCCAAAAGCGCTTAATAAACTCTAATAAATATAGATATTCTTGAAATCTATATCATCAAAAATTTACGTGAATAGTATGTCGACCGGGCTTCCATCTCACTGAATAACGTTGGTAGCCACGGTCTTCTTGGGAAGATGACGTAATGTGGAAAGAGAGGGGGCACCGTGGCATTGAGTTTCCAAAACGACCAAATGACCGTTGCATTGGAAGCGAGCAACTTTGAGGCATTGTTTTGGAGTTCAACTTTGAAGAGATCACCATCTCCATTTTCATACTCAATTCTTTGTAGCAAAATAGAAAGGTTTGATCCACTATCTACCTAAATGCCAAGTTAAAACCGATGTAGTGACATGGAACCTGCAATATTTATTATTAAGTTTGGTCTAATTTTAATAATACTTGATTATGGAATGACCATATATAAATATTGTAGGGTTCCATGTCACTAACAATTTTTTTAACAAAAATAACAATGAAACTGCAATGCAAATTTGAACTCAAGTGTGATGAATAATTGACAACTCTGGATCAGTTACTCTTTTTGTTTGTCCTGCTCACCCCACTGGAGATTATTGTTTTTTTTATGTGTAAGTGTCTTAAACTTGGCTTCCAACCTTTCCATAACTCAAACGGTGTTTTGGGAACAACCTTGGATGGAACCCTGTTTAAGATATACACAGCAGTTTTCAAAGCTTCACTCCATAAATTTATAGACACATTAGAATAACTAAGCATGCTTCTTACCATGTCCATAAGTGTTCGGTTCCTTCTTTCAGCAACACTATTTTGTTGTGGTGTGCCAGGTATTGAATATTGTGCAATAATGCCTTCTTCCTTAAGGAACTTAGCAAATGGACCTGGTAACTGTCCCAATTCTGTGTACCTCCCATAATATTCTCCACCCTTGTCTGACCTCACAATTTTGATTTTCTTTTCTGTTTGTGTCTCTACTTCTGCTTTATAAACTTTAAAGGCATCAAGTGCCTCAGCCTTCTCAAACAAGAGGTAGAGATACATGTATCGTGTGAAGTCATCAATAAATGAGATAAAATATCTCTGACCATTCAGACAAGGTGGAGTAAATGGTCCACAAATATCAGTGTGTATGATTCCAAGAATTTCCTCACTCCTTTTGGCACCTTCTTTGGTCTTGTTGATGCCTTTTCCCTTTATGTAGTCCACACAAATACCAAAGTTGGTAAAATCAAAAGTTGGAAGGACTTCATCATTAACCAACCTTTTTATTCTCTCAATGGAGATATGTCCCAATCTTTTATGACAAAGAATAGAGGAGGACTTATCAACAATATTACGCTTAATGCCAATATCACCATGTAAGGTTAAAAGATTTTGTTCAAAAATAGGATCTAGATTTAATTTGTACAAACCGTTAATTAAAGTACCAAATCCTACAGAAACAGAGTCTTTAACCAAACTAAAATTTGGACCAACAAACTGAAATTCAAATCCAAATGGTACTAGTCTAGAAATAGAAATTAAGTTTTTTGAAAAAAATGGAATGTAAAGTGCGTTTTCAAGATCCAAAACAAAGCCATTTTTAAAACAAGTTTGAAAGTTCCAACAACTTCGATGTGCGAACGCATCCCATTGTCCGAATAGATGCCTTGTTCACTTCCCGTCGGTTTCCTTAGGCTGAGAAAGCCTTGCATGGTATTAGCAATGTGAATTGTAGAACCCGAATCAATCCACTAATCATATTGATGAGTATTAACAAAATTAGATTCATAACACACAAGAGCTATGAGATTACCTTTCTTCTCAAGTCATTTCTTATACTTGGGGCAATCTTTCTTCATGTGACCCGTTATCTTGCAGAAGAAGCATGCAACCTTATTGCCATGATTTTTAAACGGCACTTTACCAAGCTTCTTCCATTTCTGATCACTTTTGCCCTTTTTCCATTGCCTTCCTTTATGTGTTGCTAAATGAGCACTTTCGACTTTTTCATACTTCAATCTCTCCTCCTCTTGAACACACATGGTCAAAAGTTCATTGATAGACCATTTTTCCTTCTGTGTGTTGTAAGAAATTTGGAATGCTCCATATTCCACAGGAAGAGAATTGAGTATGAAATGGACAAGGAATGACTCAGAAATCTCAATCTCTAAGGACTTAAGCCGAAATTTGAATGTCCCTTATTTCCATAATGTGCTCACGCACACCCTAGAATTGTTATGCTTCATTCACGATAGTTTGTTCATTAGGGTACTTGCCAATGCTTTGTCAGAACTAACAAATTGCTCTTCAATAGCCCTCATGTAGTTCTTGACCTTATCAGATAGTGGGATTGAGCCCCTAATGCTCTAGCTAATATGTGACTTTATGAGCATTAGGCTTAAGCGATTGGATCGCTCTCATTTATCATAAGCACTCTTTTCTGTAGCGGAGCTCTCATCGGTGTGGTTTTTCGAGGTTCATCCACACGAGCACGAAATAGATCGAGGTCCATGCACCCTAATGTTAGAAGGATTTTGTCCTTCCGGTCTAAAAAATTATCACCGTTCAAGAATGGAATACGAGAAGACTCATTAGATAATGCAGTACAGTAAGAAATCGCTACAATTACCAAGAACATTATTAATGCTTTGAAACAATAGCTATAGTCTGAATCAATCAATGTCAAATTCAGTAACAAATCTAAACCTTCCTGTGGGTAAAGGTCACTAAACTGCATTAGATTTGCTATTACTTTATAATAAGACTAATGGGTTCCGAAATATGTAAGGAAAAGAAAACTCATACCTGTGGGTTTAGAGTGTTCAATCCCTTTAATACCCAATCCATTATCTTATTCCAATTAAATTTCATAAATAATTACTTTCCTGTGGGACCAAAAAATTATTTATAAAACATAATTGCAATGTAAAAATGCCAAATTAACTTGTAACTTTATGTGATTAAAATACTGAGGATTACATCTTTATGTCTTAAGATGCTGTGGCTACTCTTAAAACAGAACAAAATTTTTAAATATGGCATAATTTATTAATGTGAGAAAATCCTTATAGTCACAACAAATACATAATCTTTCAATGCACATAATGTATAATACATACAATCAGAGTCATATCGCATGAAAAATCCCAAGACCAAACATATGTAGTTCAACCTTATACTAGAATTTGCTTAAAAATTGGACCAAAATAAATTCCATAAGCCCAACACATAGTGTATTCATACTCTTATTTCACATGAATTTTCAATGCATAAATAATTACCTTAATGCATGTAATATAATATTACATTATTTTAGATAACATGCCAATGAATCTCAAAAATTATAAAAACTAAAAGAACATGTTATAATTCACTGTATGAGATTCAATTGAATTTGCTTACTATTTAAACATGCAACGATAATAGACAAAATATCCTTAACAGCTTGTTAAAATTTCTTTATGAAAATTCTACAAATAAATTCAAATAAAAGTATGAGAATTTCTAGATTTAATATAGAATCAGATTAAATATTTTGTTCTTTAATGTGTGTGTCAAAAATAATAGTTAATGACACACAAGTCTCCTAAATAAAATAGATTCAGAGTAGGAGAAAATTCTAAATAAATGTAAATACCACTAGCACAAATCACGATGGACTCTACTATTGCAACAATGCTTCCTTTTTCTTTAATAGTGATTTTCAAAAGTTATGCAATATAAATTACTCATTCTGATTCTACAATGATTCTGAATTATTAAATTTTATATACAAATACCACATGCATAGAATAGGCTTGATTTGATTCACCAAAATTGATAATAGTTTGATGTAAGAATTTGAAATAAAACTAAACAATATAACAGAAGGTTGGCTCTGATACCAATTGTGAGAATTAAATTAATTCTAATTCAGAAAGAAGAATACCTCCTGCCATGATGTTCAAGCCTTTGAATCTTTATCCTTGAATGATTAAGTCTTGAATGTATAAAGAAGTCCACTCATAGAACACTTTTACAGAACCATATGAGAAAAGTGAAAGGGATAGAGTTTCAAACCTATTCTATGCACAAAACAACATCTGTGTTTGATGGCTATCACAGGCATATATATAGATAGGCTTGGACCCATATCCAACTGTAACTCTTTATAACTTCCCACCATCAGGGAAGTTATAAAGTCGCATGAAACCACCATATGGGATATTAAACAGACATCAGTTACCCATTAACCATTAAACTAATTAATTGGTCATTAAACAAATTAATTAGTCATTAAACCAATTAAATATATATAATATAAATAAATAAATAAATAAATAAATAAAACATACATGTGGCATATGGGCCACTTTATTGATATTCTTACACAAATCACTTATAGTTACCGTTATTGGAAACCCTGAGCATGCTGGATTTGATGTACATTTCACCTATATATATGTTTTCAAAGCCATATGCTTATTAGATAACATCAATTATTAATGTATGAAAACAATGAAAACACTATTTTTCAACAATATTAATGGTGAAGGATTGTCCTCAATCCGTTGTTTTACTAGAGGGTGCTGATGTTGACGTTTATGGAGCTACTACGGGTTCTATTGCAACAATTTGAATTGTGTATTTTGTTTGGTTTTGTGTGTCGATCATTCGTGGAAAAACTTAGATTCATTTGATATTTATAACAATATGATTTTATTATATTTATTTTGAGAAAAATAAATGACAAGTATAATTTTGAGCATTGTCCATTAGGGTAAATTAGAAATACAATTCCTGAAATTTACTTAAAACACTAATCGCTCTCTAAGATTCAAAAAAATTATAAATGCCCATTGTCAGAATTTTTTATTTAACAGAATAATAACCATTCAGTGTGTTTAGTTTCAATTTTTTGAAAATTAAATTTTTTGTTCTTCATGTTTTTATTTTTATTTTTAGTGAATATTTTTAAAATTTTAAGCAATTTTTTATTTTTATTTTTTCAGACGTATTTTACTTAGATGTCTTTAAAAAGTAAAATATTTGTAAAAAAATCAATAAATACACAATAATACAAAAAATGTAATGAATTTTTGTATTTTTGGTATTTAGTGAATTTTCTAAAGATTTTTTTTTTCAGAAATATTATACTTTTTAAGTGTATTTATGTTAGGTGTATCTAAAAATTAAAAAAAAAATACTTAAAATATTAAAAATAAAATCAATAAAAATATTTAAAAACACGAAAAATAAAAAAAATTCAATTTTCTGAAAAGTGAATACTGAAAATCCAATCCAAATAAGCTGATTAATTTTCTAACTTCTATATAACGATGAAATTACCAGAATTGTTAATTGAAAAATATTTTTGATATCATTAAAAATTGTTAATTGATTTAATAATTTATTAAAAATATAAAGTTATTTGTTATGTAATGTAGAAATTTGAAGGGACAAGATGTAATTTCTAGAATTATAAAGAATAATTTGTCTTTTAAGTAAACTTTGGGATGTGTATTTGTAATTTATCTTGAATGAGCTGCATGAAATATATTACAAGATAAACGATAGTTGAAATGAGACATGTAGTGGATCTCAACAGTGGATTAGAGAGAAATTGTTCACATATTAATAAGAGTAATATTAAGAATACAGAAACCAAACAGAAAATGGGATACAACCCTCTCACAAGGGTAGGTCCCACATGTAGGTTCCATACATGTAGGCCCCATTCCTTATAAGAGACTTATGTCATATTTTGTTTTTGATTTTTGTATAGATGGACTTAACATACTAATAATAGAGATAAAATGCATTAAAGATAAGTTGTGCCACCTGATAACATGTACCACGTCCCATGCCTGATTCGAATAGAGCATAGCCTCCCGCTGATACCATTTTATAGAATGGAGCTTTTCCAAGAATATTGGTATATCCACAAGCACCCCCTACATTCCAAATATGAGTGTCAAAGGTTATGACACCCTAATCAAAAAAAAAAAAAAATTAATTAATTAATTAAATTTATATATATACATGTATGGAGGTAAAGTTTTTAGTTTTCTCTAATAATTTAAAATATTTAATGAATTAGTGACTAATAATTTAACATGTTATCATAACATATAATCAATTATGTATTCTGGTAGTCAAACTATCTAGATGAAGACTTCTTAGAGAGGATGCCTCCATTTGGGAAATGGATTATATGTTTTGTCTTAAAATAGATTTTACTATGTTCGAATCTTGAATTTAAAAAATAAAATAAAATAAAAAAAAGATGAAAGATGTGAATATAAAATGAAGTAAAAGAAGCCAACATTTCCTCCTTTGGTTGGATTAGGGAGAAAAAAAAAAAACAGATGTTAAAAAAGTTTATAATTTGTTTATTCACCCATAATATAAGTACCCATATATAAAGTATTTTTTTTTTAAATTTCCCTTACATTTTCATTTTGTTTTGTCAAATCCAAGATTCAAAAAATTTCTTAAGTTATTTAAATTCAAGCCATCGCCAAACACGTCCTGAAAGTTTCAAATCTTGAAAACAGTTGCCTAGCAACTACAAAAAGCTTTTGATTGAGTTTGATCCAAGTTTCAGTCAAAATAAAGTAAAAAAAAATAAAAAATAAAACTTAATTGCACGTGTTGATCCTATTTATGTTATGACATTGTTCCACACTAATATATTCTCTATAAATAAAATTTTAATGAGTAACAAATAAAAAATAAATAAATAAACAATTCATAAAAAAGAGTCTAATCAAGTATAAAAGCACATCAAAGATATGAATAATAAAATTATAAATTACAACAACTTAAAAATTTATCAAAACTAAAGAAAATAATGTTTGGCAACAACAATGAAATAGCCTAAAGAAACACCTACGTACATCTTTGGAGAGCTCGTGAAACTCTAGTCAAATATATATAGGTTCTCCATACCAGGTGGCTACAGTAGGTGAAAAGGCAGAAGTAGATGAAATTATTAATAGTGAAAACAAAGCTATAAAGGTGAAGAGAGTGGGGAGGTGTTTAAGAAAATTGGCCCCTTTTTTTTTTCCTTCCTAAACAACCTTATGAAATACCAAACACAGTGTTATACTGAGATTGCATAATAGGTTCAGAGGTGATGCATGTATTTATACAGAGGAATAAGCTTATACTCCCTCTGTCCCAAGATAGTAGTCCCTTTTGGGGAGTCTAATTTTTTTTGATAGTATAATTATTGTACTTTAAAAAAATTAATTTTTCAAAATTATCATTTGAAAGCACATTTTTTTTTTTTTTGGTGTGGAGAATATCAATTGTCATAATTGTATTTTTTGTATTGTTAATGAATTTAAAAGAAGGGAAAAATAAGAAATTCATATTATTTTAGTCATTAATTTCTGAAAATTATCTAATATTTTGGAATAATAAAAAATGGAATAAGGGACTAATATTTTAGAGATGGAGCGAGTGTCTTTCTGTACTCTTTTTGTGGGGCTTAATTTAATTTTGTGTTTATGATCTAAATCATCTATTTCATTATTTTAGGTTTACAAGATATACGATTTAGATTTTCAGTGTAGGTCTGAATTGGGGGTCACAAGAAGAATATAAAAAATATTGAGAGACAAAAGTATGGTGGAGAGTTTAGTCATATACAGGGAGGGCCACACAAGTCAATGTTTAGTTTGGTTTTCGGAAATTTGTTGCAAATTTTTTTTTTTCAAAATTAAAAATTAATTTGTTGAAAGAAATAAAAAAATATAAAACAATTATCATTTTTATATGATTTTAAAATTTTAAAAATATCTTTTCTATATTTATTATTATCTTACTAGTTTCCATTTTTTTTTTCTAAAAAAGAAACCAAACATGGACTTTTTTTTATCAGCAAAATAATAAACTTTATTGAATCAAAATCAATAATACATCGTTTCCATCTTACATCAACAAAGATAAAAATAATAATAATAAAAAAAAAAATGGAGGGAGTGCTATATAAGCATCAAAGCAAAACCAAACATGGCCGTTTGGTGGGTGCTGGAAATGATTGGGTGGTTTTCCTGGTGCCAACTTAATTGGAATGTCATAAATTTCAAATTATTGTTAGACTTTGAACATGAAATTCCTCATTAATTATTTTTTTTTAAAAAAATTCTACATCATTAAAATTGAAGTATCATAATGGTATTAGTGTGAATATAGAATTTTGCATATCTTTACAATGAGCATTTAGGATAATTATTGGGTACTTGTTAAGCGCCATGTGACATTATTAAATTTAAGCTAAATTTGTCTTTCTTAAAATCGGATAATTTGACATGATTTGAACATATATATTATGATCTTATTAAACTTTTGTCAAATGTGTCATTCTTTTTAAAATGTGACAATATAACATTTGTACACTATTGTCTTATTAAACTTTTATCAAATGTTTCATTCTTAAATAATGACAAAAAGACATCATTTTTATTTATGTACTATTATCTTATTAAATTTTTGTCAAATATATTATTCTTCTTAAAATATGATAATGGACATTTTTGTACTATTGTCTTATTAAACTTTCTTCAAATGTGTCGTTTTTAAAATATGGCAATGGAACATTTGGGCACTATTGTCTTATTAAACAGTTGCCAAATGTGTCTTTATTAAAATGTGGCAATAGGATATCATTCTAATGTCTGTATTGTTGTTTTATTAAAATTTTTCCAAATGTGTCATTATTCTTAAAATGTGACAATGGTACATTTGTTCACTATTGTCTTATTAAACTTTTATTAAATTTGTCATTATTAAAATGTGATAAGGGGATGTAATCCTAATGTGTGTAATATTGTCTTATTATATTTTTAAATAGGGTTGGGCTTCTCTCTAGTCCGTGATCGGATTGGAAGTCTTGTTTGGGCCCTTGGAGGCCCACCACGGATCCCATTTTGATAATCCGAATAGTTCAATGTGTAGAACTCATCGAGTATTATATGATTGTAAAAAATAACTTTGATCGGATATCGATAGTTATCTCATCAGATCATATTTCTGTCAACCATTATTTTTTCACCGTCCATTTTTTTATACAAAATTGATTTGATCACATAACTATCGATATCCGATTAACGTGATTGTTAAAAACACACGAGTACTCGGCGAGTTCTACACATTGAATGGTTCGTTTATAAAAAGCGGAACCGTGGTGGGCTCCCATGGGCTAACAATATCCTCTAGTCGATCACGGACTAGAGGAAGCCAACCCTTTTAAATATAGATATTCTTCATTCGAGATTTGAATATGAGATAGAGTTATAGGTTCCTAAAAGGGTTGGGCTTCTCTCATGTTGAGATCTCAACATGAGAAAACTTAAGGATTCTGAGGGCCTACCACGGGTTCTATTTTGATGATATGAACCGCTCATTTTGTAGGATCCTTAATGTATATTATCTATGAAGAAAAATAGTTTTATCCAATAATTATAATTTTTTCATTTTATCGCATTTGTCTCCTAAAAATCGAGCGACAAATATATTTTTGAAATAAACCATCCATTTTATAGAGACAAATGCTATAAAATGAAAAGTCGATTATTAGATTGACCTAATTTTTTTTTATAAATGATATAGATTGAGGGTTTTACAAAATGAACAATTTGGATCATCAAAACGAGATCCATTGTAGACCCTATGGACCTCTCAAATCAACATGAGAAAAGCTCAACCCTCTATAAAAATATTTATTAGACTAAATAGTCCACAAGTGATAGATATATGATTTATTAATTGCCCCATTTAGTTATCATATAAGGAAATGAATCGATTAACACGATTATAAATTGCCATACATTATTTAAACATTAAAGTTCTATTTTTTTTTTCTTTCAATTATTTGAATATCCAAATATAGGAAACATGTCACAAATTTATTAATTTTCTCCATTTAGTTTAAAAAGATAAGAGTTTGTGTAATTTATATAATGAAACAAATAAAGAAATTTTTCATTAATTATTAAATTCTTTCTAAATCTACCCCTTTTAAGTTCTCTCTTCAAAAATTGAAACCAAAATTTGTTAATAATTTTTTTATTTACTAAAAAAACTCATTTAAATTAAAAGTCCATGTCGCATGCTCTTTTTGGCCATTTTCTAAATAAAATTTTCCCTTCTAATCATAATTGTCATTATATATTTTTCTTCAAAGGAGAAATCTATAACATGCACTTTAGAATGTTGCACATCATAAGAAAGTTATGATTTTTTGTGATAAAAGTCATGAATGATTATGGTGTGTTATGCTACTTTGAGATTAAGTTGTGAATGGTAAATTTATAGTGGGTATATTAAAGTTACGAGTGGTAAAATTATGATATTTTTAATTTTTATTATGACAATTTATGATTTATATTTTTTAATTTTTATGAAATTTTTTAAACAATTATGAAAAGTATACTAGAGGAATAGGGTTGCTGCTGTGTATTGAACACAACAGTAACTGCTGTCAAGGTCAGCCCTGAGTTTTCGAGAACCCAAGGCAAAACAATAAAATGGGTCTCTTTAGATAATTAAAATTAAAAAATAATAATTCACTTTCACATATTGTAATCAAAATTTACTTTCATAGGCCCCAAAATCAGTTTACAATCTGAGAAAAAATTATTTATAAGTCCTATTTGGAAGACTTATTTAATGTGAAATCTTATAAATATTCTTTTAGAGTTTGAAGTCCTATTTAAATATACAGGAATGTGTTCCATAAGATCCTATGAGTTGTAAATGAATAATATTAGCGTGCTATTATACCCCTAATTTGTTTTCATATTGTACCTTATTTTCTCACTTATCATATCACGTTTGGGAAGGTTTTTAGGAAAGACAAGTTCTGAGCAATGACTGTGCGAGTTTTTTTTGCCTTAATCGCAGGATTCCAATCCATTTTCAAAATGTTGCTTAAATAGATGTGGATATGGTCGATGATATGATGAACTTTGAGGGTTGTGTGTTGATTCTTTTGATAGATTTTGACTCCGAATGGTTGAGGGGAAGAGGTATATATATTTATGTTTTTTTGTTGAAGTGTGTTGTTGTTTGTTGAAGTGTGGATTGTTCATCTTTAATAGGGTATTGACAATCTATAACACTTATTGATAGGCACACTTTGGCCAATGTTCTAATTGAATGTGTGTATTTGACATTGTGATGGTTGATACATTTTGATATGTTCGATATGTGGGGCGGTGTGTATGGGTTCAAGGATTGGGTTGAGGGGTATTTGGTTTTGGTTGTTAATTGGATGTCAAATGTGAACCACATGGTAGGATGTCAATTGTACATTGGGACTTGGATGATCATGTAACAATGCATGTTACATTTAGTTTGTAACGTTAATCCACATACACCATGTAGTAAATGACATTTGTGTGTTTGTTCGATTGTATATGTTTGTGAATGTGTATTAGTACGTTGCGCAAAATTATTGGAGATTTGGGTTTGCAATTGAATGTGGATTAATTAAATCCCATCACTCGATGTTGAAGTTAGTTACGCTAGGTTAGGGGTGATGGTGGTTCAATACATGGGTTGGGTTGGGATGAGATGTTACATATTACATTTCGGGGGTTACATTATTCATAATTTAACGGTGGAGTATTGGAATGTCACGTTAGGTTTGGGATGAGAAGCATATGTGAATGTCATATTGAGTTTGGGATGTTACATATTATATTTACGTTGAGTTTGGGATAAGAAGTATATGAGAATGTCCCGTTGGGTTTGAGAATGTCACATTGGATTTTGAGATGTTACATGTTACATTTATGTTTTAAATTTCAAATTTCCAATCATATAGATATGATCACAATCTATGGTAACATTGGATTTCCCATATATGGTGTTGCCATTAATCAAGTTATTTTGAATTTCAGAAGCATATGTGAATGCCACATTGGGATTGGGGTACTACATGTTACATTTACATTTACATTTACATTTTGAATTTCAAATTTCCAATCATATAGATATGATCACAAGCTATGGTAACATTAAAATTTCCATATATGGTATTGCCATTAATTAGGTTATTTTGAATTTTAAATTTCTAACCATATAAATATGATCACAATCTATGGTAAAGTTAGATTTCTCATATATGGTATTATCATTAATCAAGTTATTAATTAATTAAGATTGGGGGTAGATGTGTCCACAAAAAAATCATAGGACCCATTGGGTTATAAGTTTTTTCATAGGATCATATCTTATATAAATCTTCCAAATAAGACTTATAAATAATATACCACACACAAATTTAAAAAAATCAAATAAATTATAGCAAATTAACCTAAGTATAATTAAGAGAAATTTACATAGAAATTTCATCCCCAAAAAGTATTTACTAGAAAATTTCATAAATTTTATTATAGACAATAAGTCTCATTGAATTAGAAAGGTACACCGTGAGATCATTTCACTATATTTTCTAGTGATTCTTGAGTGATACTACGTTTGATTTCCAAATGTGGCTATGCTTCCTTTGAGAGATTTTAATGTCAGATTGTTTATATCATTATATTGTATGCACTATTGTCCTATTAAATTTTTACCAAATGTGTCATTATTAAAATGTGACAATGGGATTGTTAGTGGAGTAACACAGAAAGAACATCTGTGTAAGTTTATTATAATAATGAGGTACAGAATATAATAGAAAAAAGACCTATATGTATGGATTGAGAAAGAGTAGCATACAATAAATGTAACTATAGTAATAGACAATACATGGTAATACAAATATACACAGCTAACACCCCCTTTCAAGCTCAAGGTGATAATACAGATATCAGCTTAAGCTTAGAAAGTAAATCAGAGAAGCATCCTGAAAGATAAGGTTTGGTGAAGAGATTGGCTGTCAGATCGACAAAGGTAACAAAGAGAAGACGAACAATGCCACTAGTAACATGTTGCCATATGAATTGATAATCAATCTCAATATGTTTAGTGTGATCATGGAAGACATCATTATATGCAATTTGAATAGTACCCTGTTTGTCACAATAAAGGTTGGTGGCAGCAGAATGAGAAACTTCTATGTCAGAAAAGAAGCTAACGAAGCCATACAAGCTCCTGAGTAGTGTTAGCAAGAGCATGATATTCAACTTCAGTACTAGAATGAGCAATAAGAGTTCGTTTCTTGCTACGCTAAGCAATAAGAGAGTTATCCAAGAAGAAGTAGAACCTTGTAGTGGAATGGCAGTCAGTAGAATCCCTTGCCCAATCTACATCAAAAAAATGTATGTAATTGTAGAGAAGAGTGAGCTGAGTAGTGAAGATTATGAAACATAGTTCCTTTGAGATAGCACAAAATGCGAACTAGAGTAGCATAGTGCGGAGATTGAAGAGCAACCATAAACTGACTGACAATGTAAATAGTATAGACAATGTTTAAAAAAATAACAGTGAGATAGACAAGACTGCCAACTAGTTGAAGATATAAAGTAGCTTCCGACAAAAGGTGACCGTCAAGAGGTGTTAGACAAGTCTGAGGATCAACTGGAGTAGTGCCAGTCTTGCAATCGATAAGACCAACACGAGCCAAGAAATCAGATGTACACTTGGCCTGGGTGAGAAAGTAACCAGATGAATCATGGGAAATTTTCAAGCCAAGTAACTAAGCAAACCCAAATCTTTCATCTCAAATTGGCGATTGAGGAACTATTTGAGATTAGACATACCATTCTGTTATCCCCAGTGATGATCATATCATCTACATAGAGAAAGAAGAAGAATAGTACCACACTCCGTCTTACATATAAATAGGGTATAATCATAGGCACTGGAAGATAATCCAAAGTCACAAATGGTGGAACTGAACTAGGAAAATCAGGCACGCGAAACTTGTTTCACTCCATACAAAGCATAACGAAGTTTGCAGACTTTGTTTGATGGAACAGAAGAATCATGAGGAATTACATATAAACTTCCTTAGTGAGGTCATCGTTGAGAAATGCATTCTTGACATCCATTTGACAAAGACTCTAGTCGTGAGTAGCAGCAACTGCAAGTAAGTTGCGAATTAAAGTAAGAAGAGCAACAAGAGCAAATGTTTCCTCATAATCAATTTCATATTCTTGACTAAACTCCCAGGCAACAAGATGAGCTTTATAATGTATGATAACCCTATTCCGTATTATGCTAAATGATCTTAATTATGATTATGATTATATGCTTGATATGATTTTGAGTGATAATTATAAGATTATATGTGTTTTTGAATTTCTATCTGTTCACCGTAGGAAAATCTGTGTGATTTTCTGCTTAGAATTTAAATTGAAGGCCCTATCGGCCACATAAACCGAAATTGATTACGCCATTGTGATTAGCGTAAGTTTTAGAGCCTACGGTGAAATTTAATTAGAAATTGATTTGGATCAAAATAATTAGATTCAGAATGATTAAATTAGAATTAATTACTTAGCCTTAATCAAACTTGATTAGGCCAACATATATAAGTGGCCTATTTACATTTTTTGAGCATTGTTTTGAGCTCATTTCTCTCCTTTGGCTGAGATTACACTCTGGAGAGAGTGAGAGTGCTGAATTTAGAGAGAGAGGGAACTCAAGATAGAGAATTGATCAAGGAGCTTGGTGATCTTGAAGATTAACTCAAGATTTAACTACATTTGTGAAGATTGGAGCTCCTAGGTGAGTAAATTCATGAGTTTGAGTTTGTAATTTTGTGAATTCAAAATTAAATGGTAATCAAGAACATGAATTGAGTTGATTGTGATGAAATTGAAGTTGGTATGTACATGCATGGAGAGAATTGCCATGAACTTGTATAATTTAACATGTAGCATGTCAATTATGAGAAATTGAGAGTTGAATCATACATGCAAGCATGGTTTTGTTGAGCTTCATGAGAGTAAGCATCACTTGTGTCATTTGAAATGGTATTAGGGTCTATATTACACATGCATGAATGATTCATAGAGATATGGAGTTTGTATAAAGTTAGAATGCATGAGCTTTGACCATGTCAAGAAGAATGTTGAATAATTTGAGAATTAAATCATGATTTTGAGCAATTGGCCTCATATTGCTTATGTCTTCATGATATATAATGTGCTTCTACGTTTTCGAACCAAGAACACGAGTTTTGGGCTTTTGAATGTCAAGTTTGAGCTTTAAAAACAATTCTGGAAATTCCAAAATTTGGCATGTCCGCTCGAGCGGGAAGAACGCCGCTCGAGCATGAAATGTTAGTCCCTAGAACTTTTGCAGTCATTGATGTCTGCTCGAGCGGGGAGAGTCACGCTTGAGCGTCAGTCACATGTTTCGACTCTTAGCTCGAGTGTCCAAATTCATGCTCGAGCACAAAAATGAGGCAACCAGTACTTTTGTAGACCAGAGGGGTTCGCTCGAGCGGCTAAAACTACGCTCGAGCGGGTAACCCTGTTTTAGAAATTTTGAAGAGTTGTTTAGTGCTTCATTTTCCGTTCTCTTTTATTTCTAAGCACTCTTAGGCATACATTGAGCATTGTAAATGAATCAAAAAGATAAGAAAGAGGCCTAAGAGGAATGTATAAGTTAGGAACAGATTGAATAACTTGTGACCCAATATGTGTTATGTATTGTATAGGGTCAAGCACAAGGGCAAATCCACCGGCAGAACACTGTGAGTAATATCATAGTAAAGATATTTTCAAGTATGTTATTTTCAAATGCTAATTCTGCATAAGCTCCATGGATTTGTTGATTTGAATTACGGACAAATATTCGTTTAATATGAATGATTAGGCCAAAGGCCATTTGACATGAATGATTAGGCCAAAAGCTGTCGGATATGAATGATTGGGCCAAAGGCTGTTTGACATGAATGATTGTGCCAAAGGCCGTCAAACGTGAATGGTTGGGCCAAAGGCCGTCGGATATGAATGAATTGGGCCCGAGGCCGTTTGATACGTCTGGATCTGTAATCGCTTGATGCACTAGATAGAAACATGAATTGGGCCCTGTAACAGCGCCCGTGGGGGACCTCGTTACAGTTCGGACTCCCTTTTTTGTTGCGGTTCTAAATCTGAACCAAAGAGTCCAAATCCGGCAAATCGTTTTGAAGAAAAACATATTTTTTGAAAAGTAGTGCCAAACATGGACTGCTTTGCCAGATTACAGAGTCGCCACCTAAATATTTTAAAATGGGAAATTTAGGAAACCCTGACTCGGTGCGAAAATACGTGTCCGTCATCACCAAAGTGGTCTTGGCTCGGGAGCTTGGGTACGATCGGGGAAGGTCAGCTATGAGCACCCCCTTTCGCCCGGTCCGAAGACCGGCCTCTACTAACCGTGATATCCGATTTTGAAAATGTTATGCGTTCTTATTCCAATTATTAACCTAGAATTACTATGTTATGCGCACAGCAAACAAGTATAGACTAGATCGCCTAATTTGGAAACAAACATTGCATATCCGTGGGTTTTGAAAACGCTTTGGAATTTGCTACTCGCAAGTAGGCTAAAACACGGATTTCAACGAGTTTTTCCAACTCAAGTAATCCAACCTCCACCCACAGGCATTCAAGCAGTTATATCACATAAGCAGCTAACCTCATGGTAATCATGCTATTATGACAACACTCACACGCATGCGATATGCTAAAGCATAAAAGCTTACCTAGTACTCCAAGCCAAAACAGAAACCAGTTAGTAATCATATGCATGATCCTAGTTTATGTTAAGTGGCTAATGCAACACAAGCAATGGTGTAATCTAAACAGGCTCGGCTGTCCTAAGCATGGCATATGGAGTGCTACAAATAGCACGTATTCAATTTGGAAATTGGAATACAATGCAGTTAGCGTGATGTACCGAGCCCGATGCATGTAAACAAATGCATGGATGCACGCATGCATTGCATAAGGTATGCTAAAATAAACATGCCCTAATCTACCATCATAAGCAGGTAAATAAAAGGGAAGAAAGAAGTAGGGGTTGGAAGACATGCACACACCCACACACACTTATTACAAATACGCCCTCACACGGAGGGACCAAAATAATAATACAGTCCAAGAAAAATAAACGAATAAATTATTACAAGACCTCTAATCTAATTAAATTAAATGCAAAGAAGAGATGGCCACAGCCTCCGCCTCGGGATCTTGTGAATGATGTATGCTCGATCCGACTTGCCGGAAAACCCGTGCCATGACTTTTATTGCCTCTGTTTCCTTTGTCACCTTCTCTGGAAAATTGCAAAAGTCCTGGAACAGGCTCCCTGAATCCTAAGGATCATCACCGGCTGGATAGAATGTCCACCGGCCATGTATAAAGTCTACCGGCTGGAAATGAAGCTATCGGCAATAAATACATTGCCGGTCGGCACTCTATACTGCCGGTCGGCACAAAATTCCTGCAGAAGACAGTTTTGACAGCAACAGCAGACCAACAGTGCAAGGCATAGAATTTCTAGGCAAATGTATGCATGGACACACTCCCTATCATGTAATGGACTCAAGGGAGCATGGCCCTCGACCCCCGGGCCATCAATCACGCATTTCAATGCATGATGTCCCGAAAGCCAAGTTCGCAACTTTGATATCAAATGGAATGAAAGCACAAAACAAATCAAAGGGCCCCAACCCCTATCATGATTGGTCAAGAGGCAAGGGATGCATGCTCAATGAAATGCAACCTAGGCATGGCGGCTAAGTATGCAACATGAACATGCAAATGAGCAATGTATGCTAGGCTCGCAACCTAAACATGTAAACAAACATGGCATGCAACAACATGCAACGATGGACTTAAACTAACATGGATAACTCGCAAGCATGCAAAATCAGCGGCCATGAGATAAAAATGAGATGCCTCAAAATGCGTGCACATGGGTACGCGAACCGAGGAAATGGCATACGCAATGCAATATGGACTTACACTAACATGAGAGAGCCTCAGCCACACCCACATAAGAGGCCGTTAGATGAAAATGAGATGCCTCGAAATCGTGCACTGCAGACGCATAAGCGAGGACAGCGCCTCTGACGCGAAATGGCACTCTAATGAGACATGGCATAACATGGAATATGGCATACAAAACATGCAAATTTCAGCAGCAAAATGAGGGGCAAAACAGCCCCGAAACATGGCGAAATGGAACCAAATGCATGGAATCGCTCATGAAATGCAAAACTAGGTACATGAAATGGCTTATGGCTATATCAAATATGCAAGATATGAACATGAAGTATGAAGACAGAAGCTATACAGCCCCAAAATAAGCATGTTCATAGTACAAAGCATGGCAAGACAGTAAGCACAAGTGGGACTAACATGGCATACAAAAATGGCTCCACATGGGAGGCTATGAAGCAAGTGGTATATGCAAAGCCCAAATGGAAAAACACCCTTCTACAACACTAAAGAGGGACCAAAAATATGACTACTCACAGTAGATGACAGCCCCCAAATCAATATGAAAACATGCCCGAAATGCCATGCAAGATTGAAGCCAACAAAGGCTATAATATGAGGTATACAAAACATGCATCAAACAGCAAAAGACCTTTAATGAGATATGCCAAGAAGGTCAAAATATGGCCATTTTCAGTTCTGATGATGGCCTAAAAACAGAAGCAAGACAGGCCAACAAAGCATGCAAAAATGGGGGCCAAAGAGGGGTATAATGGTAAGCACAACATGGAGGCCCCCAACAGTGGTGGTCCCTTCTACAATGTTGTAGAGGGACTTAAAATAAGCCTACTCACAGTTCATGAAACACTCCAAAACAATTTACATATAGGCCAAACAAATCATGTAAATTTACGGTAAATAGGAGGGATTATGAAGAAGGGCTCAAAATAAGCCTACTTACAGTTTACATTATGCTCAAAAACAGATCACACATAGGCTAGAAATTTCATGCAAAAATGAGGCATACCAAGGAGCATTGAAGCAAGTGCACTATGGAGGGCTCTAACAGGGTTGAGCCCTTAAACAAACATGAAGAATGGCTCAAGAGAGGCCTAGTTTCAGTTAGGGTCGGAGCCCAAAACAGCAAACAAATAGGCCTAAGAGATGAGGCAAGAAAATGCTACAAAAGAGGGAAATGGTAACTTACCCTTGAAGACCACTTCTTTTCTACCTCTTGGCTTGAGGAATGTTGCTTCTAAGCCTCTGAAAAGCTCCCCTTGCTGCTAGAAATGGAGTGGTGGTGGTGGTGATGAAGAAAAGGCCAAGGATTTGAGAGGTTTTGAAGAGAGAGAGAGAGATGTTTTAGAGTGAGAAGCTCCCAAGATTTTCTTTTTTGTTCTCACCCTCAAGCATATGAGATATAAGGCCCTATATATGTCAAAACAAGAACTTTTGGTCAAAATATCCCAATTGGAAATATCTTCCACAGTGTATTGATAAATATCTGTCAAAAATCTGAGTTCTGGGCACTTTTGGCCGGCCGACAATCTTTTGTGCCGGCCGGCAACATTTTGTACCGGTCGGATAAATGGATGGCCGGTAGGCAGCCGGTAAGGTCAAAAAGTGCTGGTGGAAGTCCAGATTGAATCCCCGGAAGTTAGCTTTCCAATGGCGCAAACCTTGCATTAAAATTCCTCCTGTGGAAAAAGTTATGCCCTTTTTGGTGAAGCCGCGCAGATTCGATCCAATCGGACTGATCCCCTATTTCAACAAACCATATCTCCCCCACCCGGACTTGGATTTGAGAGATTCTTGAGTGCAAAATAAAGCCCCAGAAGTCTTCTTTCCAATGGTTATGGCCTCATAGCTTAAATCCAAGTGTATAGGTAGATAAGCTTGATTTAGCGATGACTGCTCGTCTTTCTCCCACCCGGATTCATCCTAAACTTCTTCTCCAACTTGTTTTCTCCCCTCTTCTCCTCTTTTCTTCAACTTCAAACCCCTAAGTAAGGTGTTTTGAAATATTTTTCAAAGATTTCATCTCTCTTTCATTCATCTCCCCTTTGTCCTTGCACGGTTTAAAGCATAACATTTACCGAAATCTTGCGTCGGAACATCGTGGGAATTTTATTTCAAAAATGTTTTGAAAGAGAGGGTTTTAAGGTATAAAACCATCAAAAATAATTTTGGTCCACAATGGGGTATGAAGTTGAGATTTGCCTCTCTCCTCGAAGAAAGCGAACACATACACTACACACCTTTCTCCAACAAGTAAACCATCAGCAGTGCCCAAGTCTTAAGGGCGGTCAAAAATAGGGTGTCTACAGGCCCAAGGCCGTCTGATGTATTTGTTTCAAATTCTGTTCATGTATCTTCTTTATTTGATATTATTCACTAGACTTTCGCTCACTATCATTTATGTGTTTGTAGGTGAGCCACAAGATGTCCAAACCCAACCTCCATAAAGTATGTGAGAAACAGTCGAAGTTTTGGATAGTCAGCCCAAACGTCTCACGCACGAGACTCGTTTTTTCCCCTTTGTTCTTTTGTGATAATTTTGCTATGATTGGCAAAAACGTTAGACCACCTTTGTATATGTAAGCTTTAGGCTTCGCTGACTAAGACTTGAATGATCATGTTGTGTAAAACTTATATGTTATTTCCCTTTTGGTATGGGTTATTAATGAATATATCTTTGGGATGTTTTGATGTGCCATGTAAGCACAGCTCTGTGGACAATTTGTAAGTTTGCTTCCATTTTGGCCCCTCAACTCTGATGAAATATGATTTATTTGGTTTGAGGTCATAGGTAATCCTTTGATTACTAGCCGGTTATGACCTTAATCCATAGGGACGGGTTCGGGTCATGACAGAGTGGTATCAGAGCACGAGTTAATAACTCACACACTTGTCCAATAGAGCAATTAGCATCTAGAAAAGATCTAGGGTGCATTCATGTGATAAGTATGAATCTAAAAGCATCAGGAACATTTAAATGCTTCAAAGTGAATGATTATGTACTATAAGTTTGTGGTTTGCTTGCATTGCAAACTATTCGAATATGTGTGCTCTTTAGTATATGCATACTTGTGAATCTTTTATATAAACAATAATGCAAGTCTAATCAAATAGTGAGAACAAGAGGTGATGAAATAGAGGAGTCTTCTACTGCCAGAATAGATAGAATAGAAAGACTGATTGTCATGACCTCCCACCTCTATAAGTTTGGCATCGTAACCGGCTAGTAATCCTTGGATTACCAAAGGCCTCTTGGCATAATAACATATAGCAGGGGCTGCGAAAGCAGATATTTAAGACATACATAGTCCATAGAGTCGTGCAGACATACATGGGTTAGATAACTTAAAACTTTTTATAATAGAGATGCAAAATTTACACATCACTTTAGAATACACATTAATAGACATCTTAACCAACACAACATAGTGCAAACATAGCTTAAAGTGATTACAAAAATAGCCATGAAACTTAACTTCAATCGGAACCTCCTCGGGAGGCACAAAAGTTGGCTGACAAGACTGAAGCTTAGGTTGTCAACTATGGGCCTGGTCGCGTGTCTACTCACCTACATACATAATATAAATAGTGAGCGATTGCCCAGTGAATAATAATAGAGTAAAAGCTTTACTGAATGATGTTTGTCCAGAAACATAATCTTGTACGTGTTTGGATGTCATAACATAGTAGATTCATTGGCATGATTGCATTTGTATTCAGAACTTAAACATATAACATATCATGGTACGTGGCATGTCCATTAGTATTAACAAATCTGATGACCCACAAGAGACTGCCATGAAGGCTTTCTGATGATCCATAAAAAGGACCTGATCACCCATAAAGGGACGCATATCACATGATGTTAGTGATGCCATGGATAACTTTTAGAATTCTAGACAATCATTCATTCATTTCAAACATGGCATAGCAGTTCAAAAACTAGTCATTTCATATCATAATTGTAGACACCCCATTTTTGATCGTCCTCAAGACTTGGACGTCATCGTTTGAACACTCGATGATCATCCATGTTCGTGTTCGTCTTGAGTTCTCAGAGGTTTCGGCCGCGCGCCTTGCCTCAAGACCTCTCGACTTGTTTGTTTTGTGTTTGGTTTTGCACCAAACACTTGTTGTTTTGCTTCTGAGGGTGGGAAAGCTTGTTGGCCATTCCCACACCTCACCGGCCATGGCTTGAGGCCACCGGCCCTGTTTTCTTGCTACCGGCCAAATATGTTAGCCGGTCGGCATTGTGTTTGGTCGGCCGGCCACTGATTTTTGTCAATCGGCCACTTTTTCTGGCCGAAACCTTTTCTTGGGGAGGTTTGAACCTTTTGAAACTTGGTTTTAGCTTCTTGAGGAAGCTTGAACCTTTTGAACCCTTGATTTTAGCTTCTTGAGGAAGCTTGAACCTTTTGAACCCATAGTTTTAGCTTCTTGAGGAAGCTTGAACCTTTTGAACCTTTGTTCTAGCTTCTCCAAGAAGCTTGAACCCTTTGTTCTAGCTTCTCCAAGAAGCTTGAACCTTTTTAGCTTCTCCAAGAAGCTTGAACCCTTTGCCTAACTTCTCAAAGAAGCTTGAACCCTTTGCTCCAAGCTTCTAAGAGAAGCTTGAACCCTTGTCTAGCTTCTCCAATAAGCTTGACCCCTTTGCCTAGCTTCTCCAAGAAGCTTGGCCCTTTTGCTCCAAGCTTCTAAGAGAAGCTTGGCCCCTTTGCTCCAAGCTTCCAAGAGAAGCTTTCACCCTTGTTCCTCTATAAAAGAAGAGCTCCTCTTCCATTGCAGGGGTTCCAAAAAATTTGTCTAAGGCAAAAAACCATACACTTCCCTCCATATCTCTACATTCCAAGCTCTAAACTCCATTGTTCTTGCCCCTTTGCACACCAACTCTTGGCCTAACACCTCCATCATCAACCTAAGGATCTTGGAGACCATTTTCAGAGGCTAAGGGACTGTTTTTTGGACCAAGAAGCTGCTGTCCCCTTTTGGCTACAAGGGTAACACACTTTACCCTCTTTTGGTCTTTATTTTGCTTCATCTTTTAGCCATACTTAAAATCATTCTTGAGCTTTGTCATAAACTGAAAAAGTCTTATTTTGAGCTCCTTTTTAAGTTTGTTTAAGAACACTTTTGTGTTTGGGGTTGTTTACCCCCTTTTAGGCCTTGTTTGGCCTCATTTTTGTGCCTTTTTTGTGAGCTTCGGGACCACCTTGTATTGGCCTTCCCACCACTAAAATCCAGAGGGATTTCAATGGTGGGGATTGTGTTTTGATGTCCTAAGAAGGAGAGGGGTGACCCTCTCCTTTGTTGTCTTGTTTACTAGCATTTTTGGCCCTTCAAAGGAGCCCTTATTTGCACACTTCTTGAGCTTGGTTCAGGCATTTTTTAGTGAGTTTTAGGGCCTGCTTGAATCTTTTCCAGAGCTGTTTTTGTCATTTAAGGCTTGCCTCTTGCATGTGTAGAGCAACCCCTTGCATGGCCTTCCAAAGGAGCACCTCATTCTAACATGTGTTGACCATGTTTCAGTGGGTTTTTGGGCTTTATTTGGCATGTTATAGCTCTGAATTTTACTGGTTTAGTTGGCTCTTACATGTTTCATGTACTTGTTTTGCAAATCCTCTCATTTGCCTTAACATTCACCTTGTGTTTAGACCACCATGCTTACATGTTTTGGCTTAACCTCATGAAGATTTTAGCTTTGTTTTGCCATGCTTGAGGTCTGGTTTTGGTTGTTTTGATCATGTTTGCCATGATTTGTATAGCCATCATGCATTTTAGCTTGCTAGCTTTGGGTGTATGGGTCACTAGCATGCTTTACTTGGCTTATTCTCATGATTTGGCATCATTGGAGATCATATTTCAGTCTATGTTTCATTCTTGCATGCTTGCATTTTCTATCATTTCAATGCTTTGAAAAGTTGATGTCTTATGCTCCATGTTTAGGCCCTTGTGTATGCATGTTTGTGTGTGTGTTTTCATGCCTTTGTCGCATCATTTTGGCCACTGATTTGGGCCTATTTGAGAGTTGCCCATATTGGTTTAAGTCCATCTTTTGCATGTTGTTGCATGCTCGCCTTGCATGTTGTCACATACTTGGCCTATTAACATGTTGTTGCATGTTTAATTGCATTTGGCATGCTTTTGTTAAGTTGCTTTGCATGTTTGCATATCTTGTCCCTTCACATGTTGTCACATGTTTACCTTGCATGCTTAAATGTCCATGTTGCATCTTGTATGCTTGTATGCTTGACTAGGTTGCATTGCATTTAGAATGCTTGCTACCTTAATATGCTCATGTTGCATTAGTCTTGCTTGCATGTTTGCATCCCTTGCCTCTTGATCAACCATGATAGAGGTTGGGGCCCCTTTATGTGTTGTATGCATTTCATTTGATATTGAAATTGCACACTTGGCTCCTTTGGCCATCACGCATTGAAATGCGTGATTGGTGGCAATCGAGAGCCATACTCCCTTGAGTCTTAAACATGATAGGGAGGGTGGTTGTCCATACATTGCTTTGAAAATGCATTGCCATGCTCTGTTTGCCCTCTACTGCTGTCAAACAGGATTTTGCAAGAAGATATGGCCGGTCAGCCATCTCCAGTGCCGGCCGGTTATCCATTGTTGGCCGAGAGCCTCACAACTGGTCGATGACCACTTTTCCATGGCCGGTGACTATTCCTCTTGGCCGGTGACCTCCCACAGTGTTCATGGAGGGTTCCAGAACCAACCTTGGGACTTGTGCAGTCTTCAAAGAGCAAAACAGTGCAGACAGAGGCAATAGTGGCATGGTAATGGATTTCCGGGCGAAACCAATCCGAGCTTGCATGCATCCCTCTTCCTAAGGCCATTTTACTGCTCTAAATAGTTTAATTAATTTGTTAATTAGTTAAGGGTTTGTAATATTTAATTAGCTAGAGTAGTTAATTATTTATTCGGTTTGTATTATTTATTCGGACCCTCCGAGAGAGGGCAAATTATGTAATAAGTGTGCATGTGTGTGATGCATGTCTTCCAACCCCACGTCTTTCTCCCTTTTATTTACCAGCTTATGATGGTTAGTATTAGGGCATATTTCAATTAGCATCCTTATGCTATGCATGTTTGCATCATTCATATGTATTGCATGCACTGAGCTCGACGCATCATACTAACTGCATTGTATTTCAATTCCAAGTTGAATACGTGTTAATTGTAGCATCTCACATGCCATCTTAGAATAGCCGAGCCTATCTTAGTTGCATTTTTGCATATGATGCATTAGCCATCTTAACATAAGCTAGGATCATGCATTTGATTACTAACTAGCTTTTGTTTTGGCTCGGAGTACTAGGTAAGCTTTTATGCTTTAGCATCTTGCATGCGTGTGAGTGTTGCCATGATAGCATGCTTACCATGAGGCTAGCTGTTTATGTGATATAACTGCCTGAATGCCTGTGGGTGAATGTTGGATTGTTTGAGTTAGAACGACTCATTGAAATCCGTACTTTAGCCTACTTGCGAGTAGTAGATTTCAAACCATTTTCCAAATAAACGGATATGCAATGCTTTGTTCCAAATTAAGCGATCTAGTCTATACTTTTGCGTTGTGTGTATCACATAGTAAATCCAGGCTAATAACCGGAATAAGAGCATGTAATGTTTTCAAAACGAGATATCATGGTTAGTTGCGGCCGATCTTCGGATCGGGCGAGCGGGGGTGCTCATAGTTGACCTTCCCCAATCGTACTCAAGTTCCCGAGCCGAGGCAACTTTAGTGATGACGGACACGTGGCCTTAGGCAACAAGTCAGGGTTTCCTAAATTTCCCCATTAAAAAATATTTAGGTGGCGACTCTGTATCTGGCAAAGCAGTCCATGTTTGGCACTTCTTTCAAAAAATATGTTTTCAAAAACGATTTGCCAGATTTGGACTCTTTGATGATTCATCGGTCTTGTATTGCACTCTGCAAGATTAGATATAGGACCGTGACATGGAGTCTTGAACTGTAGTGAGCCCCAATGAACAAAACGGGATTCCCTCCTGGGACGTTCGGGGACGTCTACAATAATGTTCAGAAAATATTTAACATTGAACATAACTTTACAAAGTTATTACTCGCAAATAACTGGTAGCTCCGAATAGACGGCGAAGTGGGCAATTCATTTATCTTGGAGCGCATGACCTACATAACATGATAGATACATACGTTAAATACACACACTCGGTTGAGCATAACTTATTTCGTTGTTCTTAGTGTGTCTCTAGCCTTTAACCTCATTATGGAGTCTTAAACATGGCCTAGGAATGCCTAAGATGGAATGAGGATGCACAAATGTACTTGAAACACTTAGCCAAAATTTTGCTGAAACAGGGGTCTTGCTTGAGCGTGACTTTTTTCGCTCGAGCGGACATGCCAAAAGTGAGTGGTCACTCGAGCGTGGACTCCTTCGCTCAAGCGGTCTGTAAAATGTGAAAAAGTTTTGGTTGCATGAAATCTCCGCTCGACACTCACTCGAGCGTGAGACACAGTTCCTCGCTCGAGTGCAAGTCTTGTCGCTCGAGTGTGCGTCTAAACATGCAAATTCCTGAGAGCTTGCAATTTACGCTCGAACCAGCCTTTTGTCGCTTGAACGGGAATATGAAAATAAGGCGGTCGCTCAAGCGTGGAAGCAAAATTCTGGGTTTTCTAGATTTGCTCCCAAGCTTTAAAACATGAATCTAACACCTCAAAACTCATCCTCTTAGGCCAAAATTCTAGAAAATATTTAGAAACTCACAAAACATCATGGTTTAAAGATCATTTCATGAAATCACGGCCCAAAAGTATGCCAATTGAACAAAATTCCAACATAAACTTTATGAATATTTCAAGAACACAACATGAAAGAATTTTCTTGAACTCAACCTCTTCAAAACATGATTAAACTTGACAATTGGATAGAAAACATGGTGAATATCCAAAATGTAAGTGAGATGGACACATGCATGAAAGAATTCTTTGAAAACATCCTGAATTTGTGAAGAAATGAACATGCATGCATGGTATGGCCCAAATCTACCCAATTCTAGTGCAATTCCTACGTGAATTCACTTAATTCACTAACAATCTTGTAGAATCTAATTCAATTGCTCAATTAAGGGTTTAATTCCTTATCTAGAGGCTTGAATCTACAAGAGTTGAATTTGAAACCCTCTAATCTTCTTCACTCGACAACAATTCTAGCAATCCTTGGTTTTGAATTCAAATTCTCAAGGCTTGGACCAATTCTCCCTTCTCTTCCTCACTCTCACATTTGTATTATCAAAGGAATGAGTTTGGGAGTGTTTGGTGTTCAAAGAAGTCCACTAATGCCTTAATTAGATTTGGACAAAAGTGTAATTAAGTTAAAGCCAAATAAAAGAATATTAATTTAATCTAATTTAATTGTTCGAAATCGAATTTTAATTAAACTTACCATAAAATCCTATAAATCCTAATTAACATATAAATCAAAGTCAATTTCTTAGTCGGATGACGATAAGGCTTCAATTCGCAAATTAAAACTAAAACATGAACAAATCTTTCTATTTCAAACAGATATAAATACAAAATAATGCAATGCACATATAATTGACTTCGGATTTTTTTTTAACTACTTATTTGGCATACTTAAACATGGATTAGTGTTACTCATAGGTCGGGCTTGTTACACTGATTCAGGAAATGGCAAAAACATTGAGGCAACAACAACAGTGGCAACAACCACATCCTCCTCTAGTGCCACATGTGCAAGACATTCAGAATGATGACCGAATAATCGCTCTCACCAAAGAGTTTAAGAAAATGAAACCGCCACAGTTTCATGGGGGATTAGATCCGTTAAAGGCAGAAGTATGGGTCCTTGGAATAGAAAAGTTGTTTGAAGTGTTTCCTTGCCTAGAAAGCATAAAAAGTATTGCTAGCCACTTTCACTCTTGACGATGAGGCAAGAAGGTGGTAGATGCTAATGCGTGAAAGCAATAAGGATATTGGTTAGGCACGGTTCTTGGAGATTTTCTACGACAAATATTTTCCACAATGTGTCTGTGATAGGAAAGTATTGGATTTCATGGAACTTAAACAAAGCAATATAACAGTAGCAGAGTCTGAGGCCAAGTTTACTGAATTTGCCCGATTTGCACCACATGTGGTCAACACCGACTACAAGAAGGCGAGACATTTTGAAGGAGGACTTCGAGATGATATCTTAGAAAATGTGAATGTTCTCAAGCTCAAAACCTACATTGAAGTGCTAGATAGGGCCATAATATCAGAAGCTAACATAGCCAGATAGGCCAAATCAACAACTGATTAGAAGGGTAGTAAAAGACAAGGCTTCTTTTTGAAGAAGAAATTTTCAAAGAAGTAGAATACGGGCTCCTCATTCACTTCTAATTCTTCTTGAGATACATCTTCCATGTGCAATATTTGTAGTAAAAGGCATCACGGAGTTTGTTACCATGTGTTAGGAGCTTGTTTTAAGTGTGGAAAAATGGGGCATATGGCGAGAGATTGTAATCAGAACAACGGAAAGTTAGCTGCTAGCTTCACTGCATCGATCCCAAAATCGGGAAATACTATGAGATCTACTACCACTAGGTATACCGTGAGGCAAGGGAGGGTTTTTGCGCTTATTCCGAGTGATACACGGAATGCTGAAGCCGTTGTCTCAGGTACTATCTCTATATGCAATCAGGATGCTTTTGTGTTAATTGACTCCGGATCAACACACTTTTTCCGTAACTTGTGCATTTGCATCTAGACTGAGTAGACCTCTAGAATCATTTCCATATTCGCTATGTGTATCTGCTCTATCTGGGGAATCTGTGTTGTGTGTATCTGTGTATCGATTCTATGACATGTGTATTGGGAATGCTATTCTGTATGTAGATTTATTACCCTTAGATTTTAGACATTTTGATATAATCCTAGGTATGGATTGGTTAACTAAATATTGTGCCACCATTGATTGTGTAACAAAACGGGTTGTGTTTCAACCCTTTGGAGCAGAAGAAATTGTGTTTGTGGGTAACAGGATAGTGCCTCTACCTTTGATATCTATAATGAAAGCATGTAAATTGATCAGGAAAGGGTGCCAGGGTTATTTGTGTTGTGTGCTATCTAAACAAAGTGTGAATATTGAATTGAGTAGTATCCCTATTGTTAGCGAATTTTTAGATGTGTTTCCAAACGCATTACTAGAGGAATTAGTGGACAGGGAGATAGAGTTTACTATTGAAGTTGTGATAGGCACTCAGCCTATTTCTAAAACTCCTTACAGAATGGCTACAGCTGAAATGAAAGAACTAAAAGAGCAATCGCAATACTTGCTTGACGAAGGGTTCATCCGACCTAGTACTTCACTATAGGGTGCACTGGTGTTGTTTGTGAAAAAGAAAGATGGAACTCTACGCCTGTGTATTGACTATCGAGAACTGAATAAGGTGACAATAAAGAATAAATATCCCTTACCTCATATTGATGATTTGTTTAACCAGTTGCAAGGATCACAAGTGTTTTCCAAAATTGATTTGAGATCCGGGTATCACTAGTTGAAGGTGAAAGCAGAAAATGTTGAGAAAACCGCATTTAGAACGATGTATGGTCATTATGAATTTCTTATTATGCCATTTGGGGTGACTAATGCTCCTGCAGCGTTTATGGACCTAATGAACCGAATCTTTAAGACTTACCTTGATGATTTCGCTGTGGTTTTTATTGATGATATCTTGATATATTCAAAGAATAGACTTGAACATGAACACCACTTGAGAATTGTCTTGCAAACACTTAGAGAAAAAAAATTATTTGCCAAACTAAAGAAATGTGAATTTTGGTTGGATAAAGTTATTTTCTTAGGACATGTTATCAACAAAGAGGGGATTTCAATGGCCCCGCAGAAGATAGAGGCAACTGTGAATTGGCCTACACTGACAAATGTAACAGAGGTCCACAGTTTCATGGGCTTAGCTGGGTACTACAGAAGGTTTGTGAAAGACTTTTCGAAAATAGCTGTGCCTCTTACTCAACTGACACGCAAAGGAAAACCATTTGAATGGAACAACAAAAGAGAATCTGCCTTTCATGAACTAAAAACGAGACTGACCATTGCGCTAGTTTTGACATTACCATCAGGTACAGAAAACTTTGTGATTTTCAGTGATGCATCTTATAAAGGTTTGGGTTGTGTATTAATGCAGAATGAAAGGGTGAGCCCGACAGTTGAGGCCACACGAGAAAAACTACCCAACACATGACTTAGAATTGGCCGCAGTTGTATTTGCTTTAAAAATCTGGCGGCATTATTTGTATGGGGCAAAATGCGAAGTCTACACAAATCACAAAAGTCTGAAATACTTCTTTACGTAAAAAGAGTTGAATATGTGACAGAGAAGGTGGCTTGAATTGATAAAAGATTATGATCTTCGGCTTCAGTATCACCTCGATAAAGCCAATACAGTTGCTGATGCCTTGAGCAGAAAGTCGACGGGAAATTTAGCTTGCTTGCTTACTGAACGGAAAGAAATCTTACTAGATTTCGAGGGAACTGAGATTGAAGTTGTGTTACATGAACAGACCGGGTTGGTCGCCACCATTTCAACTGAACCAGCAATAATTACTGAAATTAAACAGAGGCAAAAATAGGATGAATTCCTCAAGAAAGTGATTGATGAATTTGTGACAAGTCCAAAAGCAAAGTTCAGCATTGAAAGTGAAGTGTTGAAATTTAGAAACCGAATGTATGTCCAAGATGTTCCAGAACAAAAGAAGAGAATCTAGATGAATCTCATAAATTAGTGTTTGCTATGCATCCGAGTAATAACAAAATGTATCGGGATTTGAAACAAAGCTATTGGTGGCCCAAAATAAAGAAAGAGATTGCAAAGTATGTGTCCAAGTGCCTTCAATGTTAGCAAGTTAAAGCTGAACATCAGAAATCGGGCGGCCTACTTCAGCCTCTCCCTATTTCTAAATGGAAATTGGAGCATGTGATTATGGACTTTGTTGTTGGTCTACCTTAAACTCCTCGAAGTATGGACTTTATTTAGGTTGTAGTTGATAGACTGACTTAGTCTGCACATTTTCTACCTGTTAGAACTACATTTGATGCTTATAGACTGGCTACTATATATATTGACGAGATTGTTCATTTACACGGAGTCTTAGTATCTATTGTCTCGGATAGAGATCCAAAATTTGTATCTAGATTATGGAAAAGTTGGAAAAGAGTTATGGGGACAAAATTGAGGTTTAGTACCGCATTCCACCTACAGACAGACGGGCTATCAGAGCAAACAATACAGACCTTGGAAGATATGCTAAGAATATGTGCCTTGGATTTTCAAGGGAGTTGGAAAGATTATTTGCTACTAGCCGAGTTTGTATACAATAACAGTTTCCACTCCAACATTGGTATGGCCCCATACGAGGCTTTGTATGGTAGAAGGTGTAGATCCCCAATTTATTGGACAGAAGTCGGGGATAAGGCTTTACTTGGGCCTGAAATTATGCAGGATACTTCTGAAAAGATCAAAATTATTCAACAAAGGCTCATGACAGCTCAAAGCCAGCAAAAGAATTATCTTGGTTCTGAAGAAGACCACTTGAGTATGAGTTAGTGACCATGTGTTTATTCGCGTGATTCCGATGAAAGGCCAAGTAAGATTCGGTAAGAAGGAAAAATTGTCACCTTGGTACATTGGGCCATTTCAAATTTTGGAGAAGCTTGGTCTAGTTGCTTATAGAGTTGTTTTGCCACCGGGATTCGAACAAATCCATAATGTGTTTCATGTATCAATGTTGAGGGGTTATCTTCGAAATCTATTTCATGTGATCGATTATCACCGGATAGCTCTTGAGGAAAATATGGAATATGCAGAATGGTCGAAACGAATCATTGACCGTCGAGTGAAACAATTGAGAAGCAAGTCCATCTCGATGGTGAAAATGGAATGGAAAGAACACTATGGAACGGACGCCACATGGGAAAAAGAGGATGAAATGCGACTACGCTATCCATATTTGTTCCCCAACGAAGGTAAACTAAGTTTGGAGGACCAAACTTCCTAAAGGAGGGAAGATTATGATAACCCTGTTCCGTATTATGCTAAATGATCTTAATTATGATTATGATTATATGCTTGATATGATTTTGAGTGATAATTACATGGTTATATGTGTTTTTGAATTTCTATCTATTCACCGTAGGAAAATCTGTTTGATTTTCTACTTAGAATTTAAATTGAAGGCCCTATCGGTCATAGAAACCGAAATTAATTACGCCATTGTGATTAGCGTAATTTTTAGAGCCTACGGTGAAATTTAATTAAAAATTGATTCGGATCAAAATAATTAGATTCAGAATGATTAAATTGGGATTAATACTTAGCATTAATCAAACTTGATTAGGCCAACATATATAAGTGGCCTATTTACATTTTTTGAGCATTGTTTTGAGCTCATTTCTTTCCTTTGGCTGAGATTACACTCTAGAGAGAGTGAGAGTGCCGAATTTAGAGAGAGAGGGAACTCAAGATAGAGAATTGATCAAGGAGCTTGGTGATCTTGAAGATTAACTCAAGATTTAACTACATTTGTGAAGATTGGAGCTCCTAGGTGAGTAAATTCATGAGTTTGAGTTTGTAATTTTGTAAATTCAAAATTAAATGGTAATCAAGAACATGAATTGAGTTGATTGTGATGAAATTGAAGTTGGCATGTACATGCATGAAGAGAATTGCCATGAATTTGCATAATCTAACATGTAGCATGTCAATTATGAGAAATTGAGAGTTGAATCATACATGCAAGCATGGTTTTGTTGAGCTTCATGAGAGTAAACATCACTTGAATTTGAGAATTAAATCATGATTTTGAGCAATTGGCCTCATATTGCTTATGTCCTCATGATATATAATGTGTTTTTACGTTTTTGAACCAAGAACACAAGTTTTAGGCTTTTGAATGTCAAGTTTGAGCTTTAAGAACAATTTTGGAAATTCCAGAATTTGGCATGTCTGCTCGAGTGGGAAGAATGCCGCTTGAGCGTGAAATGTTAGTCCCTAGAACTTTTGCAGTTATTGATGTCCGCTCGAGCGGGGAGAGTCACACTCGAGCGTCAGTCACATGTTTCAACTCTCAGCTCGAGCGTCCAAATTCACGCTCGAGCGCAAAAATGAGTTAACCGGTACTTTTGCAGACCAGAGGGGTCCGCTCAAGTGGCAGAAACTGCGCTCGAGCGGGTAGCCTTGTGTCAGAAATTTTGAAAAGTTGTTTGGTGCTTCATTTTTCATTCCCTTTTATTTCTAGGCACTCTTAGGCATGCATTGAGCATTGTAAAAGAATCAAGAAGATAAGAAAGAGGCCTAAGAGGAATGTATAAGTTAGGAACGGATTGAATAACTTGTGACCCAATAGGTGTAATGTATTGTGTAGGATCAAGTACAAGGGCAAATCCACCGGCATAACACTGTGAGTAATATCATAGTAAAGATATTTTCAAGTATGTTATTTTCAAATGCTAATTCTGCATAAGCTCCATGGACAAATATTCGTTTGATATGAATGATTGGGCCAAAGGCTGTCGGATATGAATGATTGGGCCAAAAGCCGTTTGACATGAATGATTTGGCCAAAAGCCGTCGGACATGAATGGTTGGGCCAAAGGCCGTTGGACATGAATGGTTAGGCCAAAGGCCGTCGGATATGAATGAATTGGGCCCGAGGCCATTTGATACGTTTGGATCTGTAATCGCTTGATGCACTAGATAGAAACATGAATTGGGCCCAACGCCATCTGATGTATTTGTTTCAAATTCCGTTAATGTATCTTCTTTATTTGATATTATTCACTGGACTTTCGCTCACTCTCATTCATGTGTCTGTAGGTGAGCCACAAGATGTCCAAACCCAGCCTCCGTAAAGTACGTGAGAAACAGTTGAGGTTTTGAATAGTCAGCTCGAACGTCTCACGCACGAGACTCGTTTTTGCCCCTTTGTTCCTTTGTGATAATTTTGCTATGATTGGCGAAAACGTTGGACCACCTTTGTATATGTAAGCTTTAGGCTTGGCTAACTAAGACTTGAATGATCCTGTTGTGTAAAACTTATATGTTATTTTCCTTTTGGTGTGGGTTATTAATGAATATATCTTTGGGATGTTTTGATGTGCCATGTAAGCACAGCTCTATGGACAATTTGTAAGTTTGCTTCCGTTTTGGCCCCTCAACTCTGATGAAATATGATTTATTTGGTTTGAGGCTGTAGATAATCCTTTGATTACTGGCCGGTTATGACCTTAATCCATAGGGGCAGGTTCGAGTCATGACATAATGCTCAATGGAACCATCAGAATGAGTTTTGATTTTTTAAACCCATTTGTAACTACTGGCACTCTTTCTAGGTGAAAGATCAACCACATTCTTGGTACAAGTTTTATCTAAAGCCTTCCTACAGTTCATCAATCATAACTTGTTACCAAAAAGGATTAAAACAAACCTCTAGATATGAAGTAGGTTTATGAGAGGAAAAAGTAATGGAACCAACAATATAATCATGGAGAAGGACAAAAGGTTGAATTACCCATGTAGAATGATGATTTGGTGAAAAATGAGAGGGTGGCGATGGAAGAAGTTCCACAAGAAATGGAGATGGAAGAAGTTCCACAAGAGTTGGAGAAAGCATAGGACCGTACATAGGAACCTCAAGACGAATGGTAAGTGTAGACGGTTGTGGATGCATAGGATTGGAATCTGCATCAAATTCATTAAAAACAAGTCTATAGAATAATCAATAAAGACCGGGAGTGGGTGGTGTGGTAGGTGAAACTTGGAAAGAGTATAGACCCTTTTGTGTTCCCAAAGACCACATGACAAGAAATATGAAAACTCTTAGGGGCAGGATCCCAACAAGGATATCCTTTATGTTCTATATCATATCCTAGAAAATAGCAAAAAGCGAGAACAAGGTTCTAGTTTGGTGTATTCATGAGGTTAAAGAAAAACAAACCAAGTAGAGCCAAAAACTTTAAGAGTGGTGAAATCGGGAGAAAACCATACATATGCTCATAAAGAAAGGGATTGGCTATGGCGGAGTAGGCACACCGTTTATGGTGTAGACTGCAGTGAAAGCAGCTTTTCCCCAAAATTTTCCAAGACAAGAAGATGAGATAGGAATAGCCCAAGTAGTGTCTAGAATATGATGATGTTTCCTTTCAGCTCGTTCATTTTTTTGGGACGTGCTTGCCCAAGAACGATGAGGTTATGTACCATTACCCCGAAGAAAAGAAAGAAAATCAGAATCCAAGTACTCCATAGCATTATCATAAGGAAAGATTTTAATAGTACTAGAAAACTGAGTGCAGACCATGATAGAGAAATCATAATAAATCTGTTTGAATTTATATCGATTTTTGAGAAGCAATATTCAAGTATAATGAGAAAAATCATCAACGAAAATCACAAAATATCTAGACCCCCCATGGTCGGTGTGGATGAAGGTCCCCAAACATCTGAATGCACAAGATCAAAATGAGAAGTAGAAATGAATTACTTGTATTATATGGTAATTCAGGTTGTTTTGCAATTTGACAAGATAAACAATTGACATCTTCAAGACTAACACGACCTAACCTACAATTAGAAACCAAAGTTTTCAAATGACTGAAAGAGGCATGTCCTAAGTGACAATTCCAAAGGTGAAAGGAATACAAGGCAGAGGTAGACGTAGCGGAAAGACAGAAACAACAGTGGATGATTTGGGTAGAATGCGAAAATAAACAAGCTCAAACAGACGTCCATGCTTACGGCCTATCCCAAAGAGCTGTCTCGTCTGATGGACTTACACCAAACTCAGAACAAACTGGCATAGATCTACTGCTTTGACTTGAACTACTTGAGGATCCAGTATGTTGCTTTTTGTTTGTAACTGGTGAATGACCCTTTCGAAAATTGGATCTAGGTCTTTTGCTTCTCCATTTTGTTATTAGTGCTTTGGCTTGTTTTATTGATGCCAAGGTGACTTCTGCCATCAGTGCTCTGTGAAGTACCTCTACGTATGTAGGCAATTTCAAAACACCTACTCTATTAAACACATCCAAATCCAGTCCCTTTCGAATTTTTGAGCCTTTTTATAATCAGTATCGACCATGTAAGGAACAAATCTAGCTGACTCAATAAACTTAGCCTCATATTCGGCTACGAACATCTTGCCTTGTTTTAGTTCTTGAAATTCAGAAACCTTTCAGTCCTGGAAGCACTAAGGAAAGTACCTATCATAGAAGATCTCGTTGAATTGAGTCCATGTCATGTTCCCATTGTTATTTCGGATTAATAACCACCACTTTCTGGATTCATCTTTTAAAGTGTAGGTGGCCAAAAAACTTTTTGGGTCTCAGAGCAAGGAAATAATTCAAATAGTTTCTCCATTTCGGGCAACCATGCTTTTGCCTTTAAGGGTTCAATTCCATCCAAGAAATTTGGCGGTTTCATCTTCATGAACTTCTAAGTGACATTTATAATATTATTGTTATCCGGTTCAACTTAGATCGGAAGAGGCAGAGGTTGTTGCTGTTGTTGTTGTTGTTGTTGTTATATCATTGCTTTGGTTAGAGACTCTGAGCATTTGTTCCATTCATCTCATTCAAGCCTCAGAAGATTCACTTGCATAATTAGTTCTTGTATTTTCTATTGCTATAGGTAAACAGGATAATAATAAACATATGCATAATAGTCATGTTCTTTGTGTTTAATTCCAAATCAATTTACTTCATATTAATTCATATGTGTTCACATCAGTTTAGTTTAGTTCGTGTATGTTCTCATAGTTCACACACCCACACATGCAGATGGAATGCCCCTAGTTCTTTTCTAGGACATCCTATAGCTCATATGGACTCGTGTGTGCGGTAGAACACGTGCTCTGATACCACTCTGTCGTGACCTAAACCCGCCCCTATAGGTTTAATGTCATAACAGGCCAGTAATCCTTGGATTACCAAAGACCTCTGAACATATTAACATAATAAGGGCCTACAGAAGCAAATATATGAAATATATATAGTTCATTGAGTTATGTAGACATACATGGAATAGAAACTTCAAAACTGAAATTTTTACATACATAAGTAATGTCAAACTTCCTTAAGTTTTGCATCACTATATAGGTAATATCATAAGGGACTTAGCCTAGCGTTTAGATAAACCCCAAAAAAAAAAAAAAAACAAGATAACAAAACGTCCTTGACATGGTTCACAAAACTTGACTTTTCAAATGGGAACCTTTCGAGAGGCATAATGGCTGGCTGACCTAAAACTCTTTAGGCAGCAACTTAGGCCTGATCATGTGCTTGCTCACCTACATACATAATATAAATAGTGAACGGAAACCCAGTGAATAATAACAGAGTAAAAGGTTTAATGAATGATGTTCCATATCAGATTCAGAAAATAGAAACAAATTCATATTCTTATTCATAATTCAGAAGCATGTACTTGTCTAGATTCATAGATAATCATAGGTGGTACACCCATTAGCTCTAACAGATCAGATACAAAGCATAAAGGGTCATACTTGATCAGTTCCATAAAGGAGCCTCCGGTACTGGGAACATATAACATACTTGAACCGCAGTATTGTTACCCCCGGGCGAGGGCCATGAGACCACGATATTGTTACCCCGGGGCTAGGGCCTTGTTCTAAGGATGCCACAAATACTTTTCAATATATGGACAATCATTCATTGATTCAGAACATAACATTTCATAAAAGAGAGCATTTCTTGTCATATCATGTCATATAAGAAAATACTTAAATGTAAACATAGCTTTGCAAAGTTATTACTCACAAATGGCTCCAAAGCAAATAGACAGAGCAGAAAAATCAGATAACTTGTGGCGTGTAACCTACACAAACACAGAGCAAATACGTATTGAATTACACACCAGGAATCATCAATGTAGCTCTTTCTTATCTTGGTGTGTTTCTACTTCTTATCCTCATTATTGTGTCTTGACTATGGCCTAAGAATGCATAGGATGAAATGAGGGTACCAAAATGCACTTTGAACACTTAATAAAATTTATTGAAAATAGGGCCTTCACTCGAGCGGAGACTTAATAATGTGAGTGGTTGCTCGAGTGCAACTTCCTTCACTTGAGTGGTCTGTAAACTCTGCAAAAAATACTAGTTGTGTGAATTTTTCTCTTGACGGTCACTCGAGCGTGAGACTGGGGTCTTCACTCAAGTGCAACTTTTGTCGCTCGAGCGGTTTGCAAAAAATGAAAACTTCTAGGAGCATGCATTTTATGCTCGAGCCAACCTTCGGTCGCTTGAGCGGAAGTACAAAAAATAGTGGTTACTCGAGCGCATAATCTGTCGCTCTAGCAGAGAGGTAGATTTTTGGGATTTCCAGATTTGCTTCCCAAGTCCAAAGCTCCAATTCAAAGCTGTAAATCAATTTCTTTTGGGCCAAAAAACTTAAGGAAACTTGTTTAAACTTGTCAAACATCAAGAATTCAAAACCATTTCACAAAATCAAGGCCCAAAAGCTTGCCAATCATTCAAAATTCAACTTGAAACTTGAGAACATGATATGAACATGACATGCAGGAATTGTTATGAACTTAAACTCTCCAAAACATGATTAATTAAGGTCAAATGGTAAGAAATGTGATGAATTTTTAAAACAAAGTCAAGATAGACACATGCATGTGAGATTTGATTGAAATTCAAACCCAAAATGTGATGAAAATGCATGCATGCATGAATCATACTCAATTCTTGTATTACACAACTAAATTCTCTTGAATTCGTGGTCTAGACATCATATTTGTGCAGTCTAAGGGTTGAATTCTTACCTTGGCTTTCCGAAATGAGAGATAGAGGCTTAATTCTTGAGTCTCTAAGTCCAATTCCTTTACTTCCTAGCAAACCCCATAGCTTGAGCTCTAGTCTTCTCCTTTCTCTCCCTCTCTCATGTTTTGTTTGATTGAGTAAGCTCAAAGATGTGAAAAGAGATGAGTTGAAGCACATACTAGCCTTATATAGGCTTAGTTAATGAAGCTTATTAATTGGAGTTAAAGATAATTAAGTAGGATAATTTATTCTAGTTTATTCGTTCTGAATCGAATTTTAATGAAACCTACCATAAAATTCTAAAAATTCTAACTAACACGAAACCAAGTCAATTTAAGTGATTGGATATCGATATAGCCTTCAATTTCCAAAACAAAATAGAACACAAATAGATATTCCTACGCGAACAGATATAAGCACAAATAATGCAATACACATTCATTTTAATGACTTATTAGGCATTCATAATCATATTTTTAAGCTAATCACGGTTGGGGTTATTACACGTGCGACTCCGCACAAGCTATTTTTCAAGACAAGTCCGGATTTGTTTTCTTTCCATTTTTCTAACTTCCGGGCCTCCGATTGCATGGTTTTCACATGTATTTTCCATTCATATGCATTTCATGGACATGAAGGAAATTAAAGAATGAATAAAAATAACCGTATTATCAAGTAAAGGATGAACTAAAAAAGTTAACAACCGACTGTATAAATTGAATGTGAATTGATAAGGCGTGTTTTGTGCTATGTGTATTGTAATTGTACGCCACGAGTTGAGGACAGATCAATCATTACTAGAAGCCCACTCTAGGTAACATTACTGTAAAGATATGTTCATATGGAAGATATTTGCAATGCTATTTGATATTTTATGTTTTTACGAAATGTTATTTGAATGTGAATGAATGTCCTATTTTTGAATTTATTGTGGCACCCAAAGAATGGTTCCAAGTCATAAGGGACAACATATTAATGTGGGTCCATGACATATATGTGATTCTGAGATCTCATTAGCTATTTCATTGTGGTGATATGTGTTTAATCGGTATTGAACATATTACTCTAGTCGAGAAGGCGATATGTGATATGTTACGCTACATGTACCACTATTATGTTTTGATATGAGAATGATTACGTCTGAGTTGTGATATGTTTAAGAGATATATGGTATTCGTTCACTAACCTCTTTACATTAATGTTATTTACTAGGCTTCAACTCATTGTTTTATATATACATGTAGGTGAGCGTCATGGAGAACCAGCTCAAGGAGAGAGTCGAGCCACCCTTTAAAGCCGTACGAGTTTTGGTGCCTTCGAGTTGAGACTAGCTCATGAAGACTGTTGTATACACTACAAGAAATTGCACTTTTGGCAACTACTTTTGGTGACGACGTCAATTTTTCATCGCCCAAAGTATATTTTTGGCAACACAGTGATCAATTTCGTTGGTAAAAGTATACCTTTACCAACGCAATTTGCTACCGTCGCTAAAAAAGTATAAGATTCTTTTAGCACCAAAATTTTTGGTTGGCGCCAAAATTTCAAAACTTTTAGCTACTAGGTTTATGTTTTAGCAACACAATAAGCGTTGCTATTAGTGTGCATACTTTTGGCGACGACAAGTTGGCGTGGGAAAAGAGTTAACCATTTAATGACGATAACACTATTCGTCGGTAAAAGTTTTGCTAGTGGAATGATGTGATATAGTGATTTGTATTTTTTATTACAATTTTTCAAGGAGTTTTAAATATTCTAGTTACTGAATTGTAAAATTAAAATGATCATTGAATTAGATCACAAAATAAACCCATTAGGCCCAAACACACTCTTCAGTTGAGGTGACTAATTTGAGATAATTTAAAATTTTCAAAGACTATGTTTAGATTATCAATTTCAATATGTTTGGTTTTATTTTCAGAAACTAGTTTCAATTTTTTTTCCCTAAAAAACTAAAAAAAATTGGGTGAAATAAAAAATACTTATTATTTTTGTATATTTTTATCTTTTACGTCATAAATACTTTTTAAAATTTTAAAAGTATAATTTTGATTTTTATTGCTCTCAAATTATTTTTAATTTTTTTAAAAAAACAATTCTAAATTTTTTTTGAAATTATTATTATTATTATTATTATTATTATTTTGGTTGTGATCTGATTATCGGGCGATGGCAAATTCCCTCTTAAAATTCCCTACTTTTTTTTTTACGCTCATCAAATCTCCCCTCATCCATGTCTACGATTTCACTCTTCATTACTACAAAAATAGTTAAAGATCACACTTTGACAATTGAAAATATCTCACTTTTAGTGGTAGTGTGATAAAAAAAAATTTATATTGATATTTTAATCACACTTAATTTGAGTGAGTGTGATAATATTTATTTTTAATCTCACTTTTTAAATAAGTGTGATTATATCTTCTTTTTTAATCACATCTTCTAAATAAGTATGATTATATGTATTTTTTTAATTTTAATTTTAATTTAATATAAAACAATTTCCTCTTTTCTGATTCATAAAAACTCAAACTGGCTTGACCTTTTTTATTTTATTTTTATTGCGTGGTAGAGCAACCAAAACACACAACACACACAATACAATTCATTTTTTTTTAGATTCCCAAACCTATCTCTTACTCACTCCTCTCTCCAAACCCTAACCCTACATCCTTTGATAGGCGACGACTACGAGCAGCAGCGGCGGTGAGCGACTGAGGTCTCCAAGATACAAAACACAATATGTTCAAATAAATTGTGCCTTTTATGTTTCTGAACGTAATCTGAAGAATATGAGCAATTCGATAGGCCATAACTTGATTCACCACAATTTGCTTACTCTTGTGGTGCTAGAGCATCAAAGTAAGATCAATTCCTCTTGCATTTCTGGTTACAATTTGTTTCAAGTTCAGGCAAATTCACAGATTCGAAAGTCGCATATCACTTCCAAATTCTGGGGAAAATGTCTGAATTTACGGAAAACGAAGTTGCCAATGGGAACAAATCGAGTGTTTTCTGTTTTTCCTCAGTCTGTGTTAGCCACCGATCCAACTTCTAAGGTACACTATCAATTTCTAACCCTTTTTTTTTCCCCCTTTGCACCGTTTATGTCATTTTGAATGAATTTATTAGTCCAATTGATTGTCTCGTTAGTATTTTTAACTCAAGTTTATAATTTTTCCCACATGCCACTTATTTGTTTATTTTTCATAAAAAAAATTATAAAAAAAAAAAAAAAAAAAACTCAATTGAACCAAATTGAGACAGTCATAAATTCATGGTTAAAATCGAGTCAATTGAAATTATAGGGAGTAAAATGACACAGGAAGTAACAAAGTACATAGACTACCATTTTAATTTGCCCATTGAATAACTTTTGGAATCAGCTTTTGGGTTTTTTCCATTTTGGTTGAAAATTTTTCAATGTGAAGAGAAATGACAGATATTACAAACGATGATTTGAGTTACTGGTTTGGATATCAATTGATTTTGACTATTTCTTTCATTGTAGCAACTCACAGAAAGTTCAACCTTGATGGAAATACGAAATTACAAGTATTAACACCATAGGCTTTTGCATTTGTAATTGACCCCAGAAATTTTGTTGGGTTTAGATGAATTCAAATATATTAGCTAATACGAAATTTTGCAGAACAATAGGCTTTCAAATATTTCTGGCAATGCTAGCCTCCCTGCAAATGTCACTGTTAGGTTTGTTTTCCATCTTCATCCACAATGAAATATCTTTATATGCATGTGTTTCCTTGGTAAAAATCTATAATTTTACCTTTTAGATTCATTCAAGTAAGATAAAGACATATTTAGCAGGTTCAAAGAGTTATCAAATTCCTCTTCTGTTATTCATTGGAAAATTTTGCAGGCTTCAAGGAAATCCAATATGCTTGAATACCAACCTAGTCCTGTTCTGTGGACCTCAGAATGAAAATGAAACTGTCAGTCATACCCTAAGCGCAACAAACTCTAATGATAATTGTCTGGTGCAATCATGCCCTTATGAATATGCCCCAAACTCACCATGCTTCTGTGTTGCGCCTCTGATTGTTGGATATCGGTTGAAAAGTCCTGGATTCAGATATTTTGAGTCGTACTGGGTTCCATTTGAGATGTACCTCACAAAAGGTCTTAAATTGAACATTTTTGACTTGAGATTGTTTACATTTTATGGGAAGAAGGCCCTCGACTGAGAATGGACTTGAAGATTTTTCCTGTATGCGTTGACAACACCTCTTCTCACATCTTCAATACGACCGAGGTTCAACGAATCCAGAGCATGTTCACAGGATGGCATATTCTTGCTAGTGAAATTTTTGGACCTTATGAACTTGTCGATTTCCCTCTACGGTTCCCTTATGTAGATGGTTTGTCTTCTAAACCTTATCTGACAAATGTTTTTGTTTCTTGTTTTTTAGCAATCTGTCAGCAGCTCCTCGCACCTTTGACTTGAGGTTCAAAGAGTTATGCTCAAGACCAACAGGCTCAAGGAGGCCTTATCTGACATGTTTTGTTCAAGAATATGATGAAATAGATATAGTGATCTTATTAGTTATGGTCTTTGTATATCTTTCATTGTGAGAAGGTTGTCACGTTTTTTTTTGGGCTCTAGTTGAAAATATGGGTAGCTAGTTTACCCTCCATGTGTATACTAGTGATGTTTACCCCTGGTGTGGCAGTACGAATGGTTTGCAGACTATAAAAAATAAAAATAAAAACCTAGCTAATGCTCTTATTAGCTGGAACTGTAGTGGATAATGCTTGGATCATGGTGTTGGATGATCTATCTGTGGGGAGGGGGGGTTACATTGATCTTAAAGTCGGCCACAAAAAGCGACCTATGCCATTTTAAACAACGAAGTGCATAGTCATGCTTTCCAATTTTTGTATGCATTCAAGGATGGATTGAATTGGTTTGTGCTTATTACTTTTATTTCTATTGCAGTGATCCCCTCTTCCACTTCAAAATCTGGAATTAGCAAGGGGGCACTAGCTGGCATTGTAGTAGGAACGATTCTTGAGTCTTGATTATATTATCTATTTGTTGTGTCACTTCTCATATGGAGATTGCATATGAATAAATACACTGCAGTTTCAAAAAGACGTCGATGTGAGTATTTTATAATTACCAATATTTGAGGTGGAAGTAAATTTATCATGATTCTCCATTGTTTTGTCCTTACTTTTTGTAGTTGACCATTAGTATTTCAAAATGTTGGCAATTTTGGTAAATATTCTAATTATTAATTCTATAAAAAAAAATATAAAATACTCAGATCGATTATAGTAATCATTGGCTGCTTTAAACCGAGGTGGCTATTTGATATTTTTTCAAAGATTTGGTTTCAATGTATGAAGTTTATCATGATAGCTTTTGTAGATGAACAGGAAGCTATCAGTTTCCAAATTTCAGCTGTTCTATGGATATATGAAAGTGATGTATACGCATATTATCCCTCTGGAATTACCCTTCCAACTTATCAAAATAGCATGTTTGATTTTTGTTGAGACTAAAACTTCAAAAAATAGTTTTATAATGGGCAAATTTAAATAAGCACTTGTTCAACCCTGAGTAATAGGATTTAAAATTACCACGATTGACCATGGGCCTTGTGGGCTTGTAGAATGCATTCACCTTCCAAGACCAATGTAAGGGCCCAAGTGGCCACAGACGTTGGGAATGTCAACAACAAACATTTTGTATTAGCTCTCAAGGTAAAGATATAAGATTGTAGGAACAGTGAGACACTTGGATCCCTTGTTCAAATTTTGAGTTTTGTAATTGGAAATTATGCAGGTTTAGAGTATGCTTGATCCTTGTGAAAATGAAAATGATGACATTCAAGACGATGATATGAGCTTGGGAGCTGATTTTGTACAAAGGGATGAGCATTCTGAATCTGTCAGTGAGGTACTGTGTTAACATTTCTTTACTGTTTGTTCTCCATGAGCTTCACTAACTGCTGAAAGCTTGATTTACCATATAGAACAAGTGTTTAGTTAACTACTTGTCAATTTGTAACCCACTTTAGGTTAGCCATTTGCAAGATAACCAATACATAGTCGCGCCAATAAGTAATTACATGTCTTTGTGCTCGGCTGTTTCAGCTTGTTTACATATTAGGTGTTTCCAGTATTCTCTGAAGTTTGAAATGTGAATGACATTAGTTCTTTTGACAGATAAGCAGCAGAATTGTGATGATAATGGATGGCATGGTTGATGAAGGTAATAATGACCCATGATGGGTTTCTTGATGCCAAAAGCAACCGGAGGCTAGGTATGTTTAGTCAAATTTTAAGTTCTATTTTTTAAAGAAATTTTAAATGCTTTTTTAAAACTTTTTGGCGTTAAATGTCACGAACAAGCGTGTGATCCATTACGATCGTGAGAAAAAACTAAAGGAAGTCAAGAAAGTCTTGGACATTGATGCCATGGTGATGTTTAAAATTTTCTAGAAATTCATAATTGCACACATCTTGAAATATTTTTGTGTTGATCTTTTGGAACTCTATCAAATTGAACAGGATTTGGATATTAATGAATCACATAACAAGCCCAACCACGTTGAATTTCAGAAAATCGGTAAGTGGATCAAAATACTCGCATGCTTATGCTTCATTATCTAGTGGTTTCTGTACTTTGCAACAACAGAAACTAAGAATGCTCATTGATGATCAGGGATCAATAGGGACATGTCCACTTGTGGAATGCTCCACTCCATTGGATCAGATCTCACACACACGTGGGGCAAATCTGAAACACATCAAAATGGCTCTATAAGAAGCAAGCAAAATGGTTTGAGGGCAAGGGATTATGGAAATACCCCACAAGTAGAGCTGAGGTTAGTCTCGCTCCACAAGTAGAGCTGAGGTTAGTCTCTCTAGTCCTGAACTGCTTCCTTTTTACTTCTAAACACTGATTCGATCCTCCCCAAGTTTCACGGAAGTTTTATGCAAGCATTGTGCTTGCTTAATAGGCTCACATTAGGCGCCAAAATTTTAGCTACGAGGCTTATTTTTTAGCAACACATTGTGTTTGTTATTACATTTTATGCGTTATTTTGATTTTGGTTGTGCATGTATATTATATATATATATATATATGTATGAATTATTGGTGGGTTCAGAATCACTGAAATCTCGCTTTAATTCAATGTCGATGAGGTACAAGTCAATGTCATGTAAAAGCAACACTTCTTTTCAGCTTCTCTCTGTGTGGCGAACTGCTTGAATTTTTTTTTCTAGTTCGAACTATGTTATCTATTTTTTTTGTTAATTTTTTATTTTTTTTTATTTAAGATACAAAGAGACGATTTCAAAGTGCGAGGGTGGAGGGAGGCTGTTCTCTCGTAGTAACACTTCTATAGCGGACATTGGTTATAAAGTTAGGAGGAAGTGAATCTTTGGAATTGCTAGCATCTCTCGCTTGATGGAGCACCTTGAAACCGGAGAAAATAGCGAGCGGACCATGCTTGACTTCACATAATCTAGCCGGTCCTTGATTCTGAGCGGCTCAACCAAAATAATGTGGAAACTTCGTCATGGAACCTCACGAGAATGGCAGCTGACTGCGGCTATTCTTTGCTAGTTCGATTCAAATTAAGTTCTTGGACATTATTTAAGCAATCTGCATCTGTCCTCGGCATTTCATGTTTGAAGGTTAGTCGATATGGTGTCATATAAATAATCTTGGTAACTATATATTATTTTATGTAGATCATCTTTGTCTTATGCATTGCGATTGATATCTTCTATTTTTTTTTCCTCTCCTACCTTTCATGTGCTTGTGCGTGTATTTGTGCTCTATTTTAATGCTTGCGCACACTTGTTTTATTTTCTTTGTTTGGCAATTGATTTGTCAGTCTGGTTTATTTCATGTTTTAAGAGGGATTTTATTTTTTGTTTTATTGCCAACTCTTTTGGTGACATCTATTACTTTGTTTATTTTAGTTGGTACAGATGGTTCATGTTTTATCTTTTTTGCAGCTTTGAAGGTATTTTTGTAAATTCACTTGAAGCAAAAGATGCTATTTCAAGGTAGGCCTTTCATTGACTTATTTCTCATAGACACTATTTTAGTTGGTCTTGTTTATTACTTTTTTAAATGTTTGGCCACACGTAAAAGTTTCATATCTTTTTCTTTTCTCTTTCAATATATATATATATATATATTTGATAAGCGAGCTAAATGTGAGAATAGATCGCAAAGCTGTTTAGATTAGTGTCTTGTTGTGCCCTCTCTCATATTACTGTGTTGTTTGATCCCAAACCTGCAAAAAAACTGTACAACACCCTCTGAAAGCACTTAGCAAAGGAAAACACAAATATACGCCTATTACCTTATGATCCATGCTTTCTAGAGCTAGCAGGGCATCGTCTTGACTAGTGTACTGAATAAAAGCATACCCCTTTGACCTCTTCACCTTTTCATCCATAACAAGGTTAACTATCAGTGCAACTAGATAGAATTAGCAAACTTGAAGCATGTGATAGAACAAATAGGTAGACATGACACTTTCTTTTTCTTCTTTTCATGAACCAAGGAAAAAAATATATGATTAAGAAGTGCATCTTTATCCAACTCAGCACAGAAAACTGCTGCAAAATAAACTCCCAATCCTAATACAATACCGGACTAGTAGTGCAGCAGAACATCAAAACCAGACTCTCTTAGCACTGCCTCACTCCATTTTGTAATCCAAGAGCATAACAAAACAGATCAGCAATGATGCACGAAGCAGAACCATTGAGTCCCACCTCTCTTCTAATAAGAGACATGATAACATATTTTTTCCATCTAAAATGTTAATGAATTAATAATAAAAATTAATAAATTTTATATGAATTAGAACTTCCAGCTCATCTTGTTTTGACGGTCATAAGTAGCACATAGATTTCTTGTAGAATGATGAGAACATGAAATATGTAATATAAAAACATTCTGCATTGTTGCCAATAATACATCCAACCAAACCTAGTAGTCTCATTTCATAGAAACAATAAAAGTCAAATCACTTACCCTGGTTTGTATTTTATGTCAATTTGTTGCATATAGTTCTAATTGTATCAATTTTATTTTTGAAATTTTGACATTGTATCAATTTAGTCCAATTTTTAATAACTTTTTTGATATTAGATTGAAATCAAGAGGCAAAATAGATAGATCAACAAGTGAAACTAAGAATCGATAAATAATCAAGAATAACATGCTTGCCCTTCCTTCATGTCTCAAATGAAACGGCCTCTAAATACTTGCAAACAAATGAAAACTACAATTGAATCGGTAAATAATAATCAATGAGCACATACTGCCCTTCCCTCATGTCTTGAATGTGCCACAATGTGAAAATTTACCTCGGATGTCTCTCCACGATCCTTGCGGAGGATCCAAACCTAATCAATCGCAACACCAAATTGTTAATTGGAATGACAAAGTCGGAGATACTGTGAGTTCTTGATTAGCTATAATATGACATCTTTACCATCTTATTTTTGTACAATTGAGGCATGGGTGTCAAGTAACTTTGAATTGTTTTTGTTGAGCAGGTCAATCGGGATACAAACCCACGTTGCAAATAAATACAATTAAAGGTAAGTATAGCATGATATCATTGGTATACCTCGTGATCAAGCCTTTGCCACACTTGAGACATGTCGCAATATGATTTTTGAACAAGCGGGGCATGAATACGCAAACTTGAGTTAATATGAAAGGTATTTGCGAGAGAAATATGAGTTTATTTAAATAAGGAAAATAATATAGTTGCTCTATTTTCTCATTTACTTCTTGTAAATTCTGTTCCATCTCTTTCATGCATTGCAAGTGTATAGTGTGCCCACAAGGCAAGGCTGTGATGTCTTTTGTTGTCTAAAAAGATCTTGCATAAAGAAATGGATCAACTTAGCATGAACAAAGCAGTTTGTAGATCTATTCTTACCTTTTAAGTTGTTTTTAAGTTTACCTCAAAACAAGCAGGCAATTATGCCTGAGATGGGAGCTGAATCTTTGCTCTGGATGTTATCACTTTGTGCATTGCCACTTGCTTGAAAGCGATCGATTAAGAATTAGGTACTGGTGGTATCTTGGTATTGTTTATGATTTTTGCATTAGAAATTTGTTTGGATCTTGGATTTGGAAAGGAAAGGAAAAAAGTGGGGTGAACTATATTTCATTAGCATTTTACCCACCTTTTCTTTTTCCCTTTCCAAATCTCTAGCAAATTTATGATTCAAACACAATGAGTTCATATCGATCTTTGGAATTTGTTGTGTTGATGGTTCTTCTTTGAAGTGCATAAGACAACAATATGTGCTTTTATTTTAGATGGTTGCATTGTTGGGGTGATTGGTTACGTTTACTTCATATTTATTTGGGCTATCGGGTTGTTCAAATGAGACAAGATCTCTTGAGATACAAGCACATTTTATCTGCGGATGATCATTCTGCGGTGGCAAGAGGTGACAATCGATTCTCTTTAAGTTACGATAGGATAAAAACATAAAAGAACATATCATCTGGAGCTTTCTAGTTGAGGAATTATAAGTTCCATACTTAATCTCTCTGTCTTACTATCTTTGTACTCTCCATTCTAATGGAATTTTCGAGTTGAAGCGAGTGTAAGGAAGATCTGAGGGTCTTGCCCTTCAATTGGCTAACAAAGGAGGCATTTCTACTTTGCCTTAGAAGTGGTGAAAGTGCGGGATTATCTATTGATTTGCGGAGAGAACTAAAAGAGCGTCAACTTGTGAAACTTCTTATAGAAGACCCTCTGAATGGTGGAGGTCGGTGAAGCTTCACGTTTTCTTTCTTCCCTCGTGACAGCGATGATGCTCTCCGGTTGCCATGGGTGCAATCATTTGTTGCCTAACACTGCGGTCCATGCGACTTCGTGAGTGATTGTTTTTGTTTTATAAAATATCATTTCTTTTATTTTCTTCTTTTTTGAAGGAAAAAAAAAAATTTGCTTCAAAATTTATGACATTTTGTTCTTTAACTAGAGCCATGTTATTTATTTAATATACTGTGCGAGCAATTGTGTTTTATGAATTTGCTTTCCACTTCAATCCTCATTGTGCGAGGCATGCAACAATTTAGGAGTGATATACAAAAGCTGTGACAACCTTGATAAAGTTGTGGAGTGTTATCGAGCAAAATAATGATGCTTATGTGCAAATTTTAAGTCTCAAATCATCGTGCGCTTGATATTATAAAAATTATTTATTCTTCTGCGATTGGCTTTATCCACTAGTCTGCTGCTTCTTTGTTGTCGGTGTCTTCTTCGAGAATTTTTTCTGGTCACTATCTGCTGCAATATTCTGTGAAGCAGTTGCTACTAGATCTTTGATGCTTTGCAAATTTGAAATTTCTTTGTTAGTTTCATGCTTTTATTTTTCTATTTGTTGTTTTTACTATGGGTTCACAATTTGGATGTATTTGAGTATTTTAGTGAGTTTACCCTTTTAGGTTTTATACAACGCTTCCAAAAGCATATTTTTAGATGGTGTTTTTTGCCTACACATCAACTTTAGGTGATTTAATATCAATGTTATTAGTTTGTAATAGTAGTGCTTGAGGGATGCCTTTTGTAAATATGTAAATCTTATACAAAATATATATATGATTTTTAATTTTTTTGTCGCTACAAATTTGTTGTTGTCAAAAAGTAAAGCTTTCTTGACAAATAACTTGTCGGTAAATGTGTAGCCAAAAGTTTATTTTTGCCCACTCATATTGTATTGCTAAAAGTGTATTTTTTGCCAATGCCAATTTGTCGTTGCCAAAACTAAAGCTTTACCGACAACCAAATCGTTGGCATATGGTAACATTTATCGACGTAAATGTGTCGCTAAAAGTTACTTTTGCCCACTCATATTGTGTTGGTAGAAGTGTATTTTTTGCCAATGCCAATTTGTCGTTGCCAAAAATAAAGCTATAGCGACAAACAAATCGTCGGTAAATGGCAACATTTACCGACGTAAATGTGTTGCTAAAAGTTTACTTTTATCGACGCATATGTTGTTGGTAAAAGTATATTTTTTGCCCATGCAAATTTGTGTCGCGAAAAGTGCCACACAATCATCACATTTGAATAACTTTTACCAACGCAAGGTAAATTGCCGACGATGGATGAAGGCTTTTTGCGACGACTATGTTAAATCGCTAAAGGCATTACTTTACCAGCATAATGATAATTTCGTCGGCAAAAACTTTTGCCAACTCACTTTTGCCTACAGGTTGCCAACGTAGCTTTGTGCGTCGGCAAAACTCTTTGCCAACGAATTTTTCCTTTTAGCAACATATTTTGTTGCGTTGCGAAAAATGCAATTTCTTGTAGTGATAGGTTGTGATCACATTGTCGGGCTTTTGTTATATGTTTATTTGTACATGAATGATGCTTTGTGTAAATGGATATAAATGTTTTGAACAAGATACGATGTATGAAATACCGGATGGGTAAATTAACGTTATGTACATATGTCTTTTCATATAGAAGCACGACTCATTGGATTACTTGTTAAATTTATATTTTTATATTAATCTTCCGTTAGCCAAATTATTTCGATTGTACAGAAAGGCCTTTGGTAATCTTAGATTACTACTAGTCGACCACCTCACCAACCCTTACGGGGTAGGGTAATGCGTCGTGACATCGGATGTGGAAACAATTAATCATGTGATGCTTTTATGTCCATTAGTGCAGAAATTATGGTTTGATTTGGTGAATTGGTGGGATTTAAAATGGGTAACACTAGGTTACGTGGATGTTTTGTTGCAATGGTGATGCGATATGGAATTTAGAAAGAAGGATTTGGATATTTGGAAGGTTGTCCCTTTAGCAATGTTATGGTCTTTATGGAAACTAAAGAATGATTGCTTATTTAATGTTGGCAATTTTGATTTTGCGAGAGATAGCGAAGATCTTTGAAAGTTAGAATTGCACTATGGGTTAAGTCAAATATTAAGGGAATGAATTACTTAGTCCATGATAATGTCATAAACTTGAAGTAGGTGAGATGTTGTTTATAAGGTATAGGAGATTTCTTGGTTTGTGCTACTATTATGAGGTGCGATTCTTTGTTGTTGATAGCTCACTGGTTTGGTGCTGGTGAAGAGGTGTATTTGCTATGATGATTATTGTTTTTTCTTGGCTCAGAGGTATTTCTTGGTCTTAGGTGTGATACTGCATTGTTGTATTGTTGCACTGCTGTTGTATTGTTGCTCTATTTTTTTCTTTCTTTGGTTGCTTTCGATTGGTTTCTCACCAATCTTGGGTCAAATGCTAGTAAATGATTGTGCTTCCTTCGCGGTATCAACCTAATTGGGATTATTGAGGTTAGCCATGATGCTCAGTGCATTTTCCTACTTTGTTGATGTAAATTTTGCATGTATATTGCTTTTTCATCAATAAAGATTTAATTTTGCTAATCAAAAAAAAAAAAAAAAAAATGCACAAGTATAAGATAAACCAAAATTAAATATCATTATATTAAACAACTTACAAACCATAACTTAATTTTAAAATCATGCTAAGCACAAAACTAAAAATAGAAATGAAGTCTAGTAAAATGAATTTTATCTTTGTAGTAGAAGAAAATATTTTTCAAGTAAGGTACTGTATGGCTTGGGTATATACTAGATATGTCTAGATACGCCAACAATTAAAAAGAAAAAATTTTAGTACGTATTTTATGTATCAATACATATCTGAGAAATACTATCGTCGGTAAGCACACAGTACATGTGCGACATGTATGTTGACTTATCTATACTTCATAGTCTTAAGATAATTCTAAGTGAGGATTTTTATATTTTTTATTATTTTTTTGCAAAGTATATTATTTAAAATTTAAAATTTTCATTATTGAGATAAAAAAATTATTTATTAAATATTTAAATTTAATTTTTTTTATATTTGGGGGGCGAATTGATTTTTTAAGTATAATTCGGGAGGTAAAATAAAATTTCAAATGAATTTTGGTGTCACGTCAGCACATTCCGTCCAGTTGTAAACGGAATGGTGAGGCAAAAGACCAAATTGATCAAAATTTCAAAAGTTTGAGTATAAAATTGATACTAATCAAAGTTTAGGGATCAAATTGAAAAACGCGTGAAAATTTAGAAAGTAGAATAATATTTTCTTAAAAATTAATAAGTTGACTTTTAACCTATTTTTCATAATAAATCGTAATGTGTTAAGCATTTCTTAGTATTATTGATTTACATAAGGGCTAATCACATTAAACAAATTTGAATGCGGGCTGTATTACTTAGATAGCGTTTGATAACGTGTATGTTTACAAAAATTTTATAAACTGATTTTTGTTTATTTTTAAAAAAATATAAACTACAAACACGTTTGGTTTGAATAAAATGTTTGAAAAATTTTGAAAACATAAACTAAAAAATATGTTTGTTAAGACCTAAAATATTTATATTTATTTTTTATTATTTATGACAATGAGATTATACACATTATAATTGGAAAAAAAAAATTTATTTGAAAAAAAAAATTTTGTTAGTCAAATTTTAAAATTTCTGTTTAAAAACCAATGCAAACTAATTTTTTGAGTTTACGTTTTTTCTTCAAATTTATAAACTGAGACAACCATTTATAAGCCAAAAAAATTATCAAATAAGTTTTTATAACAATTTTTAAAATTTTTATAAATATAAACTGAAAACTAAAAATGAAATAGTTACCAAACAAGCCTTAGCGTTGTAGCACTGATGGTCGTTGAACACATCAAAAATAATCACTAAACTATACCAAATTCTTTTAGAATAATGGTAAGTCCAGGTATCGATCCACACAATTGTGAGATTAAACTAATTTAATTGTTAAATTTCTAAATTAATTTCAATGAAAAGATTGATTGTTCATAGCCTAATTTAATAACAAATAAATTAAACTAAGGAATTAAATTATCAATAATAAATGAAATTGAGTTTACTGAATTGGGGGAAGAAGTAGGGCAAAGAGTCCATCACTAGCCACGTAATTAGGGTTTTCAATTGAAATCAGTTATGCTATGGTTTGAACGGATTAATGCTTCGCAACTACAAGCTCAAAGCATTTAATAAGAAGATCATCACATTCAATGTACGAGCACGAACCATTTCAAGCAATACGAATCGTTCACTCTAAACTAGGGTAGTGATACGACCCGTTCCTCGTAGTATAGTTCGTCTCATACCTTGAATGTGAAGGAATAGAAAACTCATGTATGAATAATATTCAACAATCACAGAGGGTCAAATATTTGAAGAGATAATGAAAATTATATATAAAGAACTTCTAAAACACCATACAATTATTCAAACCTTTACATAATTGAGAATCAAAAAGAAAACAAAATTACATGGCTAGGGTTTCTTCAAAACCCTAGAAAAGGAGACTAGCTACTCATGGAGGAGTGAAAAGAGGTAGATGGAGAAGGAACTACCATGGGAGACATCCTTGAAGTTTTTTGTTTCTCTTCCCTTCCAAACCCTAGCCTTTCTCTTTAGGTCAAAACAAGTTCAGAACCCCAGGAAAAGCCTTTTCCTTGCCTTTTTATACTTCTAATCTCGTCCAAGCAGGTTTAAAATGTCGGGCTGACTTTCCTAGAAAAAGTCAACGCATGTGCGGAAAAAGTCAACTCACGTGTGGAAAAGTCAACTCTCTTCAAATTCTGTCTTTTTGCCTATTTTATGCTCAGACTATATACAACCTGATTGACATTTAACATACATAAAGTATACGGTTTGACCAACAAGTGAAGTTAAGAGAATCTAACACTACGCCAAAATTGGGCTTTAGCGGCGGTTTTTTACCGCCATTAAAGGCTGTAAAACCGCCGTTAAAGCCTTTAACGGCGGTATTAATGGCGGTTTCATTACCACCGTTTATGCGCGTGTCGGAAAAAGTGAAACCGTCGTAAAAAGGCAAATTACCGTCGTTAAAAGTCAACCAAAAACGGCGGTTTTTTACCGCCGTAAATAGGTTCAAATTTTTCAAAAAATAATTCTTTCTTCTTGCACTCCCCAAGTTTTGAACCCAAAACCTCTCATCCACCCACACCAACCACTCTGTCACAGCCACTCTTCAAGAAATATATTCCCTAAATAAATATTTAAACATTACTTTTACTTTATTATAGATGGTTTCGCTGGAACTCGTTGGAGTTTCGCCGGCAAAGACTGCCGTCATTAACGGCGGTAATGGTTGGGCATTAGCGGCGGTTTTGTTACCGCCGTTAAAAGTGGGCATTAACGACGATTTCGTTACCGCCGTTAAAAGTAGGTTTCATTACCGTCGTTAAAGACACTTTTAGTGGCGGTTTTTTTAACGGCGGTAACGAAACCGCCGTTAATGATACATTAATGGCGGTATTAACGGCGGTTTTCGTTACCGTCGTTAAAAAAACTGCCGTTAATGCCCTGTTTTGGCGTAGTGTAATTAACAGCCTCAATAATGTACATTTCGGCCTTAATCAAGCACTTCATATTGTATGAGGAGTTCCTTCTTTGGGCACAGCTGCTCCTTATGGGTTTATCTTGATCAATTTTATGATCTGAATGATTTATATGATAAAACTCATCAAGTAGATTAAAAAAAAAAAAAAAGATCAATTATGTAAAAAATTGGATTAATAATATTCATATGAACAACACCAATCACAAAGTTGAAAGTGTAACAAATTACATATTTTAGTAACAAAAGTGAATAAATTAAAAAATGTGACTAAAGTGTAACAAATTGTTTATTTTGATAAATATCATTAATGCAATTAAGAATTTGTTTGGTAATTAGTAGATTTTTGCTTTTTTTTTTTATTATTTGAATTTTAAAGATTAATTTTTTGCTAAAACAACTTTTGAGTTTAGCAAGTACTACTTTTAAAAAAAAAAAAAAAGTCAAGCAAGTACTAAAAAAAAATTAGCTTTTATTTTTTTGGAAAATTTTAACTAAGTTGATGTGTTATTATTTATTAGGAAAATTATAAATAAAATTCATATGAAAAAACATCACAAGAATATTTTTTGTTTTTTTGATCGGTGAAAAGAAAAAAAATTATAGATGAATCAAAAGAGTACATCAAAAATAAATAGATGAGTGCAAAGAGCAGCAAAGCGACCTAGACGATTCTAACTAAGTTGACACCGAGAAAGAAGCACAATCATATGCCAAAGATGAGAAACGATATAAGAGACGAAAAAGGAAAAAAGAAAAAAGAAAAAATGAACCCAAAGCAGCAACCCCAATAAGAATGCCAAAATCTTCCCAATAAGAGCGTAAGCAGGTAGCCAATCCCACCCAAACCACCAAGTAAAACAGAGTATCTTCCCATAGACTTCCAGAACAGTGAGAGAACAAGACAACATCAGAACACACCTAAACACCTTTGCAGCAACTACCACAACAAAATGGCTCAGCATACCACACCCCTCACACTGCAGGAAATCTGATAATGTAGTTGTGCCATTTCTTTTGTAAATACAAGTTCCTTTTATGAGTAGTTTGTTTTAAAGTGACAAATCATTTTGCATGAAAATTCTTTACAAATTTTCTGACTCTATATTATTACTCTATTTATTATTATTATTTATTTATTTAGAATTTTTATTTTATTTTATCTTTCTAGACTAGCAAGAACAGAAAACTAATTTTTTCAATATAAAGTAAAGAAAATTACTAAAGATAAAGCAGTTTAGAAAAAAAAAAAAAAAATTAATTTTTTTAACATTCACCAAACATTTGTGAAAGTGGATCTTGTTAGTTTTTTTAGAGGTCTTATGTTAGCGGGTTTATCAACTTGAATCCCAAACATGGAGGCTGTACCCTTGGTTGTTCTGCGGTCTCTTTGGAAATTGAGGAATGATTGTATCTTCAATAATGCTTATAAAAATTAGGACAACTCTTTGGCTTAAGGCATCAATCAAGGAGTTTCCTTAATCTCTGACTTTATTTTTAATCAGAGATGTTCTTGAAATCTTGATGTGTTTTGTTGCTCTGTAGCTGCTTGGTTGTGTTCTTACTTCTTGTACTGGTTGGTGGGCCTGTTTGCTTTTGACTTTTGTTTGGTTTCTCACCAAACTTGACTTTGTGGTAACACATGATTGACCGTTCATATTAGTGCCAACTTAGTTAGGATGAGTATGTTTCGTTATGATACTCTTTGCACTTCGTCTTTCCCTTATTATTGTTGTAATTATTTCAATGATGGATCAATAAAAGTTATTCTCTTTTACTGATAAAAAAAAAAACTTGAATCCTAGACCTCATTACACCAAGAATGTTAGCATGTTAACTAGCTAGATTATTGATATCACTTCATCGACTCCTACTCAAAATCTCACTACATCAAATGCACAAGCACACCACAAAGTCTAATTGTGAGTCAAACAATTTAAAACCAAACAACCAAATATTCTTGGATTAAACAGTCAGAAGTGACATTTTTATTCTTGGATTTCCCAAACAGTCTAACAAACCCTAATAAATGTGGATATTTTTAAAACCTATCATCAAAAATTTACATGTGAATAGTACATCTGATTAGGCTGCCATCCCACAGGAATAACATTGGTAGCCACCAAAGTCTGGCGGAAAGATGATGTAATGCGAAAAGAGAGGGGACCGGGCATGGCAGCATTGATTTTCCAAACAGCACCAAATGATTGTTGCATTGGAAGCCAGCTGCCTGAGGCTCCATTTTGGATTTCAACTCTGGAGATGTCACCAGCACCATTTTCATACTCCATTGCGGTAGCAAAATAGTAAGGGTTTGATCCACTATTTATCCTAAACGCCAAGTTAAAACCAGTGTAGTGACATGGAACCCTGCAATATATATATGTATACAGTCATTCCATACCCAAGTATATTTAAATTGTATCAAAATTTTAAAAAGAAATGACTTCTCTTCATTTCAATAGATTTGTAAAATTTTAAAAAGATGGTGCAGTTCGGATCTATAGATTTATCACGGGTATTAGTTTGATGGATCGGGGTGTGTGTGTTTTTTGCCCACGTTTTAATTTAAAGTTTTAGAGATAAAAAATTTATTATATTTTAGCTACTAAATTGAACATTTATTGATGAATTAGTCTCCTTTTGGGACTAAAATTTTAGTCTGAAAAAATAAATTTTAAGATTCTTGTATTTCAAAATTCTTACATATATATATATATATATAATTTAATAATTAAGAGTATTAAAATAAAGAGATAGATGAATTAAAGGACACGAATCGTTGATCCTTTTTTGAGTTCAAACAAAATTAAGTAAAACGCATGTAAGTTAGAACTTTATCTTATTTTTAAAAGGTTGTTACGATTTCAAACAATACAAATTTCAGGTATCAAAATGAATTTAATTTCTTATTTCTCTATTCAAAAACAAAATTATGTAGTGAAGAGAATAGAAATTGAACCCAAGACCTTCGCTCTGGTAAAAAACATGACTCTAAAAGCAGTATTTAATATGTATATTTTCAAATCAAAATCAAAATTTATATTTTACAAATTTAACGACACATTTATCAAGTAGCACACATCAACTAATATAAATATATTCTAACCTTTGATATTGAATCTGCACCTGGCCAGCATGGCGTAATTCATCTTCTCGACCACGAATAGCCATGGCTCCAAAAGCGAAGCCACTTAGATCAAATTGATATGCGCCGCAAGTACCAGGACAAAAATCACTTATAGTTACCGTTATGGGATACCCTGAACATGCTGGATTTGATGTGCATTTCACCTATATATATGTTTTCAAAACCATATATACACATATTAGATAGCTTCAATTATCAATTTATGAAAACAATGAAAACACTTTTGGTATTTTTCAACAATATTAATGGAGAAGGATTCTCTCAAATCCATTGTTTTACCAGAGGGGTGCTGTTGTTGACGTCTATGCAGCCACTACGGGTTCTATTTCAACAATTTGAATTGTTCATTTTGTTTGGTATTGTGTGTTGATCATTAATAAATAATAATAATAATAATAATAATAATAATAATAATAATAAAAAAAAAAAAAGATTCATTCGATATTCATAACACTATGATTTCATTATATTTATTTTCAAGAAAAATAGATGACAAGTATTATTTCAAAAACTGTTCATTAGGGTAAATTACAAATACAATCCCTAAGATTTTCTTAAAATACAAATCGTCTCCTGTGATTCTGAAAATTATAAATACCCTATTGTTAGAATTTTTTATTCAACAAAATTAATAAAATTGAGGTTTTTTGTGTTTTGTGTTTTTAATTTTATTTTCATGTGTTTTTAAATTTCTAACTATTCTTCTATATAAATTGTTAATTGAAAAATATTTATGATATCATTACAATATATTTATTGATTTAATGATTTATTAAAACAAGAGCTTATTTGTTTGTTTGTTTGTTCGTGCTTTTTTTTTTTTAAGCCAAAAGAAATTTAACATGAAGAGGCGAGATGCAATTTTTATAGTCACAAAGAATAATTTATATTTTAGGTAAACATTGAGATGTGTATTTATAATTTATCTTGAATGATTTATGAAAAATCTTACAAAATAAATGATTTAAATAATTAAAATGAGATATACAATGGATCTCAATAATAGATAATAGAAATAAAAAGCATGAAAGAGAACTTTGGCACCTGATAACATGTCCCACACCCTATGCCTGATTTGAATAGAGCATAGCCTCCAGCTGATACCATTTTATAGAATGGAGCTTTTCCAAGAATATCGGTATATCCACAAGCACCCCCTACTCCAAATATTAGTGTCAAAGGTTATGATACCCTAATCAAATAATAATAATAATAAATAAATAAATATATATACTTGTATAGAGGTAAAGATTTTAGTTTTCTCTAATAATTTAAATTATTTAATGAATTAGTAACTAATGATTTAACATAATATTAGAACGCATAATCCATTTTGTATTCTGGTAGCTAGACTATCTAGATGAAGGCTTCTTGAAGAGGATGCCTCCACTTGAAAAATACATTATATTATTTCCTTAAAAAGGATTTTACTATGTTTAAATCTTGAATTTAAAAAATAAAATAAAAAATGAAAGAGGAAACAACATTTTCTCTTTTGATTAGATTAGGAAAATAAGAAAAAATAAATAGTTATTAAAATATTTCGAATTTGTTTGTTTACACATAATATATATAAAGTAATTTTTTTTATATTTGCCTTACATTTTCATTTGTTTTGTCAAATGCAAAATCCAATGATTTTCAAAAGTCGTTAAAATTCAAGCAATCTCCAAACACGTCTAACAATTTCAAATCTTGAAATATAATTGCCTAGCAACTAACACTAATAATAAAAATAAAAATAAAAAATAAAAAATAAAAAATAAAGGGAGAAGCTTTTATTAGTCGAGTTTGATCCATCAAGTTTTAGTCAAATTAAAATAAAAAAATAAAAATTTAATTGCATGTGTTAAAGACCTTGTGTCACACTAATATACTCTCTAACCTTCATGGAAGTTGTGAGTAAAAGTTTAATGACTAACAAATAAATAAAAACTTAATTGCACGTGCTAAATCTGCTTATGTTACTTATAACCTTGTGTCACGCTAATATACTCTCTAACCTTCATGGAAGTTGTGAGTAAAAGTTTAATGATTAACAAATACATGTATAAATAAAAACGACTTACCAAAAAAAAAATGTACTCATATGGAAGTATGTTGAGGATATGAATAACAAAATTATAAATCACAACAACAATGTTTGGCAACAACAATGCCATATCTAAAAACACCACCATCTACATCTTTGGAGAGGTTGTGAAACCCTAGTCAAATATATACATATATATATATTAAACAAATAATATGTAATATTATAACATCTATCTATATATCATAAACATCAAAAATGAATTTGTGTCTCCCCTCACCATTGGCCCCAAAACCATTAGGATCTCCATACCACGTGGCTATAGTAGATGAGAAAGCAGCATTAGATGAAATTATAAATAATGAAAGCAAAGCTATAAAGGTGAAGAGAGTGTGGAGGTGTTTAAGAAAAGAACGCATTTTTTTTTTGGCTTCGTCAAACAACCTTATGCAATGGATTCAAAAAGACAGACAGAGTTATACTGAGATGGCATAATAGGTTCCGAGGTGATGCATGTATTTATAGGGAGAGAGCTCGTCTTGATACCTTTTCTTTTATGTTTCTCTTGTGTGGGCCTCAATCAAATCTTACATAGGTAATTTGAACTATCTAATTTATTATTGTGGGGTCTATAAAATAGACTATTTAGATCATTTGTGCATATCTGAATTTAGGTCCATAAGAGGGATATAAACAAATATGAATAAACAAAATTATGAAAGGAAACTTAAAGGGTTGTTTGGGATGTTTTAAATAAATGTATTTTTTGTCTTTTTATGAAATATGGGTTAAGTATTAGTTGGGTTTAAAGTGATATAGTAAAGAGGTGATATGATTTAAATAAAATGATATGACTTAAATAGAATAATGACTTTTTAACTTTTTAATTTTTTTAAATTATAACAAACAAAACCTTAATCTTCCTAAAAAAGGGCCACACAAGTTTCTCATGTACACTACCTTAAATGCTGATAATAAAAAAAAAAACGTATACCATCATTAATTACAAAATATTGTTGGACTTTGACCTGGAAATTCCTCATTAATTATTACTATAAGAAGCTACGTACGGAAGGAAGATTCCATCCGCTCACTGTTTTAGATTGGACAGAATTGTTTAGTCTTTCAGGTTTATCATAAGTTTTATTTTAATAATTTAAATTATTTATTTTGTTAAGTATTTTATACATATATTTTTATAAAAAAATGTCAATTTAATAATTGTAATTAGTTCAAATTTATCGCATTTTTTACAAAAAAAAATATAGACCACAAAAAATAAACTATACTTTTTTTTTTTTTTTTTTTTTTTTGTAAAAATTCGATAAACTGAATTAGTAATAGTTGTTGGATTGATCTAATTTTTTTTTTCAATTGTGATAAAGTCTTCTACACATACATGACCCTCCACAACTCCCACTCCACAATCCCAACTTTCATCTCAACCACTCATAATGTGTGGCTCACACATACATGAATGGATCCTACACACATATCAAGGGCCAAGATCAAATTAGAGGTCATAAAATTCCCAAAAAAGAGGTCCCAAACATTATTATTATTATTATTATTATTATTATTATTATTATTATTATTATTATTATTATTATTATTATTTGTGTGTGGATGAAATATACAAATAACTTGATAAAATAAACGATTTAAATTATCAGAATGGAACCTGTGATGAGCCTTACAAACAGTGACCGGAGGAGATCCTCGATTTTCAATCAAATTAAGAAATTTTCTGTTAATTATTATTAAATTCTTTCTAAATCTCCGCCCCCTTTAAGTTCTCTCTTTCAAACCAAAATTTGTAAATGAATTTTTTTATTTACTTAAAAAACTCATTTAAATTAAAATCCATGTCGCATACTCTTCCCACCTTTTTCCCTTTTAATCATATTTGTCATCATATATTTTCTTTAAGGTTTAGTTTTGTTAAATATATAATACAAGAAAGTAAAAGAAAAACAAAACAAAAAAAAAAAATTGTTTATGCGCCTGTCTTAAAATGTGACGATTGAATATAATTCTAAAATGTATACTATTATTTTATTAAATTTTTGTTAAATATGTCATTTTTAAAATATGATAATGACATATCATTCTAATGTGTTGTGTAATGTCTTATTAAAATTTTACCAAATGTGTCATTCTATTTAAAATATAATAATGAGACATTTATGTACTTATGTCTTATTAAATTTTTGCCAAATATTTCATTTTTAAATGTGACAATACAACATCATTTTAATGTTTATGTTAATATCTTATTAAGTCTTTGTCAAATATGTCATTTTTCTTAAAATGTGACAATCACCATTTGTTCACTATTGTCTTATTAAAGTTTTACTCTCTTTTTTTTTATATTTTTTTTCTCTTCTTTTTTTTTTTTTTTTGTTATTATTTAAATATTAGTGAGGTCGAGAAGGTTGGTTGTAAGAATGTGAGCTACAGTAGTAGGGGAGTTAGCATTCTATGAATCTCTTTCGGTGCATTTCTTTTCCATGTACCTATAATTTCATATTTTTAATGAAATTTTCATTTTTGTCGATAAAAAAAAAAAACACTTTGCCAAATGTGTAATTATTAAAATGTGACAATGAAATATCATTTTAATGTCTACACTATATCTTATTACATTTCCAAATATGGGTATGTTTTATTTGAAAGATTTTAATGTGAGATAGGAATTATGAGTTCATAATAATATTTATGGTAGAAAATGATCCAAGTCATAGATTTAGCATTTATTAATAATTGTCCATATTTTTAATTGAGTTTGAAATATATAATATTCATGGTACTAATTATATATATATATATTGAGAGGGTAATTTATATGAATATTGGGCCGAGCTAGGCGATGAGCCGTTATGGGCCACAATACGAAGGGCTGAGCAGAAAGGCCTAAAAGTTAGTCCGGTCTCAGAAGGACTTAAAGTTAGACCGGTCCCAGAAGTGCCTATTGTTATCTCAGTTTGGGAGAGCGCTGCGGATAGTTCGGTCGCTAGGTCGCCACACTCAGAGTTAGTCCGGTCGCGGCATAGCGCAGCTAGCTCGGTCAGACCTAGCTAATTGTTAGCACGGTCTGAGCAATACTATGGTTAGCACGGTTTGAGCAGGAAGAGCCGAGGTAAGAGCAGTGAAAGGAAGAACCGAATTAACGATAGTTCGGTCTACTCTGTGGCTCGGCATGGCCATGCTTACCTCGATCCTATTAGAATCAACCATGGTAAAATCATCTCACTTGGTTCAAGCAGTGAGGGGGGTGTTGAATGATAAGTATTATCTTTTAGGAATGAGATTCCTAGGAGGACTCTATATGGATGAGTAAGAGTCCTAATAGGATTATGCCACACAGAACCTAAAAAAGCTCACAAACATCACCTATAGAGAGGTAACACAACTTTGATTTCTGAATTCATAGAGCCTTTTGTCTATTTGTTTATTTTGCTGACTTAGGCATCGGAGAGGTATCCGGCACACACCCACCGGCTACCTCACGTTTGTGTTTTCAGGGAGTAAAGGGACGTCATACGAAGGATCGCAATCTTGATCAACAGGATTATACGATAAGGTTTATTTCTTTCCCGTACAATTGGCGCCGTCTGTGGGAATTCAGACAAGAACAAAACCTCTTGATCAAGCTTTTCCTCTTTAGAATCAATGGCGTACAACGTTGATTTGCCACAGCCCGCCATTGACGAACAAACACCAGAGGGGGGTGCGAGGCACAAAGGTCTACCTTCTATCGCTTCTATGGCGGACATGGAACCTGATGTAATCCCGGGAGGGATCGCGAGGGGAAAAGCGGACTACGGCCCGTCACTCTCGTTCACAAAGTCCTGAGAAACAAAGGCGGAGGATTGATCCCCAAACTCTGGAGGACCGTATGAAGGAGCAGGACGAATTGATACGACGAATGGCGGCGGACATGGAATCCATGAAGCGCCAGATGAAAGGAAAATGAATGGCGATAGGAGAGGGGCACAAAAGCAAGACGTCCCCTCGCCACTTGGAAAATCGTAGTAGACATACCACACCATCTCAAGCAGAGAATAGAAGCCTCAGGACAAGCGATACACAATCCAGGACTTCTGAAACTCGTCACTCTAGGTCTGAGAGGACGAGATCTGAGAGGTCATACACGGAAGGAAGCACCTATCGCCCCTCACGCACGCACCAGACATCATCTAGGCAAACGGAGTTGCCTAGATCATCCGACTTGCGAACTGTGCTAGAAGAAAAGGCACGATGGAAGGAGGATGCTAGGGCGCGTGACCCACACAGAGTTTCTGCCTTGCAGCGATTGGCTCCTCGGAAGCATGGAAGCGTCGAGGTCGGAATCCCAATACCGCGCCTTGCCTACGAACCGATGGACAAAGCATTAGCGAGGCTGCAGACCTTGCCGTTCATTCCGGCAATTAAAAACGCGTCCCTGCCTTCAGGCTTCCTTCAGCCCAAATTCACCACGTACGAGAGGGAAGACAGACCCCTACATGCACCTAAGCCACTTCCGCCAGGTTATGGCAGTATATCAACGCAATGAGGCTTTGATGTGCATCCTCTTCCCATATAGCCTTGGTGACCTAGGCTTGACTTGGTTTGAAAAACTTCCAGAAGGCAGCATAGCCTCCTGGGCGCAATTGGCAGAGGCGTTCGTAACAAGGTTCAGAACAAACACCAAAACCCCGGTGGAGATCGATCAACTGCTCTCCATCGACATGGGCGGCAAAGAGACCTTAAAATACTACAATAGTCGCTACTGGGAGACCTTCAACCAAATTAGGGACTGCCCCACCAATCTCACCATTGCACAGTACAAAAGAGGCCTTCTAGTCGGGAACAGACTAAGGGACTCAATCACCATGATACCACCCCTCACCATGGAGGCCTTGATGGAAAGAGTGCATTAGCATATCAGGGTCGAAAAGGATGGCGCCCGTGCCAAAACAAAATCTGGCACGACCGTAATACCGGAGAAAAAAGCCTCAGCAAAGGTCAACGCGGTAGACCGTCCGAGCAAAAACGAACGAGGCAGGCGGGACAACAGAGAAGACCAAGATAAAAGATGGTTGAGAGTTCGCACTGCCATTACCACGATATTCAAAAAGCCAATCTATCAAATTCTAAGTGAGATACGCAATGAACCGTTCATCAGATGGCCTGCTAAGCTAGGAGTGACTCAGAAGGACTACGACGAAAGGTCACTGTGCACCTTCTATAAAGAAAAGGGGCACTGCACTGAAAATTGCACGCCATTGAGACAGCACCTAGAGGAGTTGGTGGCAGCAGGTCACCTGGATAAATACATTGAAGGAGGAACGCAACTAGCCCCCCAGGACCACAATAACCCTAATGAGATGCCAATCGATGCCCCACCTCAAGGTGTAATCAATGTGATACATGGAATCTTCAAACCTGAGCGTGTATGCGAGCTCAAAGGATCAATTAAGAAGGCCGAGGACTTAAGGGAGGTACTAAGTGCACAGCCTACTATCAAAAAAGGGAAGATAGAGGCCACGAACATCATGTCTTTTTCAGATAGAGACTTGGCGAGAATATATTGTCCCCACAATGATGCCCTAGTTGTCACTCTCCGAGTCAAGGATTTTGACGTCAAGTGGATTTTGATTGACCAGGGTAGTTCATGTGAGATAATGTATTACGAAACATTCAAGCAATTGAAGCTACAAGACAAAGACTTGGCACCTTCCGTGTCTCCCCTGATTGGATTCAATTCAATGCCAGAATGGCCAGTTGGCAAAATAATCCTACCAGTCAGAGCAGGAAGCGTGACAAAACAAGTGGAATTCTGGGTATTGAAAGTCCCCTCCACTTACAACATAATCTTGGGAAGAACATGGCTGCATGCCATGCGATCGGTAGCGTCATCCTACCATCAAGTAATGCGGTTCCCCAACGAAGCCGGCGTAATTGAAGAAGCCTTTAGAGACCAGATCATGTCCAAGCAATGCTTTGTTGTCTTTGTGAATGGCATTTATTTTGCCAAGGGATATGTTCATTCAGTGGAAGAACCTGAGAGTAATGAACTGTTCGCAGATGTCGGCAAAGCAGCTAATCAAAAAGTGGTGGAAGACTTGGTAGAGGTAAGAATAGATGAAAAGAACCGGGATAAGTTCTTTTTACTCGGTTCGTCGTTGTCCAGCACTGAGAGAATAGAGGTCTTGGAATTTTTGACCTCTAACATCGAAGTGTTTGCCTGGATACCATAAGACATGCCAGGCATTGATCCCAACTTCATCTGTCACCAACTCGATGTCCACCCATCTACCAGACCAATCATTCAACGCACACGCAGATCGGCGCTCCACCACACCGAGATAGTGGCAGAAGAAGTAGGAAAGCTACTTGAGGCAAGAGCAATCAGAGAGGTGCACTACCCTAGATGGATCTCTAATCTGGTGGTAGTGCCAAAGAAGAATGGAAAATGGCGTGTTTGCGTCGACTACAAGACGGTTAACAAAGCATGCCTAAAGGACAACTTCTCCCTACCATGGATAGATCAACTGGTAGACCTAACGGCGGGGCATAACCGACTTAGCTTTCTTGATGCGTACAGAGGCTACCATCAAATCGCCATGTACGAACCAGACCAGGAGGTCACGTCCTTTACAACTCTAAGAGGACTGTATTGCTACAAGGTCATGCCCTTTGGCCTAAAGAACGCAGAGGCAACATTCCAGAGAATGATCACCAAGATGTTCGAGCCATTGTTAGGCAGAACAATGGAGGCTTACATCGACGACATGGTGGTCAAGAGCAAGGATAAGAATGACCATCTTAAGAACCTAGGTGAGATGTTTGAGATCCTAAAGAAGCACAAGTTGCGCCTCAATGCATCTAAATGTGCATTCGGAGTAGGATTTGGTAAATTCCTGGGCTTCTTGGTGACCCACCGGGGTATAGAAGCAGACCTCCCTCAGATAAAAGCAATTCAAGATCTGGAGAGGCCAAATTCAGTAAAAGAAGTGCAGCACCTCACCGGTATGGCGGCTGCACTCAATTGGTTCATCAGCCGGTCGTGAGACAGACTATGACCATTTTTCCATGCCTTAAAGAACAAATTCGAGTGGGACGAAGAATGCGACCGCGCTCTGGAAAACTTGAAAGAATACATGTCTTCTCCACCACTACTTGTCACCCAAATACCTGGAGAAGAACTCTTCACTGTACTAGCAGTCTCTCGACATAATTAAGCGCGATGTTGGTCCGTCGGAAGGAATCCAACAAGCGCCCATCTTTTATGTCGACAAGACATTCTTTGGCGCCAAACAAGGTACTTGCCATGGAAAAAGCGCCCCGCCTTGATGATCGCCTCAAAGAACTTGTCACACTACTTTCACGTCCACACCATAGTCGTCCTCACAACTTTCCCATTAAAAGCTTTGTTTGAAAGGCGAACTTTTAGGCGAATCTTGAAGTGGGCAGTAGAGTTAGGACAATATGACATCAAGTTTCAACCCAGGACCGCGATAAAAGCTCAAGCCTTGGCAGACTTCGTCGCTGAATTTACTCCAGGAAGTCATCATATTCTGTCGGTCGACTGGACCGGACACAACTGAACTAGGAATGGAAGTTGACGCTGGAATAGCGCAACCCCTAGTACAGGATACTCCGTCAGACCAGAGTAAAGAAAACAAGGAAGAAGCAAACCATGCTACACCAAGCCAAGACTTAACAACAAATAAAGACTTGGTACAATCAGATTGCAAGGGGCAAACAGCAAACATGGACCTTGAAGAAAACACCAGCAACATTTTTGACCCCAAGACATCATCTGATCCTTCCACTTGCTGAAGGTTATTCGTTGGAGAGATATGGAAGCTCTTCGTAGATGGAGCATCCAACCTGTATGGAGCAGGACTCAGCATAGTCTTCATTTCTCTAGACAGCCTAGTAGTGGAGCAAGCAGTCAACCTGGGCTTCCCAGCATCAAACAACGAAGCGGAGTATGAAGCGCTTCTTGCAGGCCTCAAATCAGCATTCTACATGAAGGCTACCGAACTAATGGTTTACAGCGACTCGCAGCTGGTGGTAAATCAAATTTCAGGCGACTACGAAACAAAGGATGACAGGATGGCTAAGTACCAAGAGTTGGTCAGAACATAAATCAAGAAATTTGAAGTAGTCAGGATAGAACAAATCGGCATGGAGGAAAACAGCAGAGCAGATAAATTAGCAGGCTTCGCTTCAATGGCAGATACTTCCATTCCTCATCCATTGCTAATCGACTACCTACCTAGACCAAGCATTGAAGACCCCGAAGCAGAAGAGGTATGTTGCGCAAAGTTAGGTCCTTCATGGATGGATCCCATCATAATGTTCCTAAAAAATGGCACCTTACCGGAAGAAAAGAAAGAGGCCAACAGAATAAGAGCAAAGTCGCAGCGATTTTGGCTCTCCCCATCTTTGGCATTATACAAAGAATCATTCTCAGGACCATACCTAAAGTGTGTTCATCCCAGCAAAGTTGAAGCATTCTTGTTCGAAATACACGAAGGCGTGTGCGGAAGCCATCAAGGGGGAAGGTCATTAGCATACAGGGCAATCTCGCAAGGCTATTGGTGGCCTTACATGCAAGCAGACATAGAGAAATATGTGAAGAAGTGTGAGAAATGTCAGAAGTTCGCACACCAAATACATCAACCTGCCAGAGAACTCCTACCCTTAACCAGCCCATGGCCCTTCGCAATGTGGGGCTTGGATATAGTGGGACCACTTCCAACAGCACCAGGCAACAGGAAGTTCTTTCTTACAGCAACCGACTACTTCACAAAGTGGGTGGAGGCAGAAACCTTAACATCAATCAAGGAAAAAGACGTGAAGAAGTTCGTCTGGCAGAACATCATCACTCGGTTTGGCATACCAAAAGCCCTAATATCAGACAACGTCACTCAGTTCGACGGCAGAATCTTTAGAGGCTTTTGTGAAGAGTACAAGATAGAGTTCTACAATTCTACACCGGCATATCCCCAAGCAAATGGTCAGGCAGAAGCATCAAACAAAGTCGTCTTGAATGGATTGAAAAAAAGGCTAGAGAAAGCAAAAGGCAAGTGGGCAGAAGAACTCCCCCATGTTTTATGGGCTTACCGTACCACACCTCGGCGATCAACAGGAGAAACTCCATTCTCCTTGGCCTATGGTATGGAAGTAGTAATCCCACTAGAAGTTGGCCTCCCCACAATTCGAAGTGAAAATTTTGATCCAGACTTAAATGGCGAAGCCATAGCATTGGAGCTCGACCTTGCAGAAGAAAGAAGAGAAAGAGCACTGGTTCACATTGCCTCATACCAACAAGACTTATCCAGGAAATACAACAAAACAGTGCATGCAAGACAATTCAAGATCGGCAATTGGGTGTACGCAAAGTGATGGGAAACACCATAGTACCAGGAGATGGCAAGTTAGGGCCCAATTGGGAAGGACCCTACAAAGTGATTGGATTAGCAGGAAAAGGGGCATACCACTTGGAAGATGAAGACGGCAAAGCCATTCCCAAGCCATGGAACACTGCCAATCTCATATTATTTTATTTTTAACTTTTTTCAAGCATATGTAATTTTCCTTTTCCTTTCTCAATAAAACAAATAGATTCTTTTCAGTATAAGTTATTTTCTGTAAAAGATAGTTTTAGTGAGTTAGGAACATTGTAAACATAGTTGGTCGAAAATACTAACACCCTTCCTAAGCCCAAGATAAGGATCCAAGCTGCAGGACGTTTGGACGGAATAACCAAACATTTTTCTAAATTGGCAGGAATAACCAATTTAGAGGTTGGCCGAATTAAACCAACACCCATCCTAAGCCCAGGATAAGGATCCAGGCTGCAAGATGTTTGGACAGAATAACCAAACATTTTTCTAAACTAGCAGGAATAACCAATTTAGAGGTTGGCCGGATTAAACCAACACCCCTCCTAAGCCCAGGATAAGGATCCAGGCTGTAGGACGTTTGGTCGGAATAAACCAAACATTTTTCTAAATTGGCAAGAATAACCAATTTAGAGGTTGGCTGGATTAAACCAACTCTTACTACTCTTCAGCCGAAGTAAGGATATCGGCCAAAGAGTGGTTGGCTGGATTAAACCAACTCTTGCTACTCTTCAGCCGAAGTAAGGATATCGGCTAAAGAGTGGTTGGCTGGATTAAACCAACTCTTGATACTCTTCAGTCGAAGTAAGAATATCGGTTAAAGAGTGGTTGGCTGGACTAAACCAACTCTTAGTACTCTTCAGCCGAAGTAGGTTATCTCGGCTAAAAGAATGGTTGGTAGGTGTACTTATAGTTGCAAATGTTTACAAATGTTAAAGACCGATATAAAGTATCTCGGCAAGCGATTGCTATACCTCATCCAAGACTTCAATCAGAAAGTAAAATACAAGTATGGAGATCAACCGAAATGAGAGTCGGAACAAAAAGAGCAGACTTCATTACAAGTTCAAAGCAAATACAAAGGAGGGGCCCCAGCCCGGTTACATTTGTCCCAAAAAAAAAAAAAAAAGAAGAAGAAAAATTACAAAATCAATTAAACAGATCATCAAGATTAGCATCAATATCGACCCAAAGCCCAGTTTCAGATGGTAGTACGGTCTCGGTTAGGAGCTCGGTCTCGGCTGGAAGTACAGTTTCAGTCGGTAGCTCGTTAGTCTGGTCTTTCACCGTTGGCTGCAACCAAGCTGACTGATCCGCAGGATCATTAACGACCGGGGTATCATTAGACTCGGTTTCTTCATCGTCGTCTGAACCCTGAAGAAACTATTGCTGAACTGATGCAGCGTACTCCGATAGTGAGCTCGGTATGAAGTACTGAGAATGATTGTAGACCTCGGTCTCGGGCCCACAACCGAGCTGCACCATGGCTGCCCTCCGACCACATTTGAAGAACAAATCTTTGGCTGCCTCACATTGCTACATATAGAGGGCCTCCCCCTCCTTGAAACCTTCAGCATTCGCATCATCCGCCTTTTTCTTTAGCTCGGCGATCTCTGCGTTTTTCTTACCTTCGAGCTTGGCTAGCTCACGCAGGTATTTGTCTTTGATCACAGCTACAGCCTTTTGTTTCTCCGCTTTAGCCGAGCTAACGAGTCCAGTCAGACGACCGTTCTAGCTCGGCAATTTTTTCAGTTACTTCGACCAGCACATGCCTTGTAGTCTTGCGAAGTTCAAGCACTCGCTTATGGGCGATGTGGCTCTTCTGCATGGCCTGCAAAAAGAAGGGGACTCGTAATCAAACCGAGATAAAAGTTGTGCAAATTATAAAGGCGAACAGAAGAAGCTACTTACAAGAACCATGGATTTCGTGGCCGAACGGATAGCCCTTAGTTCGGTCAGATGTTGGTGGTGCTCCATGTCTGCTGGAAGGTAGATACTCTTGGCAAGGTTAAATGCCATTAAGTGATCTTTTTCAGTGACCACTAAGTCAGTGTCTTGAATATCTCGGTTTTGAAATGTAAGTTTGGGTGCCCACTTGAAGGAGCTGGCTCGGTCGGAGCGCTTCGGTTGCGGGCTCGGTGGAGGGCTTGGTGGAAGAGTGGTCTCGTCTTCATCAACAAGGCATTGCTCGGTTGGGGTAGTCCGGGCACGCTTGCTGGGGCGAGATGAGGAGGGTTGTTGAGATGGAAGGGCCACCACGGTTTCCTGAGTCTGGTTCGGTGGTGGTACCTTGACTCGGTTTGTTTCGGTTAGAAGGGCCCTTACTTTGTTCCTCTTTGCCATCTTTTCTTTGGCAGTCAGAGGGACTAGGTTGATTTGAGGCAAGTTGGGGTCCGGTTCAGGGGAGGCTTCTAGTAAAAAATTTGTTATTCTGGCTTTTCGTCGACTACTGTATCTGTACGTCGGTTCGAAGTTTAGTAGCTTAGCCCAACTTCTTTCGGGGTATCATAGTGCGGCACGAAGTACGCCTAAGTTGGGGTAGCTATACAGTGATTTGAGGTGGGCTGAATCTGCATAAAGAAGACAACTGTCAGTTCGGTTCAGGAATAGAAAACCAAAATAAGAGAGGAACATACAATAGAGCCGAAGCAATTATACCGGGGGTTCGTTTATCCTAGTTTATTCTACGACCTGGGATCTGGGCTTGGTGATCCTCAAAATTCCCAGATACCAAAAAAAAAAAAAAATTATCATCGTTCAAGTCTTTATCCGGTGTGTCCTCTATTATTTTCTCTCTGCGGCGGCGTATTCTTAGATAATAGACCCAGCCATCTTCTTTTGATCCTATGGAGTACTGATGGAAGAGTTCGGCTAAGCCGAGGTTAATGCCAGTACGGCGATTTAGTTCGGCTATACCATTTATTATACGGTATGAGTTTGCGGAAAGTTGGGTTGGGCATATCCTAGTTTGCCTAAGAAATTCACAAAGCAAGGGTTGAACAGGAAATCTTAGTCCGGTTTCTATTATGGATAGAAGGGTAAAAGGTACAAAGCCCTGATTTCCCCATGGTGTGTCATCTTGCTTAGCTAAGGTGAGATGGACATCGTCAAGAATGTTATACTCCCTTCGGAATTCGGCTAAGCCACCAGGTATTTCTACTAAAAACCTATATTTACCCATTTATTCTTAAGTTATGTATAAATTAAGCTGAGTGTTAGCTCGGCCGAAGAATGGTACTGAGTAGCTCGGTTGAGCGCTCAAAGGAGTGCCTAGGCAACCTAAGTCTGCAAAGTGAAAAAAGAAAAGTGTTACGCACTGATCGTTGGACCGTGCTAAAAGAAATAAAGGCAAGATAAATGAAGTCCTAGCTCGGCTATACGAGATGCTATGGATCATAGCTTGGTTTGATCAAGGGGTTTGTTAGCCCGGTTGAGCTTCTAGGGGCAGCTTTCTTAGTTCGGTCTAAACTAAAAAAGCTGGTTTAGCCCCAAGATGTAGCTCGGTGGGGATTGAGGCTTACAAGCACACTATTGCGCAGACTTAGCACGGTTCGGTAGCCCGGTTGGGTAAAACAAAAAGAGGTTTTACTTGTGGAAACTAGTGGCATGGCATGAAGTGTAGTCTGGTTAGATTGACATCAACTACAAACAACTTCCTAGTTCGGTTATATTATGATTTTGGATTGAATACAGCGTTCTAACAGATTGTTTCATGAATTCAAGTGATTCTTGTGAGGTTTTTTCCAAAAAAACGCAAGGCAAAGCAAATAGAAATAAAGTGTTTTGCAAAAAAACTAACGCTATGCTATGGATGGTAAAAAGCAAAGTGTAAAAACAACAAAAACAAGAGAGATCTGAGTAGCTTACCAGGTCAAGAGGCACTGGAAGATGGAAATGGCACTAGGAGACAGGAGCTTCACAGTTGCAAGATTGAAGAACAAAAGAAGCTTAGGAACGAGAGAGAGAGAAGAGGAAATGAATAGTGTGGTGAGTGATTCAAAAAAACAAAGAGTTTTGTTTTGATGCAAGGACCAAATGCGAGAACTGTTCAAAAAACGCAAGGTACGAGGGTGGCGTGACAGCTGCCTTCAGCCGATCAGAGCATGCCATGTGTCATTGGAATAAGAAGCGATTCAGTTGCTGTGATTGAAAGGACGTTTTGATCGGACAAGTAAAGCCCGGTGTGAATTTAGCTCGGCTGGAAAGGCTTAAGAGTTTAGCTCGGTCGTGAGACTAAGGATCTTTAGCTCGGCTAGTAACAGGTAATCCCTATCATGTTGCATAGATGGAATTAAGGAGCAATTGAGAGGGTAATTTATATGAATATTGGGCTGAGCTGGGCGATGGGCCGTTATGGGCCACAGTACGAAGGGCTGAGCAGAAAGGCCTCAAAGTTAGTCCGGTCCCAGAAGGACTTAAAGTTAGACCGGTCCCAGAAGTGCCTATTGTTATCTCGGTCCGGGAGAGCACTGCGGATAGTTCGGTCGCTATGTCGCCACACTTAGAGTTAGTCTGGTCGTGGTATAACGCAGCTAGCTCGGTCAGACCTAGCTAATTGTTAGCACGGTCTGAGCAATATTGTGGTTAGCACGGTTTGAGCAGGAAGAGCTGAGGTAAGAGCAGTGAAAGGAAGAACCGAATTAACGATAGTTCGGTCTACTCTGTGGCTCGGCATGGCCATGCTTACCTCGGTCCTATTAGAATCCGACCATGGTAAAACCATCTCACTTGGTTTAAGCAGTGAGGGGGGTGTTGAAGGATAAGTATTATCTTTTAGGAATGAGAATCCTAGGAGGACTCTACATGGAGGAGTAAGAGTCCTACTAGGATTGTACCACACAGAACCTACAAAAGCTCACAAACATCACCTATGGAGAGGTAACACAACTTTGATTCCCGAATTCACAGAGCTTTTTGTCTATTTGTCTATTTTGCTGACTTAGGCATCGGAGAGGTATCCGGCACACACTCGCTGGCTAACTCACGTTTGTGTTTTCAGGGAGTAAAGCGACGTCGTACGAAGGAGCGCAATCTTGATCAACAGGATTATACGAGAAGGTTTATTTCTTTCCCGTACATATATATATATATATATATTTGCTAATTAATAGAAGAATAATTACAATTATGAGAAATATTTATATTATTAAACAAAATACTAATCCATTATACTTAGAAAGTCAACCAAACATAATACAATAATGGTGATAGTTTATGGTAGCTGTGTACTCTTAAGAAATACAAGGAATTTTATTCATATTTTAAAAAAATTATAATTATAAATTATATTAATTAAATATGTGGCTACAATAATATAAAATAGATGTTTGTTATGGAATTCTTACTATTGCTTTGCTTTCACTTAAGAGATGAAGGTTTACGCTGTAAAAAACAAAAAAAACAAAAAAACTCAAATTTTAAAAAAATGGATATAATGTTTTTTATTGTATAGTTTTTTAAAGAGTACAAATAAAACTATAAAAACATGTAGAGGGTGAATGAAAATAATAATATGAGATGAGCAGTAATGCTAGAAATCAAAAACTAAAATACATAATAGTGCAAAGAAAATAATGTGTGATCCAAATTCAGTTTAAGTATTTAGTTATGCAAGAATTGAATTTAGATCACCAATTATCATTTTTAGTACTTTTTAAAATAGAAAGTACAAAAATATCTAAAAAGTGATTAAAAAGAATAATATAAAATGTGGTATCACGTTGATGAGTTGCTTTGAATCCGTTGATGAGTTGCTTTGAATCCATTGATGAGTCTGTTTAATTTGTACACAAAATAAGAGTTTGACTGTTTTTCAGGGAATTGCAAAGATGATAAGTGACGAAACGATAAGTGGTATTTAAAAGAAAATATTTATGATAAATTATCAATATATCTTAATAGTTGGATTTAATTTTCATGAAATCCTATTAATTCGTCGCTAAAAGTTAGTCCCATTAAAATCATCATTGAAAAAGACTTTTTGTGATGATTTTCTAAGCATGTCACTAAAAACTAATAATTAATGACATTTTTTGAATTTTTTTTTTAAACTGTCAGTAAAACATATAATTAGTGACATTTTTGTAATAAATTTTTTAAACTGTTATTAAAAATTGACAATTAATGACATTGTTAAATCACTGGTTGCCAAGTGATTTTCGTAATCATTGGTTACCAAGTTATTCTTTATGTTCTTAATCACTGGTTTCCAAATTATTATTTATCTTCTTAATCCCTGCTCCAGTGTATTATCTGTCAATGTTTAGGTTACCTGAAGGGGTTGCTAAAGAATTTGAAAGGCTTCAAGCTTCATTTTTGTAGGGTGGTTCAACATTAAGGAGAAAGATTCACATGGTTTGATGGGAGGAATTATGTAAAAGTGTGGAGCAGGGAGGGCTAGGAATTAGGAAGGTGAGAGATGTTAATAAATGCTTACTACTAAAATGATAGTGGAGGTTTGGTTGTGAAACTGGAGCTCTGTGGAATAAGGTTATCTGCAGCAGATATAAATTGGAGGGTAGAAGCTGGCTGCCATCCCTAGTTGCTACTAACAATAATTCAGCTGTATGGAAAGGAATCATAGCAATTGATGATCAGAACACCAACTTCAGGAGATCTTTTTAAATAATTATCAGTTGAAGGTTGGAGATGGAAGAAGAATTAATTTTTGGACTGATAAATGGTGTAATCAACTTTTCTTTAAAGATGAGTTTCATGGCCTTTATAGGTTATCCTCAGAGAAAAGTGCTTCACTGAAAGATATCTTTGACAGGAAAGAGGCATCAGGTGTATGGAACCTAGCATTCAGAAGTGAGTTGTATGAATGAGAGGTGGTTCAGCTGCAGAATCTTCTTCACCAATTAGCAGCAGGTCCTGTGCTAAGGCCTGATCAAGTGGATAGGCCTGTTTGGTCAGCATCTAATTCTGGTGAGTTTTCTGTAGCATCATTGTATAAGTTTGTGGTTGATAACCTTGGTCTAACCCTCAGAATTAGTAGGTTGGTGTGGTTAAAGTTTATTCGTCCTAAGGTGCAAGTATTTGGGTGGATGGCTTGGAAAAAGAGAATCAAGACAAATGAGTTCTTACAAAGACTGGGGATCCTAAATGTGAATGGGTCTAATCTGTGTGTGTTTTGTAAGATTGATATTGAATCTGTAAATCATGTCTTAGTCTATTGCCCTTTTGTGTGGAGTGTCTAGTCTAATATGTTGAATTGGTGGGGAATCCAAGGGGCATTACCAGGAGCTATGGAACAATTATTATTATGGTGGGTAGGTGGGAAGATAAAGAAGAGGGAAAGGAAAATCTGGAGTGCTATCCCTTTAGCTGTATTGTGGTCAATTTGGAAGCTTCGAAATGAATGCATCTCCAAATCATCTACTCCAAACAGGGCTGCTTTGTGTGAGCTAATTAAGACTAGGGTAGCTTTGTGGTTGAGTCCTCAACTGAAGGACTTTCATTTCTCAATTAATGATTTTATTTTTAACTTCAGACAGATTCGGGTGTGCTTGGGTAGAAATATGTAGCAACAACAACCTTATTATGCTGCTGTAGTTCAAGTGAAAGTCTGCATTATGATCTGATGATGTTGCATTATGATATGCTACTGTGGACTTCTAGGCTGCTCCTGTGCATTTCTAGTGTGTGATCTACTTCGTGTGTGAGCTGTGATTTGTTTGTTTGATGTGCTTTGTGGTGGTTCTAGGTAATAGGGATGAAGCTGGCTGTAAGTCTTGGTCGTTGACATAAGGGCTTGGTGGTTGAACTGATATGCTGGTTGAAGGGGTTGCCCTGCTTTGTTGGTCTGATATGCTTAGCTATTCTAAATGGGTTGGACTAAATGGGTTGGACTGATATGCTTTGTTGGACTAAATGGGTTCAGTCTGTTCTACCTGTTCTGTTTCTATGTTCATCTAGATTGCAAATGGATTGTGGTATTGCTGTTCATTGAGCACTGCTTGGTGGCTGTAGACACCCCATTTTTGACCGACCTTAAGACTCAGACGTCACCAATTGAGCGCTTGGTGATATTGCATATCATGTTCGTTCAGAGGTTCTAGAGTCTCGGCTGCGAGCCTTGCCCCCAGACTTCCGAACTCTTTTGTGCCTTGCCTCGGTTTGCGAACCAAGCTCTGTTTTCTCCGTTTTCTCTTCCTAAAGGGAGGGAGAGGTCTCGTAGACCATCTCTCAGTGGCCGTAGGCTACGTTTCGTGGTGGTAGGCCATTTTCTCCGTTTGGAGCCCGGTTCCCGATTTTTCGGAGCTGTCGGCCGTGTGCCTCGATTCAGGACCGCTTAACCACCTCCGTTTACTCCAGTTTTTGGTACATACCTTATTTCCTCCCTTTTGAGGGACACTGTGGTCCGAGAGACCGACTTCGTGGTCGGACACCACTTCTGGGGCCCCGAACGGCGTGTTTTGGCTCCCGAACCTTCATTATGCATTTTTGGGCTCCGACTCGAACTTGAGATAGTTATATTTTGAGGTCCTTTTCATGTTTGATTGAGGACCTTTTGCTGTTTGAGATCTCCTCCTATCACTTGCTTCTTTAACGCTCTTTTAGGCCTATTTTTGCACAGTATTTTAGGCTTACTTGTGAGCTATTTCGGACTTAGTCATAAACTATAAAGTGTCTTTTTTTGAGCCCCTCTTCAACTTTGTTGAAGAGGCTCTCGGCCGTTTGGGACCAGCAGCTACCACTTGCCTTTATATCTCACTTTTTGGCCTTTTTGGGGGAAAATTTGAATTTTATTTCCCCCTCATTTTTCCTCCTCTTTTCCACCCTCTTGTGTCTATATAATAGACTCTCCAGCTACGTTTTAGGGGTTAGAAAATTTTGTGGTGGAGCTCTCACATTAAATCTCTCTTTCTCTCTCTCTACATTCTAACCATCAAAACCCTTTGATTCCTACACCATTTTTACACACCAACTCATAACACAAGACCTCCATCCTCTATTCCAGTACTTTGGGACTCTTTTGAAGAGGTTGAAAGCTCAGATTTTGGACCAAGAGTCGATGAAAGACTAGTCTTCAAGGGTGAGTCTCATTTTCCCTCTTTTTGCTCTTTTCTTGGTCTATATTTTAGCTCCTTATGCATGCATATTTGGGCTCCGACCCTAACTGGAGATAGGCTTGTTTTGAGCAATTTTTCATGTTTTCTTAAGGGCCTCTCACTGTTTGAGGCCTCCATTTTGCACTTGCTTCATTATCCCTCTTGTATGCCTATTTCTTGTGTAGCATTTTAGGCCTATGTATAATCTGTTTTGAAGCATGATGTAAACTGTAAATAGACTTATTTTGATCCCTTATTCAACATTGTAGAATGACTCATCACTGTTTGTGTGACGACCCAGAATTCTTCCCTCCGCTCGAGCTGAAGAGTTGCCGCTCGAGCGGACTTTTGGAGTTTCCAGTAATTGTGCAGACGGCCTGAGATTCTGGGAGTTGTGATTCTCCGCTCGAGCGGGGGAGTTTACGCTCGAGCGGACGGCTTTGTTGGTCTGCACGCTCGAGCGGAAGAGTTGACGCTCGAGCGGGCCTCTAGATTGACTTGTATTTATGAGGTGTGGGTTTGTTTTGGACATTTTTATTAGTGTGTTTGGAACCTTCTTATTTTATTTTGGAGTATTGGTTGTGGTGGTAATATGATGGCAAAGTAAGAATGGGCCAAAAGCTTTAATTAGAATAAATTGTCGGTGACCAGCCGTCACTCTTTTATCCTTTTCTTTGTCCACACTTTGAATTTGGATGTGAGGTTAGAACCATTGGAAAACTTATTTTCGGGGCTTCAATTTGAGCACAAGAACGACCTAAAACGGAGTTCGGATGGGAGAGTTATGCCTATTTGAAGTTTTGGAATCTGTGCTGAGAGCAGGTCCGCTCGAGCGGAAATAGTAGCGCTCGAGCGGGAATTACGGGACAGCAGCTTTAAAAACGGGATTTTGAGATCATTTCTTATGTTTTCCTTTCCTCTCTTGATCCCTCTTGCCCTAAGACCGAAAACCCTAAGGTTTTGATCCCCAAATACTTGCATTTCCCTTAGGTTTGAGTAAGATCTTCCACCAAGAAGTGAAGAAGGTAAGAAGATGAGCATTTTCAACCGATTGGAATTTCAAGATTTTGGAGGATTCTTCCCAAAGCTTTGCTCCTTGCTTGAGTCTTGAGGTAAGGGTTCTAAATTTCCTCAATACTTACATCTAAGGATGGATTGATGGTAACTTTAGCATATAAATGCAAAAACCTTCATTTATCTTATCTAGGGCATATTATGAGATTTGGGGATTTAGAGTTTGAGATGTTGGAAGTTTAATTGGTGGTTTAAAATGATGAATTATGAATCCTAGATGTAGAATCATTGGGAAAATTGGAATTAAAAGTGGTGATTTAAGAAGTATGAATTTTATTTAAAATCCTCATTTTTATTCTTGAAACCCTAGATTGATTTATAATGATACCCAATGTTTTGGCCCAAATTGGAAGTGGAATAATGAAATTGAGGTGTTGAATTGTATGTGTTTAAGTTTAATTTGAATTTGGAAATATTTGAAGATTATGTTTAAAAATTGCGAATAAACTTTATTATGAGCATGGTAAATCATGTTTTAATGAGAAAAGAAATTGGGGGAAAGATTTGTTGATAATGTGGATGATGTAAACCTGGCTATGGAATGTTGAAATGAGCCTTGGCAACCTAATTTGAATTATGATGAATTATATTCGGTGGCATTGAGTTGAATAATGTTAAATAGTGTGGGATTATATTGAGTTGTGTTGGATAATGTTGAATTAAATGATGTTGTGCTATGATGGATTATGTTTGAATTACGTGATTTGTGTAGGGTTAGCTACAAGGGCGGACCACGCACCTGATCACTGTGAGTAATAGTACTCCAATGAACATTAATTACCGTTAATAGTGATTCTTATTAACATTCTATTCTCCGTGAGCTAATATGTTAACATGTGTGTTGATTAAGAATTGATATGAACATTAAAATAGTGATCACACACCGGTATGATTCTGAACTTACTCTGTATTTTGAGTTATGGCTAATGATTATTGTTAATGTACCATCCTACGAATTACCCATACTTCTGTATACGAATTGCATACAACTATTAACACTGTGAAGTTGGTTTATAAGTTATTCCGACCTGTTGATGTAATGGAATCTATATACATTACGGAATTGTGGTATTTATGTATCTCTGAAAGCGTGCAAGCTGTAAACTATGTTGCCTTTTGTTAACAGTTATCAGCAACGTTCTGTAAACTTAAGTTATATGTTTTCAGTATACCATGAAACGAAATGATTGATTCTTGAAAGGCTATGATATGTTGAAAATGAACGAACGAGTATCCAGTTTCTAAAAAGTATTTGTGGCACCCTTAGTCCGGATGGCCCTCGCCCGGGGGTAACAATACCGTGGCCTATGGCCCTCGCCCGGGGGTAACAATACCGTGGCTGTTGGTATCTGTTGTGGTCTTCGGACCTATCTGTTGTGGTCTTCGGACCTATCTGTTGTGGTCTTTGGACCTACCTGTTGTGGTCTTCGGATCTACCTGATCTGATGGCTAATGGGTGTACCACATATAATCTTATGCAAAATCTAAATATGGAAATGATTATAAAAATGGTTACGCAAATGGTTTGAAATCTGGAAATACATAAGACTCTGTTTCTGATAAGACTATGCTTCAGATATGAATATTTTCTGGTATGGAACAAAGTGCTGTACGGAACGAAGTGCTACACTTTGGTGGGAGCCACCTCTGGAATCCGTACGAGCCACCTCTTGAATCCATACATCTGTTATTTCTGTTACCACGCTTATGCGTTACATTATTTCCGTGACATCTGCTATTTCTGCTATTTCCGTTGTTTCGCATTATCAAGTTATTCGGACCCATGGTCGTTTCAGCATCTGAAGCCTATGGTCGTTTCAGATAAATTGGGCCTATGGCCAATCTGTTAAGGAAATTGGACTATAGCTATTTTGGAAATAATCACGGCACGTAATTAAGCATATGTATCTACAGTTACATGTTTGGTTATTCAAACAAAATATTACATTATTTATGTACTATTATTCACTGAGTTCGCTCATTCTGTATTTTGTCTGTCTGTTTCTGTAGGTAGCCAATCAGGAGTTCAGTCCCAACCTTTAAAGCTTGTGTTCCTCTTGTCAACCTTGAGGCGTCCAGGCACCACCTGAAGCCGTTCGTTTTATAAAGTTTTACCGAGTTTCAATTTATACATTAGATGTCTCTTTTTGGGTTGATTGTAAATAATTCCTTCTTCATTATTACTTTTGTTATGTGCCTATTTGTGGGGTTGAGTCGAGGCATATGGATGTAAACTGTCTGTATAATATTTACTTAGTGTGATGTTGAGATCCTGGCATGTTAGAAGTAGCTCAATGGATGTTATTCGATGTATTTCATACTATTGCATGCTTCCGTTCAGGCCCCATAAGATATGTATAACAGGTTTAGTGTCTGGTTTCAAATGGGTCATGCCCAAACTTTTAGAGGCAGGTTTGGGGCGTGACAAGTGGTATCAGAGCACGAGTTGCCATCTCACACACGAATCCATTGAGCTTTAGGATGTCTAGAAAGATTTAGGCATCATGCATGATAGGTTATCAGTACATGAAAAGACAAGAACGATGGCAACGTTAACTGTCTGTTATTAACTCTGATGGCTACAATTTATATCTGTTGTATGTCCTTTTATTGCCTTTGTTTATTTTATATAGGCTGGTGAAGAATGCAAGACATGCAATGCGAATATTGCACTACGGAACCGTGGTAAGGATTTTTATCGATCGGTAAGTCAGTTTATATCTATATGGCGATATAATCGTGCTATTTTACACCAATTTGAGTAAATTTATTCAATTTTAAGTATCGGATATATTTAAAATTAAAGGAAATATTATATGTGTGTCACCTTATAGTCTGTTCTGTCTCCCTTGCTGTAACAATGTGTAGATCAAAAATTCTGAGAAGCTCTTGTGTCAAAATATTTTGGTAAGATGTGCTTTATGTAATAATTGAAGCTGTGTTAAGTATGACTGGCCATAAGAAGGAATTCTGCATATAATGATTCTTTTAAAATTGTGAATTTGTTTTTGGTTGACGATTTCAAGAGGCCGAAAGGCTATTCTGGACCGAAAGGTCGTTCTGATTATTCCGGGCCAATAGGTCATTCTGAAAATAAACTAATACCCAACTCATTATTGGATCTCATGTTTCTGTGAATGCACAGTTGTGCATTGTGAGCTATGTTTGGGAAATTGATTAGTGACCTTGAGACAGTATGTAAGTAATATAATTTTGTGAACTAAGGAAATTACCAACGACTTCTGATAGGGAATCTATACTTTGTACTCTGTATTCTGACCTCTGTAATCCGTGATTGAAATCTGAAATCCGTAATCTGTAATCTGTTTTGTATATGGATAATCTGCAATTTGTAATTGGGACTTTTTCTAAGTAATAGTCGAATGACATGAAGAGTCCCGCCTATAATATGTGTTTATCTATATGACACTTGTAAAACAATAAATAATTACTGCCTCTGTGTATTAAGAATTTGAATCTTACCTCTGTGTATTAAGAATTTGAGATTGAGAAATCTTTTCCGTGATATAAGTCTGTGTGTATCTAGTGACTTATTCTGTAACATTCTGGGCCGCGGGCCATTCGGTATTTCCGGGCCTAAGGCCATTCTGAAAATATAATAGTATTGGAATAACTTTTGAGTTCTGCAGTTACATATGTATTTATATTTCTGGGCCTATGGCCGTTTTATATCGGTGGAGTTATGGCTACTCTATACATGTTGGGTTTAAACTCATACTGCTAAGAAAACTGAATTCATGACTGTAATGGACATAATTACAGAATGTAATCAATCATATGCTTTTATAGTATTGTGCCTTGTGCTTCAATCAAAGTATATAACTATGCTATTCAATGTTTAAGGAAATTCATAGTTCGAGTTACGAAATGTTCGATATGATAAGTGTTTTCTGAAGTGACAACAATGTTACGAATTTCTGACAAGTTTATGATATGATAAGTTTCTGGATAATTTTCCCAAGATGGCAAGTTTTCTGAAAGAAATATTTTGCTATGTACGAATAAGTCCTTCAATTGATAATTGATGAAAATTCTATGTTGAGCTTCAAACTATTCTGTCTTATCTGTTTTGGAAAACTAGTATGAATGAGTATTATTTTACTGTAATTTGGAAAGCATGATCATTAAGGCTTGATCCGTGTTTGATTTTATTAATACTCTACTCTGAACATGTAATTCCTTGATATGAGATTTAAGTGGTTATGTGGAGTTTGTTCGAAATCTGATTTGGCTTAATAAGTCTAATTCTGATAGTGAGCAAAGAGCCCCAAAGTCATTGAGTTAGAATTTGTTTGTGAACCTAAAGAGGTTGACACAGCTTATGAGTCACATGTGATCGAATATTTGAGTAAACCCATGTCTGAATGTCTTTTAAGTTGTTATAGCATTTGGAAGGTATGAAATATATAAGGATTGTGAATAATGAGATGAAGCTTTGGAGTTATTGGGAATGTTAACGGGAAATTTTAGAGCTATTGGGGAAGTAATTCGAGCATTCATTTGACGTGGTTCGCTTAGTTGTTAGGGACTTGGGATTACAAATGGTTCCTTGCCGTTGGAATTCTGATATATGTATATTGATCGGAGTATTTGTGATTCCTCTCTATATCAAGTGGGGATTTTCGGTTATGTTTGAACTTTCTTCTGTTTGGTTTTCTTCAATTTCGAGGACGAAATTCTTTTAAGGAGGGAAGGGTGTGACGACCCAGAATTCTTCCCTCCGCTCGAGCGGAAGAGTTGCCGCTCGAGCGGACTTTTGGAGTTTCCAGTAATTGTGCAGACGGCCTGAGATTCTGGGAGTTGTGATTCTCCGCTCGAGCGGGGGAGTTTACGCTCGAGCGGACGGCTTTGTTGGTCTGCACGCTCGAGCGGAAGAGTTGACGCTCGAGCGGGCCTCTAGATTGACTTGTATTTCTGAGGTGTGGGTTTGTTTTGGACATTTTTATTAGTGTATTTGGAACCTTCTTATTTTATTTTGGAGTATTGGTTGTGGTGGTAATATGATGGCAAAGTAAGAATGGGCCAAAAGCTTTAATTAGAATAAATTGTCAGCGACCAGCCGTCACTCTTTTATCCTTTTCTTTGTCCACACTTTGAATTTGGATGTGAGGTTAGAACTATTGGAAAACTTATTTTCGGGGCTTCAATTTGAGCACAAGAACGACCTAAAACGGAGTTCGGATGGGAGAGTTATGCCTATTTGAAGTTTTGGAATCTGTGCTGAGAGCAGGTCCGCTCGAGCGGAAATAGTAGCGCTCGAGCGGGAATTACGGGACAGCAGCTTTAAAAACGGGATTTTGAGATCATTTCTTATGTTTTCCTTTCCTCTCTTGATCCCTCTTGCCCTAAGACCGAAAACCCTAAGGTTTTGATCCCCAAATACTTGCATTTCCCTTAGGTTTGAGTAAGATCTTCCACCAAGAAGTGAAGAAGGTAAGAAGATGAGCATTTTCAACCGATTGGAATTTCAAGATTTTGGAGGATTCTTCCCAAAGCTTTGCTCCTTGCTTGAGTCTTGAGGTAAGGGTTCTAAATTTCCTCAATACTTACATCTAAGGATGGATTGATGGTAACTTTAGCATATAAATGCAAAAACCTTCATTTATCTTATCTAGGGCATATTATGAGATTTGGGGATTTAGAGTTTGAGATGTTGGAAGTTTAATTGGTGGTTTAAAATGATGAATTATGAATCCTAGATGTAGAATCATTGGGAAAATTGGAATTAAAAGTGGTGATTTAAGAAGTATGAATTTTATTTAAAATCCTCATTTTTATTCTTGAAACCCTAGATTGATTTATAATGATACCCAATGTTTTGGCCCAAATTGGAAGTGGAATAATGAAATTGAGGTGTTGAATTGTATGTGTTTAAGTTTAATTTGAATTTGGAAATATTTGAAGATTATGTTTAAAAATTGCGAATAAACTTTATTATGAGCATGGTAAATCATGTTTTAATGAGAAAAGAAATTGGGGGAAAGATTTGTTGATAATGTGGATGATGTAAACCTGGCTATGGAATGTTGAAATGAGCCTTGGCAACCTAATTTGAATTATGATGAATTATATTCGGTGGCATTGAGTTGAATAATGTTAAATAGTGTGGGATTATATTGAGTTGTGTTGGATAATGTTGAATTAAATGATGTTGTGCTATGATGGATTATGTTTGAATTACGTGATTTGTGTAGGGTTAGCTACAATGGCGGACCACGCACCTGATCACTGTGAGTAATAGTACTCCAATGAACATTAATTACCGTTAATAGTGATTCTTATTAACATTCTATTCTCCGTGAGCTAATATGTTAACATGTGTGTTGATTAAGAATTGATATGAACATTAAAATAGTGATCACACACCGGTATGATTCTGAACTTACTCAGATTTTGAGTTATGGCTAATGATTATTGTTAATGTACCATCCTACGAATTACCCATACTTCTGTATACGAATTGCATACAACTATTAACACTGTGAAGTTGGTTTATAAGTTATTCCGACCTGTTGATGTAATGGAATCTATATACATTACGGAATTGTGGTATTTATGTATCTCTGAAAGCGTGCAAGCTGTAAACTATGTTGCCTTTTGTTAACAGTTATCAGCAACGTTCTGTAAACTTAAGTTATATGTTTTCAGTATACCATGAAACGAAATGATTGATTCTTGAAAGGCTATGATATGTTGAAAATGAACGAACGAGTATCCAGTTTCTAAAAAGTATTTGTGGCACCCTTAGTCCGGATGGCCCTCGCCCGGGGGTAACAATACCGTGGCCTATGGCCCTCGCCCGGGGGTAACAATACCGTGGCTGTTGGTATCTGTTGTGGTCTTCGGACCTATCTGTTGTGGTCTTCGGACCTATCTGTTGTGGTCTTTGGACCTACCTGTTGTGGTCTTTGGACCTACCTGTTGTGGTCTTCGGACCTACCTGATCTGATGGCTAATGGGTGTACCACATATAATCTTATGCAAAATCTAAATATGGAAATGATTATAAAAATGGTTACGCAAATGGTTTGAAATCTGGAAATGCATAAGACTCTGTTTCTGATAAGACTATGCTTCAGATATGAATATTTTCTGGTATGGAACAAAGTGCTGTACGGAACGAAGTGCTACACTTTGGTGGGAGCCACCTCTGGAATCCGTACGAGCCACCTCTTGAATCCATACATCTGTTATTTCTGTTACCACGCTTATGCGTTCTGTTATTTCCGTGACATCTGTTATTTCTGCTATTTCCGTTGTTTCTGTTATTACTGTTATTCTGGACCCATGGTCGTTCTGCATCTGTAGGCCTATGGCTGTTCTGTATAAATTGGGCCTATGGCCAATCTGTTAAGGAAATTGGACTATAGCTATTTTGGAAATAATCACGGCACGTAATTAAGCATATGTATCTACAGTTACATGTTTGGTTATTCAGACAAAATATTACATTATTTATGTACTATTATTCACTGAGTTCGCTCATTCTGTATTTTGTCTGTCTGTTTCTGTAGGTAGCCAATCGGGAGTTCAGTCCCAACCTTTAAAGCTTGTGTTCCTCTTGTCAACCTTGAGGCGTCCAGGCACCACCTGAAGCCGTTCGTTTTATAAAGTTTTACCGAGTTTCAATTTATACATTAGATGTCTATTTTTGGGTTGATTGTAAATAATTCCTTCTTCATTATTACTTTTGTTATGTGCCTATTTGTGGGGTTGAGTCGAGGCATATGGATGTAAACTGTCTGTATAATATTTACTTAGTGTGATGTTGAGATCCTGGCATGTTAGAAGTAGCTCAATGGATGTTATTCGATGTATTTCATACTATTGCATGCTTCCGTTCAGGCCCCATAAGATATGTATAACAGGTTTAGTGTCTGGTTTCAAATGGGTCATGCCCAAACTTTTAGGGGCAGGTTTGGGGCGTGACAGTTTGAATCCTCCATGTGCCACTTGCTTTGATATCCATCTTTTGGTCCCATTTTTGCATGATTTATTAGCCTATTGTGCTTCTGTTTTTGGACTTTGGTCCAAACTGAAAAGGGTCTTATTTTGACCCCCTCTTCATGTTTCATTAAGGGTCTATTACTGTTTGGAGCATCTTTTGTATACTTTGTGTTGTAACCTCTTTTTAGGCCTTATTTTGCATACAATTTTGAGCATACTTGTATACTGTTTTGGGTCTGATCATAAACTTTAAAAAGTCATGTTTTAGGTCTCTATTCAACTTTGTTGGAGGACCTTCATCTGTTTGAGGCCAGCATATATCAGTTGCTTCTTTGTCTCCATTTTGGCCCATTTCTTGCATAGGAATTTTTCCATACTTGTGTATGTTTTTGTGGCTTGACATAAACTGTAAAACATTATATTTTGGGCCCCTCTTCAACATTGTAGAAGGGACCTTCTCTGTTTAGAGCCAGAATCTGTTAGTTGTTTCATTATCTTGCTTTCGGGGCCATTTTTGTATGCTAGTTTAGCCCTATTTGTTCCCACTGTTTGGCCTTGCTTTAAACTGTAAATATGCTTTTTTTGGGGCTTCCTTGCTTCTGTCTTTACACTTCATGTTCAAATAATGCATGCATTACATAGCTATAGGTCATTCCGTATGCCTAATTTCATGTTTCGGGACTCATTCCATGCATCGGGTGTCATTTTGCCATGTTTCGGGGCTGTTTTGCATCACTTATTGCCTCTGAAATTTGCATGCTAGTATGCCATATTCCATGTTTTTCCATGTCTTGTTAGAGTGGCATTTGGTGCCTTAGGGTCGGTCCTCGGTTTGCGTGCATGCGTGCACGCATTTCGAGTTGTCTCATTTCCATCTAATGGCCTCTTATGTGAGTGTGGCTGAGGTCCACTTGTGTTAGTATAAGTCCATATCGCATTGTGTATGCCATTTCATTCCATAGCATTGCGTATGCTAGGATTGTATGTTAGCGCATTGTGTATGACATGTTACCTCGTGCATCGTGTATGCCATTTCATAGCATGTTACATGTTTGGATGTATCTTAGTTGCATTTCATGCATGTCATGCATATTGCATTGTGTTCGGGATAGGGGTTAGCCCGAGCACGGAAAACGAGGGGCGTTTCGTACTTCGAGTGACGGAACGTGTCTTAATTCCAAGTCACCGGCACTCCGGATTATCCATGATGGAGTCAGGTTTTAGTTGAGTTTTCATATGCATTCATTCAATATTGAGTTGTGCAATTTGATTCCTCGGCCATTATGCATCGATATGCGTGATTGGTGGCACGAGGATCGAGGCATGCATACATTTGTGAAAATACATTGCCACGCCCCTTTCCTGCTCTCTGTTGCAGCAAATCAAGAATCAGCAGTCTTCCGAGGCTTGGCTTGCTTTCCAAAAACCATTGCAAAACAGAGGCTAATTGGGGCATCACAGTGGATTTCCGCGCGAAGGCAACCCGAACATGCATCATTCATCATCTGAAGAAGAATCAAGGCAGTCCCTGGCTTGCATACCAGTTTATTATTTTCTTAGTTAATTTGATAATTAATTAGGATTTTTGTATATATTTGGACTGTATTATTTGGACTGTATATTTATTTAGACCCTCTGCGCGAGGGCAATGTTGTAATAAGTGTGCGTGAGTGTGGTGTATGTCTTCTAACCCCACGTCTTTCTTCCCTTTTATTTACCAGCTTATAATGGTTAGATTAGGGCATGTTTCAATTAGCATACAGTATGATAGCATGTTTGCATTCATTCATCTGTTTTGCATGCACCAAGCTCGGCGCATCATACTAACTGCATTTGTATTTCAATTCTAAGTTGAATACATGTTAGCTGTAACATTCTATACGCCATGTTTAGAATAGCCGAGCCTGCTATAGTTGTATTTTTGCATGTGTTGCATTAGACATTTCTGTATACTTAGGAACCATGCATGGATTTCTAATCAGTTTCTGTTTTGGCTTGGAGTACTCGGTGAGTTTTATGCTTTAGCATCCTTGCATGCGTGTGAGTGTTGCCATGAATAGCATGCTTACCATGAGGCTAACTGCTTATGTGATATAACTGCCTTGAATGCCTGTGGGTGAAGGTTGGGTTATTTGGATTGGAGCAATTCATCAAATGTTTGTTTTAAGCCCACTAGACAGTGGCAAAATCACATTTTCTAAATCAACCCGAGGGTGGCAAAATCTGCATTTCAAGCCTACTTGCGAGTAGCAAACCATTTTCACAAACAAACATGAAGTGTTTTGTTCTAATTCAGACGATTCAGTCTATACTTGTATGTTGTGCGCATCACATAGTAACCTAGGCTAATAACTGGAATAAGAACACACAATGTTTTCAAAAATAGATATCATGGTTAGTAAATGCCGATCTTTGATCGGGCGAGCGGCGGTGCTCACGAAGTGACCTTCCCCAATCGTACCCAAGTTCTTGAGCCGAGGCAACTTTGGTGATGACGGACACGTGGCCTTAGGCAAACGAGTCAGGGTTTCCTAAATTTCCCAAAAATAAAATATTTAGGTGGCGACTCTATATCTGGCAAAGCAGTCCATGTTTGGCACTTCTTTCAAAAATCTGTTTTCTCAAAACGATTTGCCAGATTTGGACTCTTTGGTTCAAGATTAAGAACCGTGACACAAAATCGAGTCCGAACTATAGCGAGGTCTCCCCCGCAGGCCTGTCTACAGTTTCTGGCGACTCTGCTAGGGAATTAGAGAACTTGACTTGAACTCATGATATCTTGTTTTGACTACACTTGTGTGTTTCTTTGCATTGCATTTGCATTGGTGCGCCTAGGACACCGTGTTTGCCAACTGCTATTCTTGAACAGTTTGCCGGAGGCTTGTCTTGTCAAGGCATGACCATAAGGCTGACCGGTTATGGGCTCTGCCAGTATGAGAACACAAACCCTGGTTTTACCGGGGCACCCTTTTCGACAATTCGACCTAGTGCATATTTGGAACCATAGTGACCATTCCAAACTATGACAGGTTGCTTACCCGTTTATATGTTGTTTGAAACCGCTGTGTGCGTAGTGAAACCCTAGCTCCTGACAAAATAGGACAGGGAAACCCTACCCCAACATAGGGGTGTTTTGGCTCTCACTTATCTGCTATGTGCTTTTAGAGTGCGTCTCTACAGGAATGCATGTATCAGTTTACAAGTTTGGGCACCAGGCCTGCGGACACCAATTTAGTATTTTGGGTATCAAGCCTGAGGGCATTAGTATTTGGGGAATCAGTTTTACCCGAGGGTATCAAATTTGAGGCAGAATTCTGAGCAGAATTCAGTAGAGAGCACACTCATTCAACTTTGTTCGTATCTGTTCTGGTGAAATCAGGCTGAGATGCTGCATGTTTTCTCTTTTGCTAGGTAGTCTGGGAACCATAGCTTCAGAGGGCTCCAATATCCCCCGGGTACATCGAACTTGTGTTGATAGACTTTGTCGGGTCAGAGATTCAGTTCAAGGGCAATCATTGTTCCTTTACCAGAGGCAAGGTGAAGAGGGCGGTCGAGCCTGAGATCACCGATTCAGCAGTTACCAGATCAGTGGCCCTTATCCACTCCACCAGTGAACAGTCAGGCTGAGGTCTCAGTTTCTACTGCAGGGATAGATATACCAGTCAGTCAGATGGATCAGCAGAACACGTCAGGGATGGAGGCAATGATGCGTCAGATGCAAGAAAGTATGAAGCTCATGCAGGAGGACGCTGTCCGCCAAGCGGAATTTTCCAAGTAGCAGGTTGCAATCATGGCTCAGCAAGCCGAGCTCATCACTAGGTTGCAACAACAGAACGGAGCATCTGCTTCGCATCAAGCTCCTCCACCACCAGGGGTTCAGACACTCGAGGAAACACCCAATGTCCAGGAAGGTACGGACATTCCGGTAGGGCCGGCTCCGCCCCCAATTTTACCCCAGCTGTCCAAAACACCTACCAATCTACCGGACTCTCCCTTCGAGTTCGAGGTCAACCCTAAAGCATTAAAGTTGGGCAAGCTTGAAAAGTTGTTCAAGAAATCCCAGGGGGTAAAGTCCATCTCGGACATTGAGGACGGGTACACCGACGCAGCTGTAACTCTACCGGACAGGTTCAAGATGCCTCACATCGACCGTTTTGACGGGTCAGGAGATCCCATGGTCCACCTGAGTTTGTTTTCAGATGTTCTGCGCCCGATGGGCTTGACAAGATTACAGAAGCTCTCCCTTTTTGGTAGGACCCTGTCGGGTATTGCGGCCATCTGGTACGCCAAATTGGAGGATTTAGTGAAACGAAGCTGGGAAGAGATGGCCGAGGCCTTCGTCGCACAATATTCATACAATACCCAAATTGAGATTACGACCCGTGATCTTGAGACGACGAGGTATGAACCTAAGGAGAGCTTCTCAGAATTCATGGCCCGCTGGAGGGCCAAGGCCTCAACGATGACCATTAGGCCAACGGATAAGGATCAGATACGGATGGTTGTACGCAACCTCCAGCCCAAACTAATGCAGAAAATGATCGTGCTTCCCTTCCCTACCTTTTCTGATTTGCATGAGATGGGGGTACAAATTGAGGATGCTATGAAACAAGGCTTGATTGACAGTGACAGGGAGCAACCCAGGAGGACCTTCAACCACAACGCAAATACAGGTATAAGCAGTGCTGAAAATGCCAAAGCTTCAGACGTGGGCATGGTTGCCACCACCACACAAAAAACAGCCACCTTATTCACCGGTGTGTCCGGAGCTAGCTCGCAAATATCCAAAAACCCACCTCAGAGCCAAAGGGTGTTTACTCCACTATACATGCCCCTATCCAAAGCTTTGGGGGGTTTTGATCAAGAAAGGGCATCTGAAGCCCCTGGAGCCGCAACCACTACCAAAGAACCTCCCTCTCTCACACAACCCAGCCGACTACTGTGCCTTCCATCAGCGAGTTGGCCATGACACTGACATGTGCTTTCGTCTTCGCCACAAAATACATGATCTGATCGACAACAGAGTTATCCCCGCACCAGGTCCTGCAAAGTCTATCGGCACTTGATCAGTGAACTTGTGGGGGATAATATGATGTGATCGGGGGATGAACCACCTGCGGGCGACACTCGATTAACTCCAAATATGGTGGATGGCATACACTGTTTTGAGCACATTCGCGAATGTTGTTAATTCATACTTTCTGACTTGGGTATTGGGTCAGTCTTATTGTTTTGTTTTGAGTCTGTCTTTTGTTTTGAGTCAGTCTCTTTTGTTTTAGGTTTGTCTTGTTGTGTTGAGTCAGTCCTGTTGTATAGGAGTCGGGTGATTCCGGGGGGGGGGGGTGTTACCTCGGGCGTCACCATTTTATTTCGCGTTTGTCTTTTCGTTTTGTCTTGAGTCTGTTTCTGCCAGGGAGCCAGTTATGCCAACAGATTTTGAATGAACAGCAGTGATTTTCACATCCTTGTGTTCACTTCTGCCTTGTGCCAGTTATGTCGGAGGTTCTGAATGAGGTGACAGTATTTGACTAAGAACTCTATCTTTTCTGTGCCTTGAAGTCATTGTAATGACCTAAGTTTTTCAAAACTTTTTGAACACTGCGGTGAAAAATGAAGGGGAAGGAATTCCTCGGGATTTGCAAAAATTTGATCAATTGAGAGAAAGAGAGGCGTGCTAAGCACTTAATGAATGAAATCATGCTTGTTAGCGTGAGTACTGAGAAAGACCCTGGCTTGATCCAGACTGGTTTCACACTATCTTCAGCGTGAGCAGTTTGTCGCTTTCTTAAAAATTTTCAAAAACAAAATGTTTTGCGCTGTCCAGCGAAGACCTGTGTGGAATCGCTCTTGAGATTGTGCAGCCTAGGATCGCTCTCAGCCTCGAGACTCAACCTCTTTGCTTCCAAACCTTGAACTTGAATTCAGAATGTTCAACGGTCAACTACAATATGAGGCCTGTGTGGCCAGATTTGAAGCAGCCCTCGAACAAGAGGCCTGGAAAGTCGGATCAAGAAGATCAGAAGAAGCTTGCAAAGCTAGAACAGAAGTACCCTTCGAACTAGGGGCAAAGATGTCAGATGTGCTCGAAGAGTCGAAGATAAATCCTTCTACAAGTCAATATAGCAGTTATTCTCCTGGATACGGATGGCTTCGAGATCTTAAAACCATTCAACATGGACCAAGCTACACTTTTACCCTTTGAGAGGCTTGCTGGGCTGAAAACCCGGAAGGGTGACCCAGGCAAAAGTTAGAGCAAGAAAAAGAACAAAAAAAAGAAAAAGAAAAAAATGCAAAAAAATGAAGAAAAAGAAATGAAATGAGAAAAATGAAGAAAAGTTAAAAAAAAAAAAAAACTCGCAAGGTCGAAAACTTGCAACGGGCGCCTTGGCAAAAGTTAGAGCCTAAAAAGTGAGGGTTAATACCCGAGTGTACCTTAACCCTGAACTACGTAAGGCTTGATTCCCATGTTTGGGATACGTAGGCAACTTCATTGTGAAGTCTAGCCATGAACGCTTCCAATTTGATTGTGTCCATGCGATGGTTCTAGTCATCTTTGCCTTCTTTGTATCCGAGGATTTGGTTGCGTTCGTTACTCTGAGGGCTGACTATTCAATGCGCTGCGGTGCCATTCAAACAAGAGGCAACTTTCCGTTGCTATTCAATACGCTGCGGTGTCATTCAAACAAGGGGCAACTTTCCGTTTCCATTCAAATGCGCCGCGGTGCCGTTCAAACAAGGGGCAACTTTCCGTTGCCATGCGGTTCTCTTCAAGCACGAGGCAGTTTTCCTTTGGATCCAAGGTTGTGCGTCTCAAGAGTAGGTTCTGTGCTTGTTAAGCATTGGCCGTTTGCAAAAATAGTTTTTGAGAATTTTTACTAAGGTTGACTAATTCTCTCGAAAATTGATCTATCTTTTCCAAAAACTGGACCATTTCTTGGACCCTAAAAAAGGAAAATTTTCAGTGCTCATAGCCTAACTTGCATGATTTTGAATCAGAAAATTGAACAAGCATGTTAATCTGACTCTCATTTTGGTCAAAATTGTCTTAGTAGAAAGCCAAAAACAAAAAATGGTCGAAATGATGAACTAGGGGCACAGTTGAGTCAGGTGTTTTGTCCTTACCCCATTGCCACAATACTTGCCAAGAAGGGCACTCTACCTGCTAGAAAAGGGCACAACTGAAGTTAACAGCAAAAGGGCTGAAAACTCTCTCACCTTCCGAGCAACGAGGTATCAAGCCAAGTGCAAAGCACGAACTGTAATGGATCAAGATATTCCACTCCCTCATCTGGACAGATCTGATCACGTTCAAACTCCCTAACAAAGCATCGTCAACCGATATCAGTTGCAGATTTGCTACACATCCAGTTGTAGCACAGCCCCTCTGTGGGAGAAACTCACTAGCTGCATGCTAGGGGCAAGAGCCCATAACTTTCTGTTTATCCATCAACCACCTAGGGAAGGGATTTAAAATGAGAGATTGAATAATAGAGAGATGTGAGTTAAGAGAAAAAGTGAGAAAAGGGCTTTTTCGTGAAAAACAAAGCTTGAGGGCCGAGTGATGTGAGAATCATAACTGAGAAAGGGTGGGAAACACTACCCGGTGAAACAGGCTCCCTGTGCACGCCTGAGTGTCGTGTCTTTTTGTTTTATCTCGATTCTTGTTTTGAGTCGTTTCGAGTGTTACTCGATGTGTCTAGGTTGTGTGCCTTTTATTTCCTTGTTGAGTCGTTTTGCTGTGTTCAGTCGTAGGCCCAATACCTGGTCGAAAACTCATCTTTCAATTTCAAAAAAATCAATCTTGTGCTCAAAGTGCTGTGCCATTCTCTACGTTTGTGCAAAAAAGGAATTTGTTCTTTCGAAAACTGCAGGGTTCAACCCAGGTCATGTGAGAACAGTAAAACCAGGACCTATCTAAAGCTATATGGGTTCCGGACTGCAAAGCATAAAGAAAAAGCAGAAAATGTCGGGCATTTGAGTTTGTTCCAACTTCAGTAAGCTCCGAGATCGCATTTCGTATGCACTTCGTCAAGTCTTGTCAATGCTCCGAAGTATGAGTGTGCCTCTACCCCAAGCTCAAGATTAAGTTTGCCTCAAGCCAGAATGGCAATCAGAAATGCTCTCTCTGAGTACCAGCCCCTGCCAGATGCATCTTGACTGTGTTTGCAATGAGTTCCTAGACTGTGTTTGCAATGAGTTCCTAAGAGACCAACTGTGACAGTGGAAACTAGAGTTCGAATGGCTTTTGCCTAGAACGCAAAGGTTCAGGATTTCCGAGACTAAAGTCTGGTTTGAATACCCAGGGGTTTATCCTCGACTTGAAATCTGTATGGCAGCCCCATAGATTGAGATAGCATGTGAATGCGCCTCAATTCTGGATACTGAATCAACCTAGTCTGTCACCCCGTTGGAGAATAGGGAAAGTTGTGAACATGGCCAGGAAGGAGACGTAGAACTGCCGTTTGGAAGTACAATCGAGAAAGTGCAAGAAGAACCCACTCTTTTTAGCCCAAAATGTTTCTGCGGAACTTTCAAATCATGTCTTCGATGTGTAGCTCATCGTCAGTCGGCGCGCACGAGGTGTATCCTTTTTGGAATGAATCGTGACCCCTCCAAGAGGTAAATCGGAGGTTGCGTTTGGAGTTTGGTCTCCTTAAGGCTTGTATTCCCTTATTCGGCGTTTTGTTTCAAATATGCATTGTGATGCACGTTCCAACTGCATTGTTATGCACCCACTTCCACTTGCATTGTGATGCACGTTCCAACTGCATTGTTATGCATGTCCCACGGGCGTTGTCACGTGCGTTCCACCGGCATTGTCATACTCATTCGTTGCATTGTTATGCACAGCTATCTAGCATTGTTATGCTCATTCGTTGCATTGTCATGCACATCTATCTAGCATTGTTATGCTCATTCGTTGCATTGATAGGCACATCTATCTCGCATTGTTATGCACCTTTTTCACTTGCATTGTTATGCACACTCTACCTGCATTGTTATGCATATCTACCTGCATGGTTATGCACATCTATCTAGCATTGTTATGCTCATTCATTGCATTGTTATGCACATCTACCTGCATGGCTATGCACCTTTTCACTTACATTGTTGATCTTTCCTCTCTTGCGTGTGATACGCTGAGAGATGATCTTTTCCTCTCTTGCATGTGATATGCTGAGAGGTTTGCCTTTCTTCTCTTGCGTGTGATACGCTGAGAAATCTACCTTTTCCTCTCTTGCGTGTCATACTGTTGAGATGATCTTTCCTCTCTTGCATGTGATATCTTTGAGAGGTCGACTTTCTTCTCTTGCGTGTGATACGCTGAGAAATCTACCTTTTCCTCTCTTGCATGTGATGTGCTGAGAGGTCTACCTTTCTTCTTTTGCGTGTGATACGCTGAGAAATCTACCTTTTCCTCTCTTGCGTGTGATACGCTGAGAGATGATCTTTTCCTCTCTTGCATGTGATGTGCTAAGAGGTCTGCCTTTCTTCTCTTGCGTGTGATACACTGAGAAATCTACCTTTTCCTCTCTTGCGTGTGATACGCTGAGAGATGATCTTTTCCTCTCGTGCATGTGATATGCTGAGAGGTCTGCCTTACTTCTCTTGCGCGTGATACGCTGAGAAATCTACATTTTCCTCTCTCGCGTGTGATACGCTGAGAGATGATCTTCTCCTCTCTTGCATGTGATATGCTGAGAGGTTTGGCATTTCTTCTCTTGCGTGTGATATGCTAAGAAAGTTACCTTTCCTCTCTTGCGTGTGATACGCTGAGAGGTTTACCTTTTTCCCCTCTTGTGTGTGATACGCGGAGAGATATTGTGTGTGAGACTCCGGGTACTCTCGGTAGTCACTTTTAGCCTTCTCTGCGTGAGACGTAATGAGAATTGCATAATTCTCTTACATCCTTTCTGCATGAAATATAGTTGTTGCTTTGCATTTTTGCTTAAAACTGTTGCATCTATTGTGAATATGTGCTTCATTACAGCTTGCTGCATTTGCATGATCGCGAGTTATGTTCGGCTTCCTGCATTGTCAGTTGCATTTTGCCCTTGCCTTCGGGCGCATATCTTTATCTGTAGCTTGTATGCTTTGTCTAAGTCTTCGGCCTTGTCAAACATGGGTCGTCTCTGGGTTTTGACACTCACTCCCGTCATTGTTATGACTTCCCAGTTCTGTCAAAGAGGGGCAACTGTAGACACCCCATTTTGACCGACCTTAAGACTCAGACATCACCGATTGAGCGCTTGGTGATATTGCATATCGTGCTCGTTCAGAGGTTCCAGAGTCTCAGCTGCGAGCCTTGTCCCCGGACTTCCGGACTCTTTTGTGCCTTACCTCGGTTTGCGAACCAGGCTCTGTTTTCTCCGTTTTCTCTTCCCAAAGGGAGGGAGAGGTCTCGTAGACCATCTCTCAGTGGCCGTAGGCTACGTTTTGTGGTCGTAGGCCATTTTCCCCATTTGGAGCCCGGTTCCCAGTTTTTCAGAGTTGCCGGCTGTGTGCCTCGGTTCGGGACCGCTTAACCACCTCCGTTTGCTCCAGTTTTTGGTACATACCTTATTTCCTCCCTTTTGAGGGACACTTTGGTCTGAGAGACCGACTTCGTGGTCGGACACCACTTTCGGTGCCTAACAGCCCACTTTCGGGGCCCCGAACTGCGTGTTTTGGCTCCCAAACCTTCATTCTGCATTTTTGGGCTCTGACCCGAACTTAAAATAGTCATATTTTGAGGTCCTTTTCATGTTTTATTAAGGACCTTTTGCTGTTTGAGATCTCCTCCTATCTCTTGCTTCTTTAATGCTCTTTTAGGCCTATTTTTGCACGGTATTTTAGGCTTACTTGTGAGCTGTTTCGGACTTAGTCATAAACTACAAAGTGTTTTTTTTTTGAGCCCCTCTTCAACTTTGTTGAAGAGCTCTCGGCCGTTTGGGACCAGAAGCTACCACTTGCCTTTATATCTCACTTTTTGGCCTTTTTGGGGGGAAATTTGAATTTCATTCCCCCCCCCCATTTTTCCCCCTCTTTTCCACCCTTTTCTATCTATATAACAGACCCCCCAGCTACGTTTTAGGGGTTAGAAAATTTTGTGGTGGAGCTCTAACATTAAATCTGTCTCTCTCTACATTCTAACCATCAAAACCCTTTGATTCCTACACCATTTTTACACACCAACTCATAGCACAAGACCTCCATTCTCCATTCCAGCACTTTAGGACTCTTTTGAAGAGGTTGAAAGCTTAGATTTTGGACCAAGAGTTGATGAAAGACTAGTCTTCAAGGGTGAGTCTCATTTTCCCTCTTTTTGCTCTTTTCTTGGTCTATATTTTAGCTCCTTATGCTTGCATATTTGGGCTCCGACCCTAACTGGAGATAGGCTTGTTTTGAGCTAGTTTTCATGTTTCCTTAAGGGTCTCTCACTGTTTGAGGCCCCCATTTTTCACTTTCTTCATTATCCCTCTTGTATACCTATTTCTTGTGTAACATTTTAGGCCTGTGTATAGTCTGTTTTGAAGCATGATGTAAACTGTAAATAGGCTTATTTTGAGCCCTTATTCAACATTGTAGAAGGACTCATCATCGTTTGAATCCTCCATGTGCCACTTGCTTTGATATCCATCTTTTGGTCCCATTTTTGCATGATTTATTAGCCTATTGTGCTTCTATTTTTGGACTTTGGTCCAAACTGAAAAGGGTCTTATTTTGACCCCCTCTTCATGTTTCATTAAGGGTCTATTACTTTTTGGAGCATCTTCTGTATACTTTGTGTTGTAACCTCTTTTTAGGCCTTATTTTGCATAGCATTTTGAGCATACTTGTATACTGTTTTGGATCTGATCATAAGCTGTAAAAAGTCATGTTTTAGGTCTCTCTTCAACTTTGTTGGAGGACCTTCATCTGTTTGAGGCCAGCATGTATCAGTTGCTTCTTTGTCTCCATTTTGGCCCATTTCTTGCATAGGAAATTTTCCACACTTGTGTCTGTTTTTGTGGCTTGACATAAACTGTAAAACATCATATTTTGGGCCTCTCTTCAACATTTTAGAAGGGCCCTTCTCTGTTTAGGGCCAGCATTTGTTAGTTGGTTCATTATCTTGCTTTCGGAGCCATTTTTGTATGCTAGTTTAGCCCTATTTGTGCCCACTGTTTGGCCTTGCTTTAAACTGTAAATATGCTTTTTTTGGGGCTTCCTTGCTTCTGTCTTTACACTTCATGTTCAAATAATGCATGCATTGCATAGATATAGGTCATTCCGTATGCCTAATTTCATGTTTCGGGACTCGTTCCATGCATCGGGTGTCATTTTGCCATGTTTCGGGGCTGTTTTGCATCACTTATTGCCTCTGAAATTTGCATGCTAGTATGCCATATTCCATGTTTTGCCATGTCTTGTTAGAGTGGCATTTGGTGCCTTAGGGTCGGTCCTCGGTTTGCGTGCATGCGTGCACGCATTTTGAGTTGTCTTATTTCCATCTAATGGCCTCTTATGTGAGTGTGGCTGAGGTCCACTTGTGTTAGTATAAGTCCATATCGCATTGTGTATGCCATTTCATTTCATAGCGTTGCGTATGCTAGGATTGTATGTTAGTGCATTGTGTATGACATGTTACCTCGTGCATCGTGTATGCCATTTCATAGTATGTTGCATGTTAGGATGTATCTTAGTTGCATTTCATGCATGTCATGCATATTGCATTGTGTTCGGGATAAGGGTTAGCCCGAGTGCGGAAACAGTGGCGTTTACCGAATGAATGACGGAACGTGTCTCAATTCCCAGTCACCGACACTCCGGATTATCCATGATGGAGTTAGGTTTTAGTTGAGTTTTCATATGCATTCATTCAATATTGAGTTGTGCAATTTGATTCCTCGGCCATCATGCATCGATATGAGTGATTGGTGGCACGAGGATCGAGGCATGCATACATTTGTGAAAATACATTGCCATGCCTCTTTCCTGCTCTCTGTTGCAGCAAATCAAGAATCAGCAGTCTTCCGAGACTTGGCTTGCTTTCCAAAAACCATTGCAAAACAGAGGCTAATTGGGGCATCACAGTGGATTTCCGCGCGAAGGCAACCCGAACATGCATCATTCATCATCTGAAGAAGAATCACGGTAGTCCCTGGCTTACATGCCAGTTTATTATTTTCTTAGTTAATTTGATAATTAATTAGGATTTTTGTACATATTTGGACTGTATATTTATTCGGACCCTCTGTGCGAGGGCAATGTTGTAATAAGTGTGCGTGAGTGTGGTGTATGTCTTCCAACCCCACGTCTTTCTTCCCTTTTATTTACCAGCTTATGATGGTTAGATTAGGGCATGTTTCAATTAGCATACAATATGATAGCATGTTTGCATTCATTCATCTGTTTTGCATGCATCGGGCTCGGTGCATCATACTAACTGCATTTGTATTTCAATTCTAAGTTGAATACATGTTAGCTGTAGCATTCCATACGCCATGTTTAGAATAGCCGAGCCTGCTATAGTTGCATTTTTGCAAGTGTTGCATTAGGCATTTCTATATACTTAGGAACCATGCATGGATTTCTGATCAGTTTCTGTTTTGGCTTGGAGTACTCGGTGAGTTTTATGCTTTAGCATCCTTGCATGCGTGTGAGTGTTGCCATGAATAGCATGCTTACCATGAGGCTAACTGCTTATGTGATATAATTGCCTTGAATGCCTGTGGGTGAAGGTTGGGTTATTTGGATTGGAGCAATTCATCAAATGTTTGTTTTAAGCCCACTAGACAGTGGCAAAATCACGTTTTCTAGGCCCACCCGAGGGTGGCAAAATCCGCATTTTAAGCCTACTTGCGAGTAGCAAACCATTTTCACAAACAAACATGAAGTGTTTTGTTCCAATTCAGACGATTCAGTCTATACTTATATGTTGTGCGCATCACATAGTAACCTAGGCTAATAACTAGAATAAGAACACACAATGTTTTCAAAAATAGATATCATGGTTAGTAGAGGCCGATCTTTGATCGGGCGAGCGGGGGTGCTCACGAAGTGACCTTCCCCAATCGTACCCAAGTTTCCGAGCCGAGGCAACTTTGGTGATGACGGACACGTGGCCTTAGGCAAACGAGTCAGGGTTTCCTAAATTTCCCAAAAATAAAATATTTAGGTAGCGACTCTGTATCTGGCAAAGCAGTCCATGTTTGGCACTTCTTTCAAAAATCTGTTTTCTCAAAACGATTTGCCAGATTTGGACTCTTTGGTTCAAGATTAAGAACCGTGACACAAAATTGAGTCCGAACTGTAGCGAGGTCTCCCCCGCGGGCCTGTCTATAGTGGCATATTGGTCTTGCTTTTACTGGAGCTTGTCATTGCTGATCTGTTCTGGTTTTGATGTTCTGCACTAACATATTGTTGCTTGATCTGTTATCTGTCTCTGTCATTTTGTGGATTATTAAGAGTTGTGGTGGTGGTGTTCAGATTTTCCTGTTTCTTTGGTTGGTCGCTCACCAACCTTGGGGATGCTAGCAAATGATAGGATGAGCTTTTTGGTGCCAACATAGTTGGGATGATTTAGCTCATCGTGATGCTTTTGCACTTTCCTTTCTTTATTAATGTATTTTGTTTTGTACCTTGTACTTTGCTCTTACGTCAATGAAGTTTCTTTTTTTGCCAATCAAAAAAAAAAAAAAAGAAAAATAAAAAAGAAAGGGCTTTTCATTTTTTGGATGTGCCCCAACAGGTAGGCTAAGATAATTAATTAGAAGCTTATTATTGAGGCAGTTAAATTTTGTAGCAAAGTCCTTAATCACATCATCACTCGCACCAACCCCACACACCATACTTTTATGAAAATTTATTTTTAGACTAGACATTGCCTCAAAACATCTTAGAATTCTCTTAATGTTCACAATTTCCTCCCATTGAGCCTCACAAAAAATGATACTATTATTTGTAAATTGCAAATGAGAAAATTTCAAATCATTACGCCCTACACTTGAATTTTTTGATTTTTTTTTTTTTTTTTTTAAAAAAACTTTTTAGATTTTTTTTCACTAGGTGAACAGAGAAAAAAAAATTTCTTATAAAAAAAATCACTAAAAAAAAAATCGACTCTTTTAGCTGGATGTCAAATAAGGACTAAGGGGTGGTTTGAGTATTGGCTATTTTAATATTTTTTTTTTATTTTTTTCAAGAAACATGTGAAAAAAAAAAAACGTAAAGAGAAGTGATTAACTTTTTGTAACGAATTTTTGATTTTGGGGATATTTTATTGAGTTGCCAAATGATTGTTTTGGGAATATAGTTATTTTAATTGGCTTTTAGACATTTTACAAAAAGATGTTCATAAAAATAGAGAAAAAAATGTTACAATTTTTTTTATAGTGACTTTTGACTATTTTAACCTATTGCCAAATAAGTTTATTTTATATTTTTGTTTTATGCCAATGAGACAATCATTCTTCAGTGGTGAAATAAATTTTATGTTGCTTTGGCCACCATTATACCAAAAAAATTATGAAAACTTACAATTTTTTTTTTTATTTAGATGAAAAATATAATAATCAAGAATGTTGATCACTGAAGAATAACTGATCACCAACCTTACCAAGATTGGATATGAGTTTTATATTTTCATATCTACTTCATTGTCATTCCTAATCACAAAATTCTTTTAATCACATAATTTTTTCTTTAAACGAGTAATTATACAAAAATAATTTAGTACACGGATTTCCTTTTTTTGTTTAAGCAACTTAATTTGAAACAAATATTAACCATTTTTAGATAGGGAACAAATATTAAATATAAATTAGACTTTCCTAACTTATATTATAATTTTCTTATTATAGATATGTCTAATGCTTTATTTGATTTAAATGTATATAAATTTCTTTCTATAAAAAATTTGAAAACTTTATTAGAAAATCAAGTAGTTGTATTGTATCCCAATTAATTCATAATATATTCTTATCAAAAATATTAGAGATCTCAAAATTCTACCAAATGTCTCACATGTGTGAGTCCTATACCCATGTGAGACATTTGGTAGAATTTTTTGGATCTCTAGCATTATTCATTATTCTTGTATTCTAATAAGTTTTATTATTTTAGACATTTGATCCACCAAATCTTAATTTTCATATTTAAGGTAATTTATGGATAATTTTATTCTTATAAATATTTTTTTTTGAAAGCTTAGCAACTTGATGTGCATTATTTTGTATATTTTAAATGCTTTATAATGTAAAAATTTATATTAAATAAATTTGACAGTGTGAATGTTCACGTCATGAAGCATTCACACTATTAATGTGAACGTTAATGTGCGTTTCATCCTATTATTATTAGGGATATTTTGATAATTATGTTATTCATATGACTTATTGAAATATAAGAAAATAATTTATACTAAGTAGAATACAAATAAGTGAAGAGATTTATGAATAAATGGCAAAATTAATTATTTTGTAATTAATATTTCCTACTTGAAAATCTATTGTCTTTGTCGTTGAATGTATTTAATAAGGTAAATGCTCATGATACTTAGTTTTTAAATTTTATTTAAACAATTTTAATCTAAAAAAGGATATGTAATTGATAAATATTAAATAAATGTAATTTTAGATTTTCAATTCTACCAAGAAATTGCTATTGAAAATTTTGAACGTGTTCAAAGATTAGTATACAAATATTTTAATTCTAAAATTTTAATAATAAAAAAATTTAATACTTATTTTTAATTACATGATACAATATGCTTAAATATTTGTTCTTAATTGTAATATCTGATATACTTTTCAAATAATATGATTTCATATAAAAATAAAAGTGAAAAGTAGTAACTGTATAGCACTTTTAAGTCCTTTATAATATAATATAAATTTAAAAAATAAAATAAAATGAACATAAATCAATTTAAAAATTTTGCTTTGAAACAAATTTGGGACAATTACAAAAAACACCCAAGGGTTTTACTCTTATAACAAAATAAGGTCTGAATTTTTAATTTTATCAATTTAAACTTTAACATTTTGATTTCTTTTCAATTTAAATTATTTGTCTATTTTTATTAACTAAAACAGACGAAAAAAATAGTATTTTATTATATTCAATGTAGGCATATATTAAATGTCTAAAATACACATTTTCATTAAGTTTAATGACTACAATACCTATTTTTCTATCAATTTTACTTAACGAAAATAGACAAATGATTCAAATTGAAAGCAAATTAAAAGATCAGGATTTATATTGACAAAATTAAAAATTAAGGGTTTATTTTGTTACAAAGGTTAAATCCTTTTTTTTTTTTTTTTCCCCAACAAATTTTATCCACAAGTCCAATGCAAGAGTTAGATTTCAAATTTTATTAAAATCATAGATATCGTTGACAAAAATTTGATCTAATTAAATGGTTATCAATATTTGATTAACATGATTTTTTTATAGAGATAAAATACTTAACGAATCATAAACATTGAAATGTTTGGATCACCGATATACACTTATTGTGCAGCTCCCAAAGTTTGTATTTCTTTGATGAACAATAACAAGAAATACAGTTCAATAACAAGTGCAACTATTTTTTGTCAATGAGTTGAGGTTTGTTTTAAAGGATTGGAAATTAATGAGACAAGTTCAATAACAAGAAGACAGTTTGTATTCTTGAAAATTATATTTCTTTGAAGACAGTTTGTATTCTTGAAAATTGTATTTCTTGTTATTGATTTGTCATGGGTTCGGTGTTGAATTTGGTTCGATAGGGTTAGGTGTTTAATTTTGAGTATTGTTTTCATGAGGGTGAGTGTTTCATTTCAATTTGTATCTATTATAGTAATTTTAATTAAAATTATAATTATCATTAAAAAAAATATCAACAAACAGGAGTCCTTAGAGAAAAGATAAGGGCTATTAGTGATGCGCCAATTAGTTTAGCGAAGCCAAAAGTATTCTCTCTCTCTCTCTCCCTCTCTCTCCATATTTTGGGAGACTCTAGATTCTTATATTATCAGTGAAGATTAGAATCAATAATATAGTGGGAGTTTTCTTAAGTGTGCAAGTGCACACCATGTGCCACTTACACAAAAAATGTAAGTGTAAGGTGTAAGTATAAGTATAAGGTGTAAGTGTAAGGTGTAAGGTGTAAGTGGGTTGCATATGGTGTGCAACCTCAAAAAAGGTGTAAGTGTAAGGTTTAATTTTTCACAAAAGGTGTAAGTGTAAGGTGTAAGTGTAAGGTATAAGGTGTAAGGTGTAAGTTGCACACCATAACCAAACCCTATGGTGAGGTCATTTTGTTGTTTCTTGTAAATGCTTTTACTCTTCCATCTAGATGGTCACATGGGAAGCGTGCATCTTCAATTGTTTCAACGAATGTAATTAAAGAATCGAAGTTATGTTTTGTAACTTTGTACACGAAATTTTTTTATTTTTGGATGGATTATATGTGGAATGATATAAAGTGTATCCAAATGTCCCTTTCACATGTTTTCAACACAAAAGAATCAAACACATGATTGATGATTGTACTAAAAAATTAAAATACCTAAATGTTATTTTGTGGAATCAGTGAAAAATGGGAGGGAAAAATTACACAAATATGAAATAAGGTGCAACTCGAGTTAGGGTTCTCAATTCCTTTACAAGCTCCATTAAACAAAAATGGAAAGAGGAGGGTGGACACCGGTGACTCGGAAAAGAAGGCCAAGATATCAGCAGCTTCATTACAGGGGAGTAGGGTTGATCACTGTCTTTGTGGACAATCTGCCGGAATCTATGGTGCCAAGAAGTCTTTTTACTCTGTTTAGCAGTTATGGTGTGGTGAAGGACGTCTTTATTCCAAACAAAAGGAGGAAAGCTACTGGATCAAGATTTGGGTTTGTTCGTTATGACCGTTCAATAGCAACAAGGGTAGCAGTTCAGAAAGCAGACAGAATCTGGTGCGATGATAAGAGTTTGAAAGCGAGGTTAGCAGAGTTTGGAAGCAATGCTCAGTATCCAAAGAAGGAAGAGGTCAGAAAAGGTAAGAATATACAGATGGAGCAAAGGATGCACGGTAAGATTACAACAGGATGCAATGGACAGAGATCTTTTGCTGATGTAGTCCAAGGTATAAAAAAAGAAAACTCTGTGTTAACCATAAATGCACAGGAAGTTGGAAATGGATGGCTTTATGAAAGTTTAGTAATCAAGCTTAAATCTTTCTTTTCTTTTAATGCTTTCAAAGAAGAGTGCAGCAAACGAGGACTAAAGGAGGTGAGCATAAAAGATGGTGGTGGCCGTATAGCACTTCTATCCTTCAAGTCAGTGGAACATTTGAAGGATTGGAAGGGTAGATTAGAGGAATGGATATATGAGTGGTGTGAATCAATGGATGAATGGGAGAAGGGTAAAGTTATTAAACAAGAAATGTGTGTGTGGTTGGTTTGTTATGGCATTCCTTTTAATCTCTAGAATACTGTCACCTTCAAGGCGGTGGGTAATATCTGGGGAGAAGTTATCCAACAGGATGAAGCTACGAGTGCTGCGAAGTCATTTGTGTGCAGTAAAGTTTGGATTATTACTAGTAGTTGTGCTTTTATTAATCAAGTGATCTTATTAGAATGTAATTGGAAGCAGCATCCAGTAAGGGTGATTGAAGAGTTACTTTTACCGGCATGTTTAAGATCTGGAGAGTGTAGGTATCAGATCAATGAGGGTTTACTCTCAAGCTCTGGCAGTGAGAGTGACATGAATTCCAGTGTCAAAGATGGGATGGTGGTGGTAGGTAAGGAAGATGATAGCAGGACTGATGTGGCAGTTTCTAATGATGTGGTTAGTATAGTGCAAGAAACAGTTGAGGGGACTTTACACGTTTTGGAAGATAAGGTCAGGAGGGTGGTTCAACTCATGGTAAGGATGTCAGGCGCTAGCTTGGAGAATTCAAAAAATGGGGGTAATGGTCATGATGTTGTTCTGAAGAGTGTAGACGAAGTTTCAAAAAAGGTGGCTGAGCAGTCTCAATTTTCAAACACGGATGGGTTTTTGAAGAGCTTGAGTGGGCCAGATCTTGTTAGGCCCAATATTAACTTAGAAGTAGTGATTCCTAGAGCCCAAGTTGAAGTTTGTCCTATCAGGCCAGCTGGGCTCTCATTATCAAATTTGAGTGATCGTGTGGCCCGTTCACAGCTTTTTGTAGAGAGAGCCCAAGTACTTATGAAGAATGGAAAGGGTAGCTCAGTTCAGGTCAGAGGGGAAGATACTCCTAACAGTAAAGGAATATACGCATTAAGGAGGAGTAGAATAGCAAAAAGGGGTGGTAAGTCTCTTTAGAAAGGTAGAATTCTACCTAAAAGCTTCAATAGGGGTGCCATTTTCAGAGCAACTGCTACTGCAATTTCTAGCTCACAATCGGCTTTCAGTGAATCGAGCAGAAGAAAGGGCAAGTTGATGAAGGAGGCTAAAGCAACAATTCAACTTGGGAAATCACTTGGTATTGATTTTGGTGGAAAGGAGGACAATGTGTTAAAACAGATAGTTCAGTTGAAAGCCTGAGATTTGGAGAGGATTACCGATGGCCTTCGGGTAGATGATGTCTGATCAACCAATGGAGGAGCTTAGGTGTTTTGCAGATTGATTTATGAAGATAATGTCTTGGAATGTTCATGGTCTAAGTAGATCAAAGAAAATGAGCAAAATCAAGAACATCTTAAAAGAAAAAGGAGTGGATATGGTGTTAATTCAAGAAACTAAGAGAAGAAATTTAGAGGAAACCTTTATTAAATCTATTTGGCCATTTGATAAAATGGAACATATGGGTGTAGATACTGATGGCAGTGCTGGCGGCCTACTGTGTATCTGGCACCCTAGTAGATTTTAAGATTGTTGACTGTTATGGCTCTAGAAATTTTATCATTTTATCAGGTACTAGCGGTCAATCTTTTGATTGCTCTGTGGTGAATGTTTATGTTCCCAACGATGTTGGCAAAAGAAGGCAACTGTGGGAATCTTTAAAGAATCTGAAAATTTCTTACCCTAACCCTTGGTGTATGGGTGGAGATTTTAATGAAATTAGATTTCTCAGTGAAAGGAAGGGTTTCTTTAGAAGGGATAGAGGTATGAATGATTTTAATGAGCTGATTGATCAACGGAATCTTGTTAATTTGCCAATGAAGGGTAGAAGATTTACATGGTGTAATGCTCAAGATGGGAAGAGATGTAGTCGGATAGATAGATTCCTTCTGGAGAGTAGGTGGCTTGAGAAGTTCTCTTTCAAGCAGTGGGGACTGCCTAGAACAATTTTTGATCACTGTCCTGTCATAATAATGGAGGATAAGAGGAATTGAGGCCCAAAAGCTTTCAAATTTATTAATGCCTGGTTACTTCATCCTAATTTTAAATTAGTGGTGAAAAGCTCATGGGATGAAGAAGTTCAACTAGGTTGGGTTGGTTTTAGATTGATGAGAAAGCTTGCATCACTCAAAGTCAACCTCAGAAGATGGAATTCAGAGGTATTTGGTCATGTAGAGACACAACGTAAGCAAGCAGATGAGGACTTACATGCTCTAGATCTGGTGGCTAAAGCAAGATCTTTGTCAGAAATAGAAGCAAGTTCAAGGAGAGAAGTTAGAGGGCTAGTTTGGAATTTGCATAGAAGGAAGGAGAGTTTATGGCATCAAAAATCTAGAATGCTGTGGGCTAAGTGTGGCACAAGAATACAAGGTTCTTTCATATGATGGCAAGCTCTAGGCAAAGAAGAAACCTTCTTGATTCAGTTGTGGAAAATGGGGTTAGGTTGGTGGAACCAAATTCTGTGAAGCAAGCTGTTCATAGGAATTTTGAGAAATTATTCTATGAAACCTGGTGCGCCAGTGTAGATGTCCTTGAACGCCCCGGGAGGAATGAGTCCTCCGTTCCGTTCATTTTGGGCTCACTACAGTTCAGGACTCTATTTGTCACGGTTCTCAATCTGAACCAAAGAGTCCAAATCCGGCAAATCGTTTTGAGAAAACAGATTTTTGAAAGAAGTGCCAAACATGGACTGCTTTGCCAGATATAGAGTCGCCACCTAAATATTTTATTTTTGGGAAATTTAGGAAACCCTGACTCGTGCCTAAGGCCACGTGTCCGTCATCACCAAAGTTGTCTCGGCTCGGGAACTTAGGTACGATTGGGGAAGGTCACTTCGTGAGCACCCCCGCTCGCCCGATCAAAGATCGGCCTCTACTATCTATGATATCTAGTTTTGAAAACATTATGCGTTCTTATTCCAGTTATTAGCCTAGGTTTACTATGTGATGCGCACAACATACAAGTATAGATCGGGTCGTCTGAATTGGAACAAAACATTTCATGTTTGTTTTTGAAAGATGGTTTGCTACCTGCAGGTAGGCTTAAAATATAGATTTTGCCACTCTCGGGTGGGCTTAGAAAAACATGGTTTTGCCACTATCTAGTGGGCTTAAAACTCACAGTTAATGATTTGTCCCAATCCAAATAACCCAACCTTCACCCACAGGCATTCAGGCAGTTATATCACATAAGCAAATAGCCTCATGGTAAGCATGCTATCATGGCAGTCACTCGCATATATGCAAGGATGCTAAAGCATAAAAACTTACCGAGTACTCCAAGCCAAAACAGAAACTAATTAGAAATCCATGCATGATCCTAACTATACAGAAATTCCTAATGCAACACATGCAAGAATGCAACTAAGATAGGCTCGGCTATTCTAAACATGGCATATGGAATGCTACAGCTAACAAGTACTCAATTTGGAAATTGAAATACAATGCAGTGAGTTATGATGCGCTAAGCCCGGTGCATGCAAAACAGATAAATGAATGCAAACATGCTATCATACTGTATGCTAATTGAAACATGCCCTAATCTAACCATCATAAGCTGGTAAATAAAAGGGAGAGAAAGACGTGGGGTTGGAAGACATACATCACATGCACGCACACTTATTACAACATTGCCCTCGCTCAGAGGGTCCAAAATAATATACAGTCTCAAATGAATAATACAGTCCGAATAAATACAAAATCCTAATTAATTAACAAATTAATCTAGGAAAACTGTAAACTAGCATGCAAGCTAAGGACTGCCTCGACTCTGCTCCGGATGATGAATGATGCATGTTCGGGTTGCTTGGGCACGGAAATCCACTGCGATGCCCCAATTAGCCTCTGTTTACAATTAAGCCCGAAATATTGCGCGAAGCCCCAAAAGATTATCGGTTTCTGATTTGCTGCAACAGAGAGCAGGAAAGGGGCATAGCAATGTATTTTCACATATGTATGCTTGACTACTCTTCAGGGAGTGTAGTTCTCGATCCTCGTACCACCAATCACGTATCTCGATGCATGATGGCCGAGGAGTCGATTTGCACGACTTAATATGAAATGAATGCACACATAAACACAACAAGATCGAGACTCCATCATGGATGATCCGGAGTGTTGGTGACCGAGAATTGAGACACATTCCGTCACTCGGAGTACGAAACGTCCCTCGTTTCCCGTGCTCGGGCTAACTCCTATCCCAAACACAATGCAATATGCATGACATGCATGAATGCAACTAATATATAACCTAGCATGCACAATGCTATGAAATGACATACATAATGCACGATGTAGCGAGACATACACAATGCTCTAACATGCAACCTAGCATACACAATGCTATGAATCGAAATGGCATACACAATGCATGATGGACTTACACCAATATGAGTGGACCTTAGCCACACTCACATCAGCGGCCATGAGATGAAAATGAGACACTCGAGATGCGCGCACACATGCACGCAAACCGTTGACCGATCTTAAGGCACAAAGGCCACTCTAACAAGGCATGGCAAGGCATGAAATATGGCATACAAACATGCAAGTTCCAGCACTGAAATGTGATTCAAAATTATCCCGAAACATAGAAACATGGCACCCGATGCATGGAATGGTCCCGAAACACAAAACTAGGCACAAGCATTGACCTATAGCTATACAAAGCATGCATTATTTGATCATGAAGCATAAAGACAGAACCAAGGCAGTCCCAAAACATGAACATTTCTAGTTCAAAGCATGGCCAAAAGATGCTAGCATGATGGACTAAAATAGCATGCAAGTTTGACTAGCAAACATGGTTTACATGGCATGTATATGAAGAATATGAAATCTCACCAAACCAGAAAAAATCAATGAACAAAATATGCCAAAATAATCACTGAAATACAGCCAATGCATGCAAAAAGGAGGGGCTTCTTTGGAAGGGCATACAAGGGGTTATTAAGCACATGCATCAAGGACACTTAGCATGGAAAAATTAACTTTGAAAATCAAATATGATAGCCCTAAAACTCATCAAATTGGCCTTGAAATTAGTCAACGAAGCATGCAAGATAGGGCCTCTTTGGAAGGCCAAAAAGACCATCAAGCAAAACAAGGTGAGAGGGGGTCACTCCCCTCTGCTTTTGAGGCTCAAAATAGTGTTTTAGCCACTAAAAATCCACTGGATTTCAGTGGCTAAAAGGCCAAACAAAGCAAGCAACAAGGGCTTAGTTGTAAGGCTCAAAATAAGAGGCAATCAAGCATACAAGGAAGCATATGACCTCAAATGAAGGAATACCCTTAATCAAACATCAAGAGGGTCTCAACACAGGACTTTTTATATTTTATAACAAGTCTCAAAAATGAACATAAATAGGGCTAATCTATCACGCAAAAATGGCCCTAAAAGAGAGAATAGAGACAAGGGACAGCAGCTGGCCCCAAATGGCAAAGATCTCTTCAACAAAATTGAAGAGAGGCTTAAAAAAAGGCACTTTACAGTTTACATAAAGTCTCTAAAATGAACAAAAGTGAGGCTAAATCAACAAGCAAGAAAAAGGCCTAAAAGAGGGATAAAGAGGCAAGTGGTAGCAGTTGACCTCAAACAGAGGAGAGCCCTTCAACAAAGTTGAAGAGGGGCTCAAGAAAAGACATTTAATAGTTTATGAACAAGTCCAAAACAGCTCACAAATAAGCCTAAAATATCATGCAAAAATAGGCCTAAAAGAGAGTTTAAACAGAAAGGGTGAGGAGGAGACCTCAAACGGAGAAAGACCCTTGATTAAACATGGAAATGAACTCAAAATATGACTATTTTAATTTCATGTTGGAGCCCAAAAATGCAAGCAACAAAGGCTAAGAAAGCATGCAAAATAGAGCCAAAAGAGAGGGAAAAGAGACTTACTCTTGTAGCCTAAGTCTTCAACAGCTTTTGGTCCAAGAAATGGTGCTCCTAGCCTCTGGAAATAGCCTTCAAGTTGCTGGAATGGAGTATGGAGGTGTGGTGCTATGGGTTGTGGTGTAAAGGGTGCAAGAACCTTAGGGTTTGAAGGGTTTGGAAGAGAGGGAGAGAGAGAGTTGTATGCAAGGCTCAAAACAATTTTTGTAACCTTCTAAAATGGAGCTGGGGGGGGGGCTGGTTTTATAGAGGGAGGAGTGGAGGAAAGGGGGGGAAAATCAAATTCAAATTTCCCCCCCAAAAGACCTCCCATCGGATACAGGATCTAGGGAGAAACAGATGGTGCAGCTGTAAGGAACCAGGTGAGAGGGTCATGGCCGGCCAGGTTCAGAGGGTTCAGGTGGCCGGCCGGCCACCTCCCCTAGCCGGCCGGCCAGGGTCAAAAGGTTCAATCACAATTAGTGGCCGGCCACCCCAGAAAGGTGGCCTCCCATGTGTGCACAACACAGCTATGTGGAGAAAAACCAAGAAATGTAACCCAAGAGAGAGAAAAATCAACTTTTTAGAGGGGTTCAAAAGGGTCAAGAACAATTGTTGGCCGGCCATGTCATATTGGTGGTCTCCCAGGTGTGTACAACACAAATATGTGGTTGAGGGCCAAAGAAAGTGGCCCGAAAATGGTCAACACCAGCTTTCTAGCGAGGAAAACGGGCGACGGAGAGCGATGAAGGAATAAAGCTGGCTTTTCAGAATAATTGCTGGCCTCCCACCCTTCTACAAGTTTCCTAACAATGAAAAAGTGGTCTCCACCAAAAATGAAACAAAACGGATGCAAAACGAAGGTCCAGGGGCCGAAACGCGCTGCCTGGGGCCCCGAAAACTGACTATTAAGCACCGGAGGTGGTGTTCGACCACGAAGTTGGTCTCTCGAGCCACAGTGTCCCTCAAAAGAGAGCAAATAGGGTGTATACCAAAAACCGGAGCAAACGGAGGTGGTTAAGTAGTCCCGAACCGAGGCACACGGCCGACGGCTCCGAAAATCGGGAACCGGGCTCCAAACGGGAAAAATGGCCTACGACCACGAAACATAGCCTACGGCCACTAAAAGATGATCTACGAGACCGCTCCCTCCCTTCGGGAAGAGAAAATAGAGGAAACAGGGCCTGGTTCGTAAACCGAGGCAAAGCACAAAAGAGTCCGGAAGTCCGGAGGCAAGGCTCGCAACCGAGACGCCGCAACCTCAGAACGAGCACAATATGCAACATCACCAAGCGCTCAATCAATGACGTCTGAGTCTTATGGTCGGTCAAAAATGGGGTGTCTACAGCCAGGCCTAAGCTTCTTGGCCCTTTCGTATCCATCTCTTCTGTTGGGTACGTAGAAAGCTTAGAAGCAAAATTTTCAAAGTTGGAGATTTGGGTTGCGGTAAAAGATTGTGATGGTAACAAGGCCCGTGGTTCAGATGGTTCCAATTTGGCTTGTATTCAGAAATGCTAGCAGGTAATGAAGGGTGAAATTTTATAATTTATGGATGAGTTTCACTCTAATGGGAAGATTGTCTCAAGCCTCAACAACTCTTTTATCACCCTCATACCTAAAAGGGAGAATCCTTGTGAGTTAAGTGATTATAGGCCCATTAGCCTTGTTAATTCAGTATATGAAATTTTATTTAAAGTGTTATCAAAAAGGTAGAAAAGAGTCTTTCCAGTAGTCATTAGTGAAGTTCAAACAACCTTTCTGGGTGGTAGATTTATTCTCGATGGTGTCTTGATCGTAAATGAAGTAGTACATTGGTGGAAAGTTGCAAAAATGAGAGGCATCATTCCTAAGTTGGATTTTGAAAAGGCATACGGTTCAATTAATTGAGAGTTCCTTTTTTCTATGATGAAGAATTTTGGTTTTGGGGACAAATGGGTGGGTTGGATTAAAACATGCCTATTATCCAGACTATCTGTCTCGGTCAATGGTTCTCCAACAGTAGAATTTACTCCTCAGAGAGGGCTTAGGCAGGGAGATCCGTTATCTCCTCTTTTGTTCAATATTGTTGCTGAAGGTTTGAACCTATTGATTGAAAGAGCAAAGGAGATGGGACTGGTTAAAGAATCTTCTGTAGGGTCTAATGAATTGAAATTTTCTCATTTGCAATTTGCAGATGATTCTATCATATTCTGTGAGGCGAAAAGAGAGGAATTGGTGCACTTCAAGAGAATTTTGCATTGCTTTGAGGTGCTTTCTGGCTTAAAGATCAATTTCCACAGAAGTATATTGTGTGGGGTGGGTTTAAATGATTTTGAGGTTAATCAGTTTACCTCCATTTTTAATTGTCGTAGCCAAAAGCTCCCTATAAGCTATTTGGGTTTACCTCTTGGGGCTAACCCCAACAGAAAAATCACTTGGCAACCTATTATTGAGAAAGTGAAAAAGAAGTTAGCCGTATGGAAGAGGAAAGTCTTGTCTTACGCTGGTCGTTTAACTTTAATTTTCAAAATACCTGTGGGAGTGGCTAAACAGATTGAGAAGATTCAGCAGCATTTTTGTGGAGCAAATCTGAACTCAAGAGGAAAGTCCATATGGTGAAATGGGCAGATTTAACAGTTGACAAATCATAAGAGGGTCTAGGGCTTAGAAATCTGAGTGAAATCAATGTTTGACTTTTGATTAAATGGTGGTGGAGGTTTGGAGTAGAGGACAGAGCTATATGGAAATAAATGTTGAGGTGCAAATATGGTGTGGTTGTAGGTGGCTGGGTACCTACTATTCTAGGATCCTGCTTAGTGTCAAGACTATGGTTAGATGTTGTCCACCTTGGTGCATCTAGTCCAGAGCTGGTTGTTTACTATTTATCTAATCCCAAGCTAGTTGTAGGAAATCGGCAAAGACTTATATTTTGGGAGGATAAGTTGTTAAATAATTTGTGTCTGAAGGAGGAATTCCCTACGCTATACAGGCTGTCTGAGGAGAAGGGTTGTACAATTATGCAGATGAATCACAGAAGAGGGTCAACACATGAGTGGAAGTTTCTCTTTAGAAGATCTCTGTTAGCTTGGGAGGAGGAGGAGGAGGTTGTAAGGCTGCAAGGGGTACTCAGGGGCGCACCTGTACTTACATTTCAAGTAGAGGACTCTTGTTTATGGTTGGCCAACCCTTCAGGTTCTTACTCTGTGGCTTCGACATGGAAGTGGTGGGTGTTGTCGAAAGGTCCTGTTGTAGGTGTTGCTGATATGCTATAGAAGAATATTGCCCCACCCAAGGCGAAATTTTGTAGCTAGTTAGCTTGGAAAGGAAGACTTAAAACTTCATCTTTTTTTTGAAAAGAATTGGTGTGTTGAATTTGGAAGCTAATTCAGTGTGTTTGCTATGTAGATTAGAGAAGGAGTCAATTAACCATTTGCTTCTGTCATGTCCGGTGGTGTAGAAATTGTGGTCAGAAATGGTGAAATGATGAGATCTGGTTTGGGTGGTTCCGGGATCAATTGAGGCATTGTTGCATTGGTGAAATTGGTTTTAAATTCAAAAAGGCGTTCTAACCAATGTGGAAAGTTGTTCCCTTAGCTGTTTTGTGGTCAATTTGGAAAGCTATGAATGAATGCCTTTTTCAAGAAAAGAGTGTTGATGGGTTTGATTTGGCTGAGTTGGTGAAAGTGAGGGTAGCACTTTGGTGTAAGCATAGTTATAGAGGTTCGCAGTATTCTGTGGAGGACATTGTCTATAATCTTGATAGGATCAAAGCCTGATTGAGGTGGTGTTGGCTGGTTTGTCCAATCTGTTAGGATGCTGGCTGTATGGATGCAGGATTTTGTTTCAATCTGTAACAGAACACTGTTGTTCTTGAAGGGCTGGGTATGATCTGTGTGGGTGCAGGATCTGTGTTGAATGCATTCAGTTGCTTCATATCTGTTAGACTGCTCTGTCAGTTACTTTCATGCTGCATTTGTTCTTTGATCTGTTGATCTGCTAGGTGAAGCTCTGCAATTTTGTGTTGATTACTGATATGCTCTGGCTGTGGTGATGGTTGTTGTGTGATTTCTGTGTATCTTGGTGAATTCTACGCTCTTGGTCTGTGCCAGAAGTGTCTGAATACTCTGCAGTTTTGCTTTTGGAGTTTTGGGGTGAAATGTTGTGTTAGTGCCACTGCTATAATTTCCCTTTGATGTTCTTCTTATGCTATCTGCTGGTTTTTAGTTCTTCATCAGGTGATTGTCAAGTTGGGGAGTTTGTACTCTGTGTGAATGTTTTGTTTTGTACAGCGGAGTGCTTTTTCAGCTGAGTGTTCTATTTTGGTTGTTAATGCTTCTGTTTTTCTGTTTTCTCCTTTTGTTGGTTTCTCACCAATTGGAGCTTCGAGCTTCATCTAGCTCTGAGCTCCGCTTTATTAATGTTCTCTATCCTATTTCATCAATAAAGATTTATCTTGCCTATCCAAAAAAAAATAAGGATTGTTAGTGCCACCCTTCATTATTTTATTTTGTTAGAGGTATGTAGTTAACAAGTGAGTTAGTTAAATTACTATCACATGATTGATCATCGCTTTATCAACTCTAACCAACTCAAGACTTTATTGCACTAAGTCACTACAACATATAAGAGTTTTAGAGATTAAATATTTTGGTTTCTAAAAGTGAAAATTTTGTTATAAAAGGAACCAATTTCCATCATCATGAAGATAGTCGTTAAAAAGTCGTATCGAAAAGTTAAAAATAAGGCTTTTAGCGACAAAATTTAAAAAATGTCACTAATAAATAGACTCTTAGAGACAAAATAATTTGGTCTTGAAATGATTTATTTTTTGAGACAAAAATTGGTCCAAAAAAGATAATAATTCATCACTAATATTTAATTTTTATTGCTAAAAATATAACACTTTTCGCAACGAAATTATTGTTCGCTAAAAAAAAAATGTTTATTCCTAAATTTTGATTTCTAAAATCGTAATTTTTTATAGTGAGTCGTCTAGGAGGTTTGTTAGCTTATTACCCCAATTACAAATATTACTCCTTCGATTCAAATTTTAAATATTTTACTCAACCAAATGCACAAGACAATTCCAAAGTCTAATTGTCAAACAATTTGAAACCAAGCAACCAAAATATTTTTAACTTAAAACAACAAAAGTGACTTTTTATTCTTGGATTTCCCAAATAGAACGTAATAAACCCTAATAAATATCGATATTCTTGAAACCTATATCATCAAAAATTTACACGGGAATAGTATGTCTGACCAGGCTTCCATCCCACCGGAATAACATTGGTAACCACCACAGTCTTGCCGGAAGATGACGTAATGCGGAAAGAGAGGGGGCCGGGCATTGCGGCATTGAGTTTCCAAACAGCACCAAATGACCGTTGCATTGGAAGCCCCGGACTGAGGCACCGTTTTGGAGTTCAACTCGAGAGATCACCATCTCCATTTTCATACTCAATTGTCAGAGTAGCAAAAAAGAAAGGGTTTGATCCACTATCTACCCTAAATGCCAAGTTAAAACCAGTGTAGTGACATGGAACCCTGCAATATTTATATATGGTCATTCCACAATCAAGTATTATTAAAATTGGACCAAACTTAATAATAATAATAATAATAATAATAATAATAATAATAATAATAATAATAATAATAATAAAAAGACTGCTCTTTTTATTTTTTTAAGAGGTGAAATGCTCGATAAGCCCTATATAACAAGGTTCAGATGATTAATACAAGTTTCGTGGTGGGCACACAAAGGCGCAACAACAATCCTCTCCCTTTTCTTATTTCTCCATTTGAAAAGCCACCACTCTTCTTATGCCAAGTGGATGATTTTCGTATTTGTTTATATGATTTTTTTTTCTTATTTCTTTATTTAAAAACAATATAAAAGACCTTATCTCTACTTGTGTCAAATGGATGATTTTTTTTTTTTTTATTTCTCTATTTAAAACAAAATTATATAGTGAAGAGACTATAATTTGAACCCATGACCTGCGCTTCGGTAAAAAACAAAAATCCTATTACTTGAGCAGCATAATATATATATATATTTAAATCAAAATTAAAATTTATAATTCATAAACTTAACAACACATTTATCAAGTGGGTTCACACACACTAGTATAAATATATTATAACCTTTGATACTGAATCTGCACTCTGCCAACATTGCGCAATTCATTTTCTCGACCACGAATAGCCATTGCTCCGAAAGCAGCCCCACTTAGATCAAATTGATATGCGCCGCAACTACCAGGGCACAAATCACTTATAGTTACCGTTACTGGAAACCCTGAGCATGCTGGATTTGATGTACATTTCACCTATATATATGTTTTCAAAACCATATGCTTATTAGATAGCATCAATTATTAATGTATGAAAACAATGAAAACGCTATTTTTCAACAATATTAATGGGGAAGGATTGTCCTCAATTCGTTGTTTTACTAGAGGGTGCTGATGTTGACATCGATGGAGCTACTACGGGTTCTATTGCAACAATTTGAATTGTGTATATTGTTTGGTTTTGTGTGTTGATCATTGGTGGAAAAACTTAGATTCATTTGATATTCATAACAATATGATTTTATTATATTTATTTTTAGAAAAATAGATGACAAGTATAATTTTGAGCATTGTCCATTAGGGTAAATTAGAAATACAATTCTTGAAATTTACTCAAAACACTAATTGCGCTCTAAGATTCTAAAAATCATAAATACCCATTGTCAGAATTTTTTATTTGACAAAATAAAAATCATTCAGTGTGTTTGGTTTCAATTTTCTGAAAATTAAATTTTTTGTTCTTCGTGTTTTTTATTTTTAGTGAATATTTTCAAAATTTTAAGCTTTTTTTTTTTTTTTTAGATGTATTTTACTTAGATGTATTTAAAAAGTAAAATATTTTAAAAAAATCAATAAATACACAATAATACAAAAAATGTAATGAATTTTCATATTTTTTTATTTTTGGTATTTAGTGAATTTTCTAAAGATTTTTTTTCCAAAAATATTATACATTTTAAGTGTATTTATGTTAGGTGTATCTAAAAATTAAAAAAAAATACTTAAAATATTAAAAATAAAATCAGTAAAAATATTTAAAAAACACGAAAAATAAAAAATAAAAATTCAATTTTCTGAAAAGTGAATCCTGAAAATCCAAACAAAATATGCTGATTAATTTTCTAACTTCTATATAACGATGAAATTACCAGAATTGTTAATTGATTTAATAATTTATTAAAAATATAAGGTTATTTGTTATGTAATGTAGAAATTTGAAGGGACAAGATGTAATTTCTAGAATTATAAAGAATAATTTGTCTTTAAGTAAACTTTGGGATGTGTATTTGTAATTGGCAGTGGCTTTGGTCCAGTCTAAAATCGGACTGGACTGTGCTTTGGGCCCATAAGGGCCCACCACGGGTCTCGTTTTGATAATTCGAACCGTTCAATGTGTAGAACTCGTCGAGTACTATATGCGTGTAAAAAATCACGTTGATCGGATATCGATAGCTATGTGAACAAAATAGTTTTTTATCAACCGTTAATTTTTTCACCGTCTATTTTTTTTTTTTTTTTATACAAAACTGATTTGATCACATAGCTATTGATATTCGATTAACGTGATTTTTTTTCCAAACACATAGTACTCGCCGAGTTCTACACATTGAACAGTTCAGATTATCAAAACGGGCCCAAAAAATATGCCACATGCGCCGAACTGAACGGGTCCAGCCTTAATCTCAACTTGAGACAAGCTAGACCCTTTGTGATTTATCTTGAATGAGTTACATGAAATATATTACAAGATAAACGATAGTTGAAATGAGACATGTAGTGGATCTCAATAGTGGATTAGAGAGAAATTGTTCACATATTAATAAGAGTAATATTAAGAATACAGAAACCAAACAGAAAATTGGATACAACCCTCTCACAAGGGTAGGTTCCATACATGTAGGCCCCATTCCTTATAAGAGACTTATGTCATATTTTGTGTTTGATTTTTGTATAGATAGGCTTACCATACTAATAATAGAGATAAAATGCATTAAAGATAAGTTGTGCCACCTGATAACATGTACCACATCCCCTGCCTGATTCGAATAGAGCATAGCCTCCAGCTGATACCATTTTATAGAATGGATCGTTTCCAAGAATACCGGTGTATCCACAAGCACCCCCTACATTCCAAATATTAGTGTCAAAGGTTATGACGCCCTAATCAAAAAATAATAATAATTAATTAATTAATTAAATTTGTATATATACATGTATGGAGGTAAAGTTTTTAGTTTTCTCTAATAATTTAAACTATTTAATGAATTAGTGACTAATAATTTAACATGATATCATAACATATAATCAATTATGTATTCTGGTAGTCAAACTATCTAGATGAAGACTTCTTAGAGAGGATGCCTCCATTTGGGAAATGGATTATATGTTATCTTAAAATAGATTTTACTATGTTCCAATCTTGAATTTAAAAAATAAAATAAAAGATGAAAGATGTGAATATAAAATGAAGTAAAAGAAGCCAAAATTTCCTCTTTTGGTTAGGCTAGGAAGAAAAAAAAAAAAAAAAAACAGATATTAAAAAAGTTTCTAATTTGTTTATTCACCCATAATGTAAGTATGCATATATAAAGTATTTTTTTTTTTATTTTTTTTAAATTTCCCTTACATTTTCATTTGTTTTGTCAAATCCAAGATCCAAAAAATTTCGTAAGTTAATTAAATTCAAGCCATCTCCAAATACGTCCTAAAAGTTTCAAATCTTGAAAACAGTTGCCTAGCAACTACAAAAAGCTTTTGATTGAGTTTGATCCAAGTTTCAGTCAAAATAAAGTAAAACAAATAAAAAATAAAACTTAATTGCACGTTTTGATCCTATTTATGTTACTTGTGACATTGTGCCATACTAATATATTCTCTATAAATAAATTTTTAACGAGTAACAAATAATAAATAAATTAATAAACAATTTATGAAAAAGATTCTAATCAAGTATAAAAGCGCATCGAAGATATGAATAATAAAATTATAAATTACAACAACTTAAAAAATTTATCAAAACTAAACAAAATAATGTTTGGCAACAACAATGAAATAGCCAAAAGAAACACCTACATCTTTGGAGAGCTTGTGAAACTCTAGTCAAATATATATATATATAGATGTACAAGCTGAGCATATGTAAGTAGAGGCACAAGTTAAACAAAATAATATGTAATATTATATAACATCTATCTATATATCAAAAACATCAAATATGAATTTTTCTCTCTCCTTACCAGTGGTCCCAAAACCATAAGGTTCTCCATACCATGTGGCTACAGTAGGTGAAAAGGCAGAAGTAGATGAAATTATTAATAATGAAAACAAAGCTATAAAGGTGAAGACAGTGGGGAGGTGTTTAAGACAAGAGGCCATTTTTTTTCCTTCCTCAAACAACCTTATGAAATATCAAACACAGAGTTATACAGAGATTGCATAATAGGTTGGTGATGCATGTATTTATACAGAGGAATAAGCTTCTCTTGATATCTTTCTCTACTCTTTTTGTGGGGCTAAATTTAATTTTGTATATATGACCTAAATCATTTATTTTATTATTTTAAGCCCACAAGATAGACGATTCAGATTTTTAGTGTAGGTCTGAATTGGGGTTCACAAGAAGAATATAAAAAAATATGGAGAGACAAAAATATGGAAGGGAGTTTAGTCCTATACAAGGAGGGCCACACAAGACAATGTTTAGTTTGGTTTTCAGAAATTTGTTTCAATTTTTTTTTTCAAAATTAAAAATTAATGTTGAAAGAAATAAAAAAATATAAAACAATTATCATTTTTATATGATTTTAAAATTTAAAAAATATATTTTCTATATTTATTATTATCTTACTAGTTTCCATTTTTTTTTAAAAAAAAATCTATTTTTTTTTTCTTAAAAAGAAACCAAACATGGTTTTTTTTTTTATTATTTTTTTTATTAGCAAAAGAATAAACTTTATTGAATCAAAATCAAGAATAAATCGTTTCCATCTTACATCAATAAAGATAAAAGGAGAGAGTGCTATAAGTATCAAAGCAAAACCAAGCATGGCCGTTTGGTGGGTGCTGCAAATGATTGGGTGGTCTTCTTGGTGCCAACTTAATTGCCTAGGTGAGGTTTTCTCGTGAATCCCACCTTATTTCCTCATGCGCAAAAAAAAAAAAAAAAAAAAAAAAAAAAAAAAAAAAAAAAAAAAAAAAAACTTAATTGGGATGTCATAAATTTCAAATTATTGTTAGACTTTGAACTGGAAATTCCTCATTAATTATTTTTTTTGTAAAAAAGAAATTCTACACCATTAAAGATGAAGTATCATAATGGTATTAGTGTGAATATAGAATTCTGCGTATCTTTACAATGAACATTTAGGATGAGAATAAAAATTGAGAGCTCTAATTTTAGAACTCTAAAGAGAGTTCTAGTGATGTAGCAAGGAATAGGATTTCAGTTATGATTGAGAGCTCTAATAATAGAGCTCTAATAAGAGCACTAGTGGTGTAGCAACCTAAAAAAAAAAAACAACCAAAAAAAGGCCAAAACATCAAATCATACAGGGACCCAGATTATAGCTCTTTTAGAGCTCACAATTTAGAGGTCTAAAGTATTTTGATAGGATTGACATGTGATGTGGTGTGGGTGTCTATGTTTTTGTTTTTTTGTTTTGTTTTGGTTTTGTTTTTTTTTTTTCCTCTTGCCACATCATTAGAGTTCTATTTAGAGTTTCAAAATTAGAGTTCTCTATTATTGTTGTTTTTTGGAGACCCTCACAATTCTTTTTGAATCTCCACCATTGATGTATATATGGGACCCACTCATGTATGTGTGGGGCCCACACCATCAATGGTAGAGATTCAAAAGGGGTTATAGAGTTTCCAAAAAATTTGAGTCTCAATCATTGTTAAAATTTAAGCCAAATTTGTCTTTCTTAAAATCAGATAATGTGACATCATTTAAATATATACATTATGGTTTTATTAAATTTTTGTCAAATGTGCCACTCTTTTTAAAATGTGACAACAGAACATTTGTACACTATTATCTTATTAAATTTTTATCAAATGTATCATTCTTAAAATGCACAATAAAACATCATTTTTATTTATGTACTATTATCATTTTTATTTCTTAAAATGCCAATAATCAAGGAATGACCGACCAACACCTTTAGTTGCAAAAAGCTTCAAACATGAAAAAATAATAATAATTGCTCCGCTCTTGCCGAGACTTGAACCGCCAACCTCCCACACCATAAACCTTATGTACCACGCTCTTCCCACTACACCTCTATAGCATCATATGATTATGTATGTGACATATATTATTTATGTAGTACATCCATATTAATATAAAAGTATATGAATAAACATAATTATTTTATTGAACATTATAGCGACCCGGTCTTTTTCCCATTTGATTATTGTATCCCACTTACGCCCGCTGATTCGTTGTTATATTTGTTGTTCTCTAATTCCTCAATTGAGTTATAGGATGTGTTGGGCGTGTTTGTTTCAGTTGGTTGGGTTCGAAATCAAATCTTGTCAGCCAGCTTTTTGAGTTGGTCGCCGAGCGAGGGTTTGGTGGCTCGAGTGAGGGTTGAGTTTTGTTTCTAGTGGCTCGAGCCAGGATTTCTTCGCACGAGCGAGAGATTGCGACTAGTATAGACCAGAGAGCAGAGTGTTTTCGCTCGAGCGAGCTTTCTTCGCTCGAGCGAGCGAAGATGTATTTGAAGTTCTTCGCCGAGCGAGCATTCTGTCGCCGAGCATGCTTCGCTGCGCACCAAGCATCGAAGTTCTTGGCTCGAGCGAGCTTTTCTTCGCCGAGCGAGTATTTCTTAGTCTGGTCGCCGAGCGACCATGTCTTCGCCGAGCGAGCCTGGCCCAAAGATTTAAACGCAGCAGCAGCTTTTAAAACGCCCTTTTTCACATTTTTGATCCAGAAACCTAGTTCCCGAGTTTCTTCTCTCTCAACTCATCTTTTCCTTGGGTTTGATCTATCTAGAGGGCGTTTCTAACCTAGTTCCTTCATTAAAAAGGTAGAGGAGAGTGAGGGCTTTCATTTAATCGGAGCATTGTTGGATTTGGAGCACTTTAACATTTGGGCAAACATCTTCATCTTCTCCTATGGGGTTCATTGCTTTGAGGTGGGTATTTCCTACCCTTTGTATACTTTTTAATCCTAAGTGTTGGTGTTCTGTTATATGGGAGGGGGTGGTTTAGTAATTCTGGGAGAAATCTTAGGGTTTTGTCATAGATTAATTCATGTAATTAATTTAAAAAGGAATTGTGTATTGGGTTAAATTCATGAGATTTGGGAAATTGAGATTGGTTGATGTAATTGAATATTTAATCACTCATATGTGGATTTGATAATGTATATATATTGTGATATTTATTTCTCGCTAGAAATAATCGCTTTGGGCTATCGGTGGAGGATAGCCATTGATTGGTGTAGACCTTGCATGCTGCTTAGGTATAACTGGAATTAAGTCACATATGTTGACTGTTGAATTAATACAGAACATTACTTGTACTGATTGTGTGTTGCATATGGCAATTTGTATGTTTCATTGCATATGCATGATGTTTGGAGGAGATAGGGGATGAACTCCACTATTAGGGAAGATAGGGATGGACCTCTAAACCGGATTTGTTTGGAGGAGATAGGGGATGAACTCCACGGTTTAGGGAAGATAGGGATGGACCTCTAAACCGGATTTTGTTTGGGAGGAGATAGGGGATGGACTCCATTAGCATCACTTTTATGTGTGCTTATTTATATTGAAGTGTTTTATTGATACAGCACTAAAATGTGTATCAATTGGGAAGTATGGAAGTGAATTGATTATGATTGATATAATACCAACTCGTGTATTTGTTATGATTAGGTTTAACTTGAATTGTTATTCCTGTGGAATTGGAAGTTTTGTTAATAAAAGATGAAACCCCGTTGAGTTATTTGGCCAGGTTCTGAGCCATAGATGAAAAGTAAGATGTGCCATAGACAATGTGTCATAGGCAATATAGACATTCATGTCTTAAAAAGTGTAATCGATTATAGTGTGTTAACCATGTATTAGATGCTAATACTTTAGTTAATTCTTATGCTTGGTTTAGTATTTCTCTATTAATGTGGCTCACCCTATATGGGAACTTCATTTTTCAGTATTGTGGTCCACTACCTCCAAGGACTTAGCTTGTGAGGAATTGAATTGGAAGACTTGTTTTATTTTTTTTTATTTATTTTATTTGAACAATGTAAACTTTCAAGCCTAGGGCTTTATTTGTTTTGAGTTAGAACTCATGAATTTGTGTCCAAGTGTTGGCTTGGTAAGATGTAAGCCCATAGGGCATTTATTTGATGTTTTATTCCATATTACTCGTGACTTAAATAATATACTGCTTTTTCTTTTATTAATGCATGTCATGTTTCGGTTTAATTTTGAGGGCGCATAACTTGGTATCGTGAGCGCATCGGTTTGAATACTTTGGGTACGTGGGAAGTGATTAGAATCACAATGGGTTCGCCTCGCTTGATAGAGACTTAGTGTAATGATTGCATGCTTATATGATAACATGTTTATGTGACTATGTGGGTATGGAATGTAGTTTCTAGGATGTTGATTGGACCCTTGAGTCTCTCAATGTCTTGTTGAAAGGCACTTGATCAATGTTGTTTCCAACCGAACTTTAGCGACGCCCTCGACCTGCTATTATCCGTGAATGAAATTCAGAGGTGCTTATGTGATTATGTGCTTACGTGGTGTGATTTATTGTTGTCCAATGTATTAGGACGCAAGTATTATAGTTTTGGCACATTATTTAGAGTGCTAACGTCTTTGTTTCCTTCATTAGGATGTCAGGACGAGGACGAGGTCGTGGTAGGCGTGGTAGGCAGGCTAGGCAGGAAATGCCTATACCGGAGGAGATACCAGCAGTTCAGGAGGGTGTTGGCCAAGCCAATGTGGCCGAGCCAGCAGGCCAGCAAGGTATGGGCGCTTTGGCCCAAGAGATAGCTGGAGCTTTTAGGGAGTCAGTGGGCATTCTTAGGGCTCGTAATCGCCTCAGTAGTTGTGGCGTATGCAGGCCTTCTTTTCGAAGAGGGAATTCTTCCTGCCTCAACCGGACGTGTTTGTAGGTGATCCTAGCGAGCCGCTTAAGGCGCATTTAATGGCTCGAAATGCATAACGAAAACGCTTGAGATGCTTGGCATCGAAGACGAGGGGTTGAAGGTGACCTTGGCATCGCTCCACCAAGGAGATGCGGTCAAGGTGGAAGTTCACCAAGGGTCGATTGAGGTACGCGGAAGGCTTTTGTTGATGCTTTTCAGAGAAGTACTTGTCTCCAAACTGCTCAGAGAAGTTGAGAGATCGGCCCGCCATCTTGAGCGTAATGCTTTATCGCTGGTCGAAGTTTGAAGCGGATTCACTAGTTTGTCTGTGTTTGCACCGAGTTGGTGGCAACCGAGGAGCGCCACGATTGAGTTTGAGAAGAAGTTGAGGCGTGGCCTCATGCCGAGAGTTGTTGGGTCTATGATTAGGATTTCGGGCGATTGGTTGATGCAGCAATTTCACACCGAGATTATGATGCAGAAGAGGGGAAAGGCGTAAAGGCTCCAAGAGGAGTCAGATGGCCAGAGTGATGGCAGGAGGCAGAGAGGTTTCACCTCGCCAGCCTCAGAGTAGTTTTTCTAGATCCACTTTTCCAAAGGCCGAAGTGCTAGTTCTCGAAAGGCAACAGGAGACATTACCTGCTTAAGTGTGGTCACCGGGCCACAAGTCTCCGCTTGTCCTCGAGGGAGGAGGAGTTCAGAGGGCAAGATCTTCTTCTACCGATCTCGTGAGCCGAGTCGAGTAGAGGTCACCGCCCTCTTGTTTTCAAAGGCGGTCACCAGTGGCACATGAAGAGGTTTTGCCCACGCTTGGGTGGCACACCCTGCATCGGGTTCGAGGCGCACTCAGAGTCGATGCCTACTCACTGGCTCAGCCTTGAGGGCCAACCAGGGGCTTCTTCGTCCCAATCAGGCAATACTTTCGCCCGAGGGGTGAGCAGTTGATCGAGGTCATCTGGGCGCTGTATGTCGTTACAGCAGATCTTATACCATCCATCTGTGGTTAGAGGTACCTTCTTGTTTTGCAATTCGCTTGTTAGTGTATTGATCGACACGCAAGGCCTCATTCCTTTGTGTCTCAGATTTGCATCTATTTTGGAGTTGGAGTTAGCTCGCTTAGCATCTCCTATTTGTGTAGTGTCGCCTCTTGGGGGTGAGTTGATTTTGAAACAAGGTGTTAGGGTTGTGATATAGAGGTCGATGATCATAGAATCCCTTTCTTTTTGTAGTGATGCCCATGAAGGGCTTCGATGTTATTTTGGGTATGGATCGGTTATCATCATACCGGCATTTATTGATTGCTACCGCCGAGGGTAACTTGTTGTACAAAGGAGCGGAGAACGCTTTCATTTTCTCGGGGACAGGTTGGTAGTGTTTTGCCACCGAGGTATGATCCGATGAGGGCGGAGTGAGCTTAGTAGTTTACTTGCTAGTCTTATGATTAGTGAGGATGTTGAGACTGATTGTGTTACCAAGGGTGGTTTGTGAGTACTCTGACGCCTTTCCCGAGGATCTCGGTCACTTACCACCGCGACGAGAGATTGAGTTCTCTATTGACTTAGTGCCCTAGACGGCGCCGATTTCTATAGCACCTTATCGCTTTTGCCCCGCCGAGCTAGTTGAATTGAAGATTCACCAGGAGTTGTTAGATAAGGGTTATATCCGCCCTAGTGTTTCACCGTGGGGAGCGCCAATTTTCGTTAAAAAAAGAAAGGTGGTGCTTTGAGACTTTGTATAGATTACCTAAGTTGAATCGGTGACTAAGAATAAGCACCGATGCCTCAGATAGATGATTTGTTCGATCACTTGAAGGGTTCCCGTTGTTTCTCTAAGATAGACTTGAGATCGGGTTATCATCATTGAGAGTCGTGGAGGAGGATATTCCAAAGACAAGATTCCGCACGCTGTATGGCCACTACGAAGTTTCTAGTGATGCCGCTTTGGGCTCACCAATGCACCAAATGTATTTATGGATTTGATGAACCGGATCTTCCGAGCATTTTTGGATCGCTTTTGTGGTCGCCTCGTGACTACATTTTGATTTATTCACCTTCGTGAGGAAGAGCACGAGGAACACTTGAGAGTGGTGCTAGAATTACTTAGAACCCATAAGCTTTATGCTAAGTTTGGGAAGTGTGAGTTCGCTAGAAGAGGTGAAGTTCTTAGGCCATGTAGTTTCCGGAAGGGTGTCTGCTGATACATCCAAGACGGAGGCAAAGGCAAGATTGGGCACAACCTAAGAGTGTATTTGAGATCCGCAGCTCGATTAGCCGGGTATTACCGCCGGCTTGTGAAGGATTTCTCCAAAGTTAGCTTCACTGCTGACTAGATTGACTCTAAGGAGTCAAATTTGTTTGGAGGAGACTTGTGAAAGGTCATTTCAGAGTTGAAAGTTAGATTGACCACCGCCCGCTTTTGATTATTCCTAGAGAGGGTTGGGTTATTCACCATCGTGACGCCTCACGAGAGGGTCTGGGTTGTGTGTTGATGCAAGAGGGGAAAGTGGTTGCCTATGGCTCACGCCGCCTGAAAATTCACGAGAAGAATTACCCCACGATGATCTAGAGCTAGCAAATGTGATATTTGCCCTAAAAATTTGGAGACATTATTTGTATGGTGAGAAATTTGAGGTATTCTCCCACCATAAGAGTTTAAAATATTTGTTCACTCGTATGACTTGAATTTGAGGCAGGAGGTGGATGGAGTTCATTGAGGATTATGACTTCGAAGTTGCACTATCATCCGTGGAAGGCCAATGTTGTGGCCGATGCCCTTAGCGTAAAATCATGGGTGACGCTACAAGATAGCCATCCCAGAGTGGGAGATGTTGGGTACTTGGGGAGTTTGATTTGCATTTGGGCGAATCCGCTGAGGTCATGCCTTGTTTTCAGCTTGTTGCACGTACCTACACTTGTGACTCGAAAGTGTTAGAGGCTCAGAGGGGTGATCTTGAGGTAGAATCTCCGAGAAAAGATTTCCATTGGGAAGGTTGAGAAGGGTTTGACGGTGTATCCCGACCGAGCGTGAGATACCGAGATCGCCTGCTTGTACCGAATCTTGCCGTGAGGAGGTACTCCGAGAGTTTCATCATTCGCGCTTTGCGGTGCATCCGGAGGTACTAAGATGTATCGATTTGGGCCGCCAGCTGGTGGCGGGTATGAAGAGAGATGTGGCACCAGATTCAAGTGCCTTACTTGTCGCCAGTGAAGGCCGAAAGCATCGAGGCCACCGGTTTGTTGCAACCCTTGCCTATTGCCGAGTGGAAGTGGGAGCATGTCACTATGGACTTCGCTAGGGTCTTCCAAGACTCAACGAGGTAGTGATGCTATTTGGGTTGTGGTAGACCGTTGATCAAGTCAAGACTTCATTCCTATGCGTGTTAGAGATTCTAGAGATCATCTTGCCGATTTGTATGTTCGACATAGTGAGGTTGCACGGGTCCCAAAGGATTTATTGTTTCAGATAGAGATCTCGCTTCACCGCTGTGTTGTGGCGTAGTTTGCAGAGTGCTTTAGGCACTAAGTTGACCCTTAGTACGGCTTATCATCCTCGTGATCGACGGGCATCCGAAGCGCATTATTCAGATCCCGGAGGATATGCTTCGAGGTTGTGTTCTCGACCTTAATGGGTCGTGGGAAAAGCACTTGCCATTAGTGGAGTTTGCTTACAACAATAGCTTTCAGCCTAGTATCGGTATGGCACCGCTTGAGGCCTTATATGGCCGAATCGTAGATCTCCAGCTTGTTGGGCCGAGGTGGGTGACGACCTTTGTTGGGTCCTGAGTTGGTGAGGGAAACCACGGAGAAAGTTGAGCTTATCCGTAAGAGGTCGGTTACAAAGACGTAGTCGCCGTAAATCTTATGCCGACCGTCGAGGAGGAGACCTTGGTGTTTGAGGTAGGTGATCATGTCTTTCAAAATATCACCTAGGCGAGGTTTGATGAGATTTGGGAAGAGCGGAAGTTGTCCCTCGGTTCATTGGGCCTTTGAGATCCTTGAGAGGATTGGCGAGGTCGCTTATCGCTTAGCTTTGCCACCGCAGCTTATCCGGAGTTCATGACGGTTTCATGTGAGTATGCTCCTAAGTATGAGCCAGATCCGCTACATGTGTTGGATTGACCAATTAGTTGTTGATGAGGATGTCTCAGATGAGGAGAGACCGTCCGGTTTTGATAGGCGGATCAAGTTTTATGCGGCAAGACTATCCCTTTGGTGAAAGTTCTCAGGAAGCATCACGGAGTGGAGAAAGCCACTTGGGAACGTGAGTTGGAAGTCCGTGAGAAATATCCGGATTTGTTTATTGATTTGTAATCTTGTACTTAGATTATATAATATTGCGGAACTTGAGAATTTTATATATGTCTTGAGTTGGAAAAGATTGAGAATGCTTTGATTGAATGTTAACATTTTGAAACTTGCCACATAATGGGAGTAATGTGTTGTTTATACCATGAGATTGAATACGATATGGAATTTGTTAACATCGAAAGGAATAATGCATAATATTGATGCAAAGTTGAAATATATGTTGGTTTATACATATTGTGAGATGCCTCTTAATGAGAGATGAAGTGACCAATATTGGTCAAGATTGTTGATTATTGTTTTATATATCATTGGGAATTAAGAAAAACTTGTTTTTTTTTACAAACTCATGCTTAATTTCGGGACTAAATTCTTTTAATGGGAGGTTATAGCGAATTCCGGCCTTTTTTTCCCATTTGATTATTGTATCCCACTTACGCCCGCTGATTCTCGTTGTTATATTTGTTGTTCTCTAATTCTCAATTGAGTTATAGGATGTGTTGGGCGTGTTTGTTTCAGTTGGTTGGGTTCTAAATCAAATCTTGTCGCCCGCTTTTTGAGTTGGTCGCCGAGCGAGGGTTTGGTCGCCCAAGCTAGGGTTGAGTTTTGTTTCTAGTGGCTCGAGCCAGGATTTCTTCGCTCGAGCGAGAGATTGCGCCTAGTATAGACCGTAGAGCAGAGTGTTTTCGCCGAAGCGAGCTTTCTTCGCCGAGCGAGCGAAATAGATGTTTGAAGTTCTTCGCCGAGCGAGCATTCTGTCAGCCGAGCATGCTTCGGGCTGCACTGGCATCGAAGTTCTTGGCTCGAGCGAGCTTTTCTTCGCCGAGCGAGTATTTCTTAGTCTGGTCGCCGAGCGACCATGTCTTCGCCGAGCGAGCCTGCCCAAAGATTTAAACGCAGCAGCAGCTTTTAAAACGCCCTTTTTCACATTTTTGATCCAAAACCCTAGTTCCGAAGTTTCTTCCTTCTCAACTCATCTTTTCCTTGGGTTTGATCTATCTAGGGGCGTTTAACCTAGTTCCTTCATTAAAAAGGTAGAGGAGAGTGAGGGCTTTCATTTAATCTGAGCATTGTTGGATTTGGAGCACTTTAACATTTGGGCAAACATCTTCATCTTCTTCTATTGGGTTCATTGCTTTGAGGTAGGGATTTCTACCCTTGTATACGCTTTTAATCCTAAGTGTTGGTGTTCTAGTATGTGGGAGGGGTGGTTTAGTAATTCGGGAGAAATCTTAGGGTTTTGTCATAGATTAATTCATGTAATTAATTTAAAAGGAATTGTGTATTGGGTTAAATTCATGAGATTTGGGAAATTGAGATTGGTTGATGTAATTGAATATTTAATCACTCATATGTGGATTTGATAATGTATATATATTGTGATATTTATTTCTCGCTAGAAATAATCGCTTTGGGCTATCGTGGAGGATAGCCATTGATTGTTGTAGACCTTGCATGTCGCTTAGGTATAATCGAATTAAGTCACATATGTTGACTGCTGAATTAATACGTAACATTACTTGTATTGATTGTGTGTTGCATATGGCAATTTGTATGTTTCATTGCATATGCATGATGTTTGGAGGAGATAGGGATGAACTCCACTTTAGGGAAGATAGGGATGGACCTCTAAACCGGATTTGTTTGGAGGAGATAGGATGAACTCCTGCTTAGGGAAGATAGGGATGGACCTCTAAACCGGATTTTGTTTGGGAGGAGATAGGATGGACTCCATTAGCATCACTTTTATGTGTGCTTATTTATATTGAAGTGTTTTATTGATACAGCACTAAAATGTGTATCAATTGGGAAGTATGGAAGTGAATTGATTATGATTGATATAATACCAACTCGTGTATTTGTTATGATTAGGTTTAACTTGAATTGTTATTCCTGTGGAATTGGAAGTTTTGTTAATAAAAGATGAAACCCGTTGAGTTATTTGGCCGTGTTCGAGCCACAGATCAAAACTAAGATGTGCCATACACAATGTGTCATAGCCAATATAGACATTCATGTCTTAACAAGTGCAACTCGATTATAGTGTGTCAACCATGTATCAGATGCTAATACTTTAGTCAATTCTATTGCTTGGTTGAGTATTTCTGTATTGGGCAGAGTCTCACCCTATATGGGAACTTCATTTTTCAGGTACAGGTGGTTCACTACCTCCAAGGACTTAGCTTGTGAGGAATTGAATTGGAAGACTTGTTTTATTTTTTTTTATTTATTTTATTTGAACAATGTAAACTTTCAAGCCTAGGGCTTTATTTGTTTTGAGTTAGAACTCATGAATTTGTGTCCAAGTGTTGGCTTGGCAAGATGTAAGCCCATAGGGCATTTATTTGATGTTTTATTCCATATTACTCTGGTGACTTAAATAATATACTGTTTTTCTTTTATTAATGCATGTCATGTTTCGGGTTTAATTTTGAGGGCGTTACAAACATAATTCATGTAAAATAAACTATTTAGTAGCAAAATAAAAAAAGAGCACTTTTGGGAACTAAACATATTTTTTAGTCGCCAATTCTATACTTTCGGCTATTAATTGTTTTTTTAGTCGCTAAAAAACTTAACTTTTGCCGACCAAAGTCGGATTTGGTAGTCGAAGATACACTTTCAGCTACCAAAATTTTGGTTGCCAAAAAAATAATTCCCGCCTTAAAATTTTAGTTCTCCCACACTAAAAATGATCACTTTTGACAACTAAATTTATTTTTTTGTCACCAATTGTAGACTTTTGCCTACTAAAATTTTTTTAGTCACCAAAAAGCTTTACTTTTGGCTACTAAAAGTTTTTTAGTAGGTAAAACCCATATAATCAGCGACCAAACTTATTTTTAGTCGCCAATTGTAGACTTTTGGTTACTAAATTTTTTTAGTCACCAAAAGGCTTTACTTTGGGCTACTAAAAAGTTTTTAGTCACTAAAACCCATATAATCAACGACCAAACTTAGTTTTAGTCGCCAATTGTAGACTTTTAGCTATTAAAATTTTTTAGTCGCCAAAAAGCTTTACTTTTAGCTACTAATGCTGTTTTGGTCGCTGAAAGCTATACTTTCAACGACCAAATTTTTTTTAATTGGGAAATTTGGTCGTCGAATGTGCTTTTTCCTGTAGTAACTCATCGAGTACTATATGCTTATGAACAATTATGTTGATCGGATATTAATAGCTATCTCATCAGATCAAATTTCTGTCAACCATTATTTTTTCACCGTCCATTTTTTTTTTATACAAAATTGATTTGATCACGTAACTATCGATATCCGACTAACGTGATTTTTTACAAACATATAGTACTCAAAGAGTTTTACACATTGAACGGTTCATATCATTGAAACGGGACCCGTGATGGGCTCCCACGGGCCCAACAATACCTTTCAGTCTGATCACGGATTAGAGAAAAGCCAAGCCCTTTTAAATATAGGTATGCTTCATTTGAGAGACTTGAATATGAGATAGGCTTATAGGTTCCTAAAAGGGTTGAGTTTCTCTTATGTTGAGATCTTAACATGAGAGAACTTGAGGGATTTATAGGGTCATTTCGATGATTTGAACCGTTTATGTTATAGGGTCCTCAATATATTATTCATGAAAAAAAATAGTTTGATCCAATAATTATAACTTTTTCAATTTATTGCATTTGTCTCCAAAAAATTGAACGACAAATATATTTTTAAAATAGACCATCCATTTTTATAGAGACAAATGCTATAAAATGAAAAATTACAATTATTAGATTGATCTAAATATTTTTATGAATGATATACATTGAGGATTTTACAAAATGAACAGTTCGAATCATCGAAACGAGACCCATTATAAACCCTATGGACCTCTCATGTCAACATGATAAAAGCTCAACCCTTTATAAAAATATTTATTAGACTAAATAGTCCACAAGTGATAGATATATGATTTATTAAATGCTACATTTAGTTATCATATAAGGAAATGAATCGGTTAACACGATTATAAACATTAAAGTTCTATTTTTTTTTTCTTTCAATTATTTGAATTTCTAAATATAGGAACACGTCACAAATTTATTAATTTTTTCCATTTAGTTTAAAAAGATAAGAGTTTGTGTATTTTATATAATGAAACAAATTAAGAAACTTTTCATTAATTATTAAATTCTTTCTAAATCTACCCCTTTTAAGTTCTCTCCTCCAAAATTGAAACCAAAATTTCTTAATAATTTTTTTATTTACTAAAAAACTCATTGAAATTAAAACTCCATGTTGCATGCTCTTTCTGGCCATTTTCTAAATAAATTTCTCTTCTAATCATAATCATCATTATATATTTTTCTTCAAAGGAGAAATCTATAACATGCACTTTAGAATGTTGCACATCATAAGAAAGTTAAGATTTTTTGTGATAAAAGTTATGAATGATTATGGTGTGTTCACTAAAAGAATCTGCACTTTTAGCAACCACTTTCCGCGACCAATATAAAAGTTGGTAGCTAAAAGTTACCTTTTGGCGACCAAATATTAATTAGTCGCGAATGATCATTATCTTTGGCGACCAAATATGAGTTGGTCGCAGAAGGTCATATTTTGGCGACCAAAAAATGAGTTGGTCGCAGAAAGTGGTATGCTTTTGGCGACAAACTACAAATTTGGTCGCGGAAGGTCACATTTTGGCTACCAAAAAATAAGTTGGTTGTCGAATATTAAAAATAAGTTGGTTGTGGAATTGGCGATCAAAATTTTAGTCGCCAAAAACTGATTTTCCTCGACCAAAAATATTTTAGTTACCGTATATTGAGTTTTGGCTACTAAAACAATTTAGTCGCTGAATGGAAAATATTTTTTTTTTCTTTCTTTGGCAACCAAAAATTTGGTCATCAAAAATTTATTTTCAACAGCCAAAAAAAATTTAGTCGCCAAATTAGTACTTTTAGCGACTAATATTATAGTCACCGTTGATTAGGATTTGGCGACTAATAAAGTTTGTCGGCGAAGGTGCCTTTTTTGCAACTAATCTAGTCTTTTGGTCGCCAAAAGTTTGGGAGGGAAATTTGAGACGTGGGGGCAGGAATTGAAATTTTTTTGCGACAAAAAAAATTTGGTTGCCGATTGTTAAACGACGTCGTTTTTTACCAATTATAAAATTATTAATGAGGAATATATTTTCATCTCCAATAATTTTAAATATTTAAAAAAAATAATAATTTTAAATATTTTTAAACTATTTGATGAAGAACATATTTTAATCGTCAATAATTTTACCATTTTAAAATTTTTGGTGAGAAAATTATTTTATCACTAATTTTGGAGAGAAAACTTTGTGATATTGGCGGTAATGAAAAAAAAAAAAAAATTGTACTAATTTCGCCCCTCCTTTTTTTTGGTGCTTCAATTTTCCTCTCACCCCTCTCTTACAAAACACATTTTCTCTGCCTTTAGCCCCGCTTTTCCTTCTTCAGCTTGTTCTCCTCTTTTAACGTCCCCACTAATGTCACCCGTTCTCCTCCTTCAATGCTGCCACCAACGTCACTCTTTTTTTTTTTTTTTTTGAGTTTTAATTTTTTTTATAAAAAGAATTAAATATTTATATTATACTTAACTAAACAAAAATTTAAAATTAAAAAATATATATAACTCACTCCACCATTAAAAACATAAAAATCACTTGAGATTATTATTTGAAAAAAATAATTACTTAAATTTTTTTTTTGGGATCATCAGACCACTTAGTCTCTCTCTCTCTCTCTCTCTCTCTCTCTCTCTCTCCATCCTTTTCATTCTCTCATCTCTCATTCATTTGTCTTCTCCCGATGAAGAAGCTTCTCATCACCGACCCCCTCACTTTCTCTCATCAACGACTACGAGAGTCTCTCTCTCTCTCTCTCTCTCTCTCTCTCTCCATTATTCTCTTCGATGAACAAGGGACTATCAGCAGGGGTCTCTTCTCGTCGCTGATCCCCTTCACTTTCTCTCTTCTTGTTGTCGATCGATCTCTCATAGTCGACATCCTTCTCCCCTCTTTCTCTCCATCTCTTTTCATCTCTCTCCGGTGAACATCAGTTGACGAGGATCTAACATCACAAACCCCACTTCGCACTACAACAAAAGTAACTTATCATGACGAAAAGTAGTGAAGAAAAAATAAATTTCGTAACTAAATCAGAAGAATCCATGACGAATTATAAAATTTTGTCACATATAATAAAAAATAAAAATAATAGGTGACAAAATTTATTTTCGTCAACAAATACTTCTTTTTAGGTGAGCAAAAATTAAGTTTCGTTACTGAAGGTTTTCCCACTAATTTTTTTAGTGGCACCAAAATTTTGAGACTTTTGGTGAGAAAACAATTTGTCACAAATTGTAAAATTATTTGTGAAGAACTTATTTTCGTCACCAATAATTTTACATTTTTTTTTTGAGAAACTTGATTTTAAATATTTTATGACCATTTGGTGAAAAATATATTTTCGTCACTAATAATTTTTAATATTTTGAGTCTTTTTGGTGAGCAATTATTTTGTCACTAATTTTGGAGAGAGAATTTTGACATATTGGGCAGTAATGAAAAAAAAATAGACTACTAATTTTTCCCCCTTTTTTGTTTTTATCAATTTTCCTTTCATCTCTCTCTCTCTCTCTCTCTCTCTCTCTCTCTCTCAAAACAAAAGACAAGTTAGTTATCTTCGTTTAGCACCCCTTGTCCTCCTAATTTTCGTCACTAAATAAGATTAATTTGTGACAAATTATAAATTTTGTCACATATAATATAAAAAAAAGTAATAGGTGAGGAAATTTATTTTCGTCAATAAATACTTCCTTTTAGGTGAAGAAAAATTAAGTTTCATCATAAAAAAATTTCAAATTTTTTATGTAATGGTGCTAAAATTTTAGGACTTTTGGTGAGGAAAAAATTTGTCACAAATTATAAAATTATTAGTGAGGAATATATTTTCGTCACCAATGATTCTAAATATTTTGATATCATCCGGTGAGGAGTATGTTTTCGTGACCTATAATTTTTAATATTTTGAGATCTTTTGGTGGGAAAATTATTTTGTCACAAATTTTGGAGGGAGAATTTTGAAATATTGAGCAGGTAATGAAAAAAAAAAATTGGCTACTAATTTCCCCCCCCCTCTTTTTTGTGTTTTTATCAGTTTTCCTCCCATTTCTCTCTCTAAAAACACACTCCCGCTCCCTCTTCAGCACCCTTTGGCCTCCTTTAATGTCACCGCCGACGTCAACGCTGTTGTCACATCTCCGAGCAAGCATCAGTGCCATTAACGTCGCATCTCTCTCTAACAACGCTTTCTCAAGGTATGATACTCCCTCTCTCTCTCTCTATATATATATTTGCTAAATCTCTTATTTTTCTTGTCACTTCTCAACTTTGTCCCTTCCTACCACCCCATCTCCCCCAATCTGTGAGAAACCCTATATTGAACAAACCTCCTTGTTTCCCCTTTCCCCCTCCTTGCAACTCCGTCACTTATGTAATTGAACCTCATATTTCTCTTTGGATTTGGATTTCTGAACATTGTCTGATTGGGTTTGTGTATATGTCTTGGATTTTTGTATATTTATATGTATTGATTTGGGATTTTGTATATGTATATGTATTTGGTTTATATACATATTGGGATTTTGCATATGTATCTATCTTTCATATTTATATTATCTTATTTGAGTTTTTATTCTATTTAATACGTCCATATATTTAGGTGTTTGTGTATATATTGTCATCATAGGTTTGTTTAGTTGGAATTTTGCCAAGCATATGTATCTTCTGTATCGACTTATAGCAACTTATTTTGTATTTTTTTTTTTAATTTTTCTTCTCCAGATCGTTCTACAAGTTTTATATGTTTGTATATGCAATGGCAAGTTTTTGTATATGCAATGCCACACAGTTTATAGAAAAAATATTTTAAATAATTTTATTTTCAATTGTTTAAGAAAATATTGTCACAAATGTCAATGGGAACTTGTTGACAATGGGGTTTATTTAGGATGAGGTATCTGCTTTAGTGACTTCAACTGAATCCCTAGAACTTTAAAGATCAATATTAAATTCGTAATATTTTAACAGTTTCTATGGAGTGATATATCTAAGTGAACCCCCTATTTTTTTTCCCCCTGAACCCCCTTCTCTCTGTGTTGAAACTTTGGATTTGATGACTCCAAAGTCCCATCATTTATGTGTTCTTCTTTTTCATTTTTTTTTTGTTTCTCTCCCAATAATTCTAAAATATTGTGTTTTTTTAATTATATTTTGTATTTTATTTTAATATTGGAAGTAGAATCTGTTACAATTAGTTTCAATCACAACGGTTGAATTTAGTTCCAGGTTATCACTTGTGAGCTTTATATTATAATGTTTTATTAGATTTACTAAAATGAGATGGAATAGAATAAAATGATTATTATGAAAGAGTTGGCAGCGATGTATTGATTACCCTTTTAGGTTGATAATTAGTATAGAAAGTTTTGCTTTCAATAAATTAAAGACAATCTACTACAATCCATTTACTGTTTTTCACTAACCTACCAATGGCCTAGGTTTCCTAGGTTGGGCTACAAGTTTTTGCTTAGGTGCTATCATCCATGCTATGCAATTGCCTCTTAATAAGCAGACTATAAGATGAACTGAGCTGCTTTGAGAAGCTTTGGCTTCGGTTTGTTTAGAGCTTTGCCAAACTTGTATTATGTCAAATACATAAACCTCAAGGCTAGACTCCAAGCTTCTTTGTTCAATATGTGAGCATGAATTCTATAGTTTGCTTTGCTGGTTGCATTCCTTATCTTGGTTCACGAACACATTTTTTTCCCATGAAATTTGAATTCTTATACTGTGAGCATCATTTACGTATTGATTGACACTGTGGCTGGAGGTCGATCCTATTTCAGCTGGGGTTCAGTATGATAAGATAAAGAATTCATTGTGTGCTCTTTGCACTTGCTGAAGGTCTTGGTAGTGGGATAGAGAGTTTAGTATTCCCCATTCTCTAATTCTGTGTGTGTGTGTGTGTGTGTGTGTGTGTGCGCGCGCGCGCAATATGTTTTTAGTTTTTGCTAAATGATGCTTGTAGACACCCCATTTTTGACCGTCCTCAAGACTAGGACGTCACCGCTTGAACACTCGGTGATCATCCATGTTTGTGTTTGTTCTGAGTTCCCGGAGGTCTCGGTGACGCGCCTTGCCTTAGGATCTCTCGACTCGACTGTTTTGTGTCTGGTTTAGCACCAAACACTTGTGTTTTGCTTTTGAGGGGCAGGGAATGGCTTGTTTGCCATCCCCACACATCACCGGCCATGACTTGAGGCCACCGGCTGTGTTTTTGTTGCCATCGGCCAAATGTTTGGCCGGCCGGCACTGTAGATGGCCAGCCGACCATTTTTTTTGGGTCAAATTTCATTTTTGGTCGGTTTACCATCGCATCTCATTGCAGATATTTTTATGCCGCTTAATGCTTAGCATACACTTTGCTTCCCTCCATACACGTGTATGGAGGGATCTCTTTCTTGTTAGCTTGCCTTGGAAGCTTTACAAGATTGGATTGTCTATAAGAGGAGGTCTCTTCTCCCTCTTTTAGGTTAGACAACTTTTTTCCAAAGCTTTGAGTTCTAGGGTTAGGGTTTGCGTACATCCTATCTCTATATCTCTCATTGCATATTTGTTTGTGTTTAGTCTTAGTATTGCACACAAACACCCACCATTATACCTTCTCTTGGAGCTGAGGTCCTTGGAGATTGTTCTTGAAGTTTTGGAGCTGGTGTGGACTTGAAGAACCAGCTGGTCCACCATTTTTGAAGAGGGTCAACAAGGGTAACAACTTACTCCTTTTATTCCCCATTTTTGCATAGTTTTTTAGCCAATCTTGCAACTGTTTTTAGACTTAGCATATAACATATAAAAGTCTTGTTTTTGCCTACTCTAAATAGTTGTTTAAGAGTGTTTTGAGCTTTGAGGTTGTTTGACCCCTCTTAAGCCTTGTTAGGCTCCATTTTTGTGCATTTTTTGTGAGCTTCGGGACCATTGTATTTGGGCCTCCTCACCATGCAATCTTGAGGGATTTCAGTGGTGAGGATGGTGCCTTGAGGTCCCAAGAAGGAGAGGCCCACCCCCTCTCCTTGTTGTCCTTGAAAAGGGCTATTTTTGCCTCTTGAGAGAGCATTTTGTTTAAGTGTATGTTGGCTATGCCTTAACTGATTTTTGTGCTTATTATGTCATAATATAGCCCTGTTTTTACTTGGTTTGGGTACACCATGCTTGCTTAGCATACATGCCTTGTAATGCCATGTTTAGACCTTAATATGCTTTAGGTTTTGATCCTTGTTCTAGCATGATTTTGGCCAAGCTTTGTGAAGCTTTTGTGTTTGTTTTAGCATGCTTAAGTTCTGTTTTTGGTTGTTTTGGTCGACCATGACATGCTTAGTATAGCCACCTTGCATTTTGGCTTGTTAGCCTTAGGTGTGTGAGTACGTAGCATGCTTTACTTGCCTTGTTTCAGTGGTTTGGAACCACTTATAGCATCATTTTAGTCCTCATGGTATGCTTGTATGCTTTCCATTTGATGCCCCTTTAATGCTTTACAAGGTTGTTGTCATATGCTCCGTGTTTGGCCCCTTGTGTATGCTTGCATGTTTAAACCCCTTAGATGCCATATAGGTGCATCCTTAGCATTGTTTAGGTCTGCCTCAGACCTATTGTAAGTCCTCTTAGCCTTGTGAGGCTTGTTTGACTTAGCCTTGGTTTAAGTACCCTTCGGCTTGCCTTGAATCTTGGACCAATTGCATGCTATGTTTGTCATGTTTAATTGGTTTGGCACCATCATTAACATGATTTTTCAGAGTTTACATTGCATGCTAATTGTCCATGTTTAGTCTCTTTTAAGTGTGCTTAAAAGTTGCTTGTTTGATGCTTAAGTGTTGGTCTTTGTGTGCATGCATGCTTGCATGTCATTTTACCTAAATTCTTGAGCATGTTGGCCAGTGTTTTAGGCTTGTTTGAGGGCCGCCTAAATTAGTTTAAGTCCACCCCTTAGCATGTGGTTACATGTTTACCTTATGCCTTGCATGTCCATGTTGCACACTTAGCCTCCATGCTTAGGTTGCATTCCATTTGCATGCATGCTTCACCTCTTGAGTTGAGTATGATAGAGGTTGAGCTTCTTTGTTTGATTACATGCATTGCATTCTATATCAAAATGCATACTTGGTTTCTTGAGCCATCACGCATTGAAATGCGCGATTTGTGGTCCGAGAATCGAGGCCCATCCCCCTTTGAGTCATTACTATGATAAAAGGTGTGTTGGTGCATACATTTACTTGGAATGCATTGCCATGCTATGTTTTTCCCTCTGCTACTGTCAAAAACAGATTCTGCAGGAAGCTTCGGCCGGCCGGCCATATTCAGTGCCGACCAGCCATCAATCAATGGCCGATAGCTTAATCAGTGGCCAGTGACCATTCTCCTTGGTCGGTGGCCATTCCTCCTAGCCGGTGGTGTTCCACAGTGTACAGAGAACATATCCTGGGACTTGTACAGTCTTCAGAGGAGTAGAACAGTCAAAGCAGAGGCATCTTGTGCATGGCAGTGGCTTTTCTCGAGCGAGCGGCACGATTGCATTGGGCCCTCTTCCCGAGGTCAAGCATCGCTTTAATTAGCTTAGTTGATTTGCTTAACTAGTTAATTGTCTGTAATATTTTAATTAGCTTGTAGGTTAATTGATTGTATTATTCTTTTGGTCCCTCCGAGCGAGGGCAAATTTGTAATAAGTGTGGGTGCGTGTGTGCATGTCTTCCAACCCCCACTTCTTTCTCCTTTTTACTTACCTGCTTTTGATGGTTAGTATTAGGACATGTTTAAATTAGCATATCTTATGCTATGCATGCGTGCATCATTTATTAGTATTGCATGCACTGGGCTTGGCGCATCATACTAACTGCATAGTATTTCAAATCTAACTTGAATACATGCTATCTGTACATTTCACATGTCATCCTTAGATTAGCCGAGCCTATTCTAGCGACATTTTGTATGTGTTGCATTAGCCATTTAACATGGACTTGGATCATGCATGATTGCTAGCATGTTCTTTGTTTTGGCTCGGAGTACGATGTAAGTATTTATGCTTTAGCATCTCGCTTGAGTGTGAATGTTAATATGCTTACCATGCGGCTAGATGCTTATTTGATTAATTGCCTGAATGCCTGTGGGTGAAGGTTGGATTGTTTGAGTTGGAACAACTCATTAAAATCCGTGTTTTAGCTTACTTGCGAGTAGCAAATCTCAAATCATTTTCCAAACAAACGGATATGCAATGCTTCGTTCCAAATTAGGCAATCTACTCTATACTTTTGTGTTGTGCGCATCACATAGTAATTCTAGCTAATTAATTGGGATAAGAATGCATGTGTTTTCGAAAACGTGATATCATGGTTAGTAGAGGTCGATCTTCGGATCGGGCGAGAGGGGGTGCTCATAGCTGACCTTCCTAATCGTATCTAAGTTCCCGAAATGAGGCAACTTTGGTGATGACGGACACGTGGCCTTAGGCAAATGAGTCGTGGTTTCCAAATTCCCATTTAAAAATATTTAGGTAGGGACTACGATTCCGCAAAGTAGTCCATGTTTGGCACTTCTTTTCTAAAAATCTGTTTTCTCAAAATAATTTGCCGGATTTGGACTCTTTGGTTTAGATTTAGAACCGTGACGATTCGAGTCCGAACTGGTAGCATAAGGCCCTCACCACGGGCGTCCACGCTTCTCGCGACTCACTGTGATTTTAGAGAGCTTGACTCGAACTCATGATATCTTTTTTTGACTACACTTATGTGTTTCTTTGCATTGCATGTGCACTAGTGCGCCTAGGACACCGTGTTTTCCATCTGTCATTCCTGAACGGTTTGCCGGAGGATTTTCTTGTCAAGGCATGAGCATAAGGCTGACCGGTTATGGGCTCTGACAGTATAGGAACACAAACCCCGATTTTACCAGTGCACCCTTTTGACCATTCGACCTAGTGCATGTTCGTAATCCATAGTGACCATTCCAAGTTAGGACAGGTTGCTTACCCGATGTTAGGTTGTTTGAAACCGCTGCGTGCATAGTGAAACCCTAGCTCCTGACAAAATAGGACAGGGAAACCTTACCCCAACATAGGGGTGTTTTGGCTCTTTTACTTGCTATGTGCTTTTAGAGTGTATCTTTACAGGAATGCGCATATCAGTTTGCAAGTTTGAGTATAAGGCCTGAGGGCGCCAGTATCAGTTTGTGAGAATCAGCTATATCTGTGGGTATCCGATTCTGGGGAACAACAATCAGTAGTAGAGTACAGTTGTTCGGCTACACCTGCGTTTGATCCGTTTGGGTTAAAATGCTGCTTGTTTTTCCTTTCAGTTGAAAGAGTTGATACAGAATAGCCAGTATTCCCCCTTGCTGAGGCAAAACAGATATCTGATCCGTCAGTCACCGTTCAGTATAGTGGACTTATCATGATGCAGAATTCGGAAGAGATTGTGGTTATGAAAGCCGCATTAGATCAAGGAATCACTTTGCAAAATGAGACCAATGTTGATGTACCGCATCCACCCAGGTCGCCTGTTGCACACCCAGTCTGGACCCCCCAGTTGTATCTGGCTCGTGAGCCCACTACATTCGAATTGATGGAGATAATTGGTGACCTCCAGAGGTCTGTGGCGGATCTCGCCTATGGAATGTCAGCTTTGCCACCAGCCGCACCATATACCGGGAATTTTGTACCACAGGAGCCCCCGCTATTGGGATGGATTGTGATCGAGCTTAGCCAACCTGAGGTTGCCTCTAGCTATGGTAATGACGTGTCAACATCAACCCAAACTCTCGATCAGGCTGAGGCCAGAGGCAAGAACAAAGTAGGGACAGATGCCGATCTCGTTGAACAACTGCTGTGGGCAGTCGAGGCTTTGAAAGCCGGGGGGATGAGTAAACAACAAGTATCCTCAGTTGTGACCAAGGTTGTGGATGATGTTTTCCCCACTCCAACCGAAGGTAGTTCAAGCCAGGTAGAAAATCGGGATAGGCCCCGTCATGCCGTATCAGCCTTTTCACCCCCAACCCTCGCACTGAAAGATCAAGGTCGAGGGCAAGGCTCGCCGACCCTTTCGCTAGTACGTCTAGCAAGAATACTCAGACTTCAAAGTACCTGCCCCAAGGGCGCAGGGTCTTCCACGCTCTCTACATGCCTTTGTCTAAGGCACTCCAGATCCTGGCTGAAAGAGGGCATCTTAAACCCCTCGAACCTCGGCCTTTCCCGAAGAATCTCCCTCTCACACATGATGTTACTTTGTACTGCGCGTACCACCAGCAAACTGGTCATGCTACCGATAATTGTTTCCGCCTTCATCATGAGCTGCAAGATTTGATCGACAATGAGGTTATCCTCCCACCCACCTCAGCTAAGTCTGCATTACCCAAATTATTGATTTTGAGGATACTACAGTATGTGATCGGGTTGACTACCCGCAGCGCGCCGTGTATTTTTGATGTGGCATCCGCACGATTTTTGAGCATCCGCGAATGCTAGTTTCATAAATTCCGCTTTGGTGTTGAGTCACCATTTGTTTTGCTTTGAGTCCGCCTCATCGCCTTGAGTCGCTTTTTTGCTTAAGGGTCTGTTTTGTTGTAGCGAGTCCCCTCTTGTATAGAATGTCGTGGTTCCAAGGTTGTTGCCTCAACACCGCTTTGTTTAGTAATTACCCTTTTGTTTTCTTTTGAGTCTCTTTGTGGAGCCAAAGGGCAACTAGGAAATATGAATGAAACAAATTGGCTATCATGTTTCCGCTTATTGCTAATTTTGAGCTAGTTGTGCCAGAGGATTTGAATGGAACTAAAGACATTCCACCGCCTCTTGTGCCTTGAAAATCATTGTGATGACCTAAGTTTTTTCAAAAACCTTTTGAACACTATGGTGATGAAAATGAAGAGGAAGGAATTTTCGGTTTTGTAAAACTTGATCAATTTGAGAGAAATATAGGCATGCTAAGCCTTTAATGAATGAAATCATGCTTGTTAGTGAGTATCGAGAAGGACCCTAGCTTGACCTGCATCGGTTCCACACTATCTTCAAATGAAAGTGATTTGTCGCTTTCGTAAAAACTTTCAAAAATAAAATGTTTTGCGCGGTCCTGTGAAGACCTGTGTGGAATCGCTCTTGAGATTGTACAGCCTAGGATCGTTCTCAGCCTCAAGATTCAATCCGTTTGTTTTTGAGCCTTGACCACAATTCAGAGCGTTTGTAGACGTCCCCGAACGCATCCCGGGAGAAGGGAGTGCGAATCTCTGCTGGTTCGATATTGGGTCACTACAGTTCGAAGGACTCAAATGTCACGGTTCCTAATCTTGAACCGAAGAGTCCAAATCCGGCAAATCATTTTTGAAAACAGATTTTTGAAAGAAGTGCCAAACATGGACTGCTTCGCCAGATACAGAGTCGCCACCTAAATATTTAAAAATGGGAAATTTAGGAAACCCTAACTCGGTGCCAAAGGCCACGCGTCCGTCATCACCAAAGTTGTTTGCGGGAACTTGGGTACGATTGGGGAAGGTCACTGTGAGTATTTCGCCGCCGGCCAAAGACCGGCCTCTACTAACCATGATATCTTATTTTGAAAACATTGTGTGTTCTTATTCCGGTTATTAGCCTAGGTTACTATGTGATGCGCACAGCATACAAGTATAGACTGGGTCGCCTGAATTGGAACAAAACATTTCATGTTTGTTTGTTTGAAAATGGTTTGATGGTACTACCTGCAAGTAGGCTAAGACGCGGATTTGCCACCCTCAGGTGGGCTTAGAAGAAGAATGGTTTTGCCACTTTCTAGTGGGCTTAAAACAAACATTTGATGAATTGTCCCAATTCAAATAACTCAACCTCCACCCACAGGCATTCAAGGCAGTTATATGACATAAACACATAGCCTCATGGTAAGCATGCTATTCATGGCAGTCACTCACACGCATGCAAGGATGCTAAAGCATAAAACTCATCGAGTACTCCAAGCCAAAACAGAAACTACATTAGAAATCATGTATGATCCTAAGTATACAGAAATGCCTAATGCAACACATGCAAAGATGCAAACTATAGCAGGCTCGGCTATTCTAAACATGGCATATGAAATGCTACAGCTAACACGTATTCGATTTGGATTTGAAATACAAATGCAATTGTATGATCTTGCTACGGCATAAGTGCAAAACAGATGAATGATGCAAATATGCTATCATATCAGATGCTAATTGAAATATGCCCTATATCTAACCATCATAAGGTGTAAATAAAAGGTGAAAGAAGTGGGGTTGGAAGACATACATCACACTCACCCACACTTATTACAATCATGCCCTCACGCAGAGGGTCCAGATAAATAACACAAATCAAATAAAAGAATAATACAGTCCGAATAAATATACAAATTCCTAATTAATTAACAGATTAACTAAGAAAATCAGAATCGCATGCAAGCGGGTCGCTTTACTCATGAATGATGTATGTTATCGCTTCCTAAATCCACCGATGCCCTCAATTAGCTCTGTTTGCACCTTTTCCTCGAAATGCGTGCCAAGCCTCTAAGACCGTGGATTCTTGATTTTTGCTACAACAGAGAGCGTGAAAGGGCATAGCAATGTATTTCACAAAATATATGATGCTCGATCCTCGTGTTACCAATCACGCATCTCGATGCATGATGGCCGAGAGCCGAATTGCACAACTCAATATAGGATGAATGCATATGAATGCTACAACAAAACCTAACTCCATCATGGATAACTGGAGTGTTGGTGACTTGGGAATTGAGACCCGCCTGCCGCTCGAGTACGAACGCGGTTCCCGCGTCCGGCTAACTCCTATCCTTAACACGATGCAATATGCATGATATGCATGAATGCAACTAAAATACAATCCTAGCATGCACAATGCTATGAAATGAGATGTCAAAATGCGCACGCGGGCACGCAAACCGAGGCGATGATCCTAAGGCATGAAATGGCATACGCAATGCAAATTGGACTTACACTAACACGAAAGGACCTCGGCCACACTCACATAAGAGGCCTTCGGATAAAGTGAAGTGCCTCAAAATGCGGCACACGGGCATGCAAACCGAGGCAATGGCATATGGAATACAATGAGACTAAAATGACATACACAATGCAATATGGACTTATACTAACATGAGTGAGCCTCAACCACACTCACATAAGAGGCCGATAGATGAAATGAGATGTTCGAAATGCGGCACACGGGCACGCAAACCGAGGCAATGGTATATGCACGCAATGGCATAGAAAATGATATGCAAACATGCCAATGGAATTTCAGCACTGAAATATGGGGGAAAACAGTCCCGAAAGATGGCGAAATGACACCAAATGCAAGGAATGGTCCCGAAACATGAATTTTGGCACCCGAAATGGCCTATAGCTACACCAAACATGCATAACTGATACATGACATGAAAAGGAAGAAGCAAGGCAACCCAAAAAATAGCATTTTTCAGTCATAAAAAGGGCTAAACAGCAAGCACACATAGGATTAAGCAAGAATGCCAAAATGGCTCCCCAAGAGGGGTATTGAAGTAAGTGATATATACAATGCCCAAATGGAAAAATACCCTTCTACAACACTGAAGAGGGACTAAAAATATACACATTTACAGTAGATGACATCCCCCAAATCAGTATGAAAATATGCTAAAAATGCCATGCAAGATTGAGGCCACAAGAGGATATAACATGAAGTAGGCCAAACATTCATCCAAAAAGAAAAGACCCTTAATGAAATTTGTCCAGAGGGTCAAAATATGACTCATTCCAGTTCTGATGATGGCTTGAAACAGAGGCTAGATAAGCCTAAAAGAGCATGTAAAAATGAGGGCCAAAGAGGTAGAATGGTAGTTACTACATGGAGACCCCAAACAAGATTGATCCCTTCTACAATGTTGTAGAGGGACACAAAATAATCTTTCTCACAGTTCATAACAAACTCCAAAACAATTTACATATAGGCCAAAAAAATCATGCAAATTTACGGTAAATAGGGAGAGATTATGAAGTAAGTGCAAGATAGAGGACCTAAACAGGGTTGAGCCCCTTCTTCAATGTTGAATAGGGCTCAAAATAGGCCCACTTACAGTTTACATTATGCTCGAAAACAGATCACAAATAGGCTAGAAATACCATGCAAAAATAATGGCATACAAGAGGGTATTGAAACAAGTGTAAGATGGGGCTCTCAAAGGGTTGAGCCTTCAACAAACATGTAGAATAGCTCAAAATAGGCCTAATTACAGTTGGTCGGAGCCCAAAACAGCAACAAAGGAGGGTAGAAAAATGATACAAAATGGAGCCTCTGTAGGGAAATGAAAGTGCTACCCTTGTAGACCAAAAACCTTGGCTGCTTCTAGGACCAAATTTTCTGCCTCTTAGCTGCTGGAAAGCCTCCCAAGATTCTAGAAATGGAGTAGTGGTGGTGGTGCTTGGTGGTGATGAAGAAATGGGTTGGAACTTGTGTTTAGAGCTGGAAATATAGAGAGGAGAGAGATACAACACAAGAGTTTCCAAGGATTTTTTCTGCCTAAAACACAGCTTGAGCTGCTATTATATAAGCAAATTGGTGGAAAATGGAGGGAAAAAAGGGGGGAAAACTATCAAGTTTAAATGGCTAAACCTCCTGACATGAGTGAAGTCCAAAAAAATTCATATCTAGGACACACTTGGGGAGGGGGCATGGCCGGCTAGCTTAAAGGGGCAAAAGGTTTCAAAAAGGTGGGCTGCCATTAGATTTTCCGCCGGCCACCATTTTCAGAAAAAAAGGGTCACGGAAGAAACTGGCCGGTGGGTGTTAGAAAGTCCAAATGTGGCCATTCATGTCCAAATTGAACTCCCGGAAGTTATCTTTCCAATGGCGCAAACCTTGCATCAAAATTCCTCCTGTGGAAAAAGTTATGCCAGTTTCCTCATAGCCGCCAAGAGATTTTCGTCCAACCGGTGATGCTTACTTCAATCAACTATATCTCCTCCATCCGGAATTGAATTTAGGAGATTTTGAGTGAAAAATGAAGCCCGGAGTAATTTTTTCAACGGTGGTGGCCTCATAGCTTGATTCCAAGTATCCAAATGAATAGGCCCGATTCTGCCGAGGGTCAGCTTCAACTCTCTTCTTAATCTGCTCATGCACATTTTCTCCCCAAACCGGATTTCTTCCTCTTCTCCTCTTTTCTTCAACTCCAAACCCCTAAGTAAGGTGTTTTGAAAGATTTTTCAAAGATTTCACCTCTCTTTCATTCATTTCCACTTTGTCCTTGCTCGTTTTGCCACTTCAAAAGCACAACATTTGACAAAATACGTTTTAACATCGTAGAAAACTTTATTTTCAAAATGTTTTGAAAGAGGAGGATTTTAAGTCTAAAAATCTTTTGATCAAGATTGTTTTGGTCTAGAACAGGGTATGAAGTTGAGATTTGACTCTCTCTTTGTCAAGAAATTGAACCTTGCTCTCGCATACCTTTCTCCACCATATAAACCATCGGCCGCGGCCTGTGTCTGCTGCTATGGACGGTCAAAAATGGGGTGTCTACCGCTCAACGGTCAATCGCCAGGAGGCTCAGGTGGCCATGTTTGGAGCAGCCCTTGAACAAAAGGCACCAAAGTCGATCAAGAGGTCGACGTCATTAATAGAAGCTAAAGCCAGAACGTAGAATGTATACCTTGAACTAGGGGCGTAAAATGTCGATATGCTCAAGAGCCAAAGGTGGATCTTTCGCAAATCAATACAATACAACTTTCCTAGATACAGAGGGTTTCAATCTCAAAACCATTTGGCATGGACTTGTTACACTTTTACCCTTTGAGAGGCTCGCTGGGCCAAAAACCCGGAAGGGAGACTCAGGCAAAAGTTAGAGCAAGGGAAAATATATAGAAAAGAAAAAAGAGAAAAAATACAAAAAAAAAATGCAAAAAAAATATATAAAGCAAAAAAGAGAAAAAAAAGAGATGAAAAACATAAAAGAAGAAAGAAGAAAAGAATTGAAAAAGAAAAAGAAAAAGAAGCTCGCAAGGTCGAAAACCCGCAACGGTCAGCCTTTGGCAAAAAGTTAGAGCCTAAAAAGTGAAGGTTAAAATACCAGAGTGTACCTTAACCGGAACTACGTAAGGCTTGATTCCCATATTGGGATACATAGGCAACTTCATCCTGAAGTCCAGCCCCCAACGCTTTGAAAGCGATTTAGTCCATGTAATGATTTTGATCATCCTGTTTTCTCTGAACTGATAGTTCTGCCAGGATGACACCATGAACTACGTAGGCTTGATTCCCATGTTTGGGATACGTAGGCAACTTCATCCTGAAGTCCAGCTACCAACGCTTTCAAAGTGACTGTGTCCATATATTGGTTCTGACCATCTTCATCTTCTCCATGTCCAAGAGTTCAGTCGTAATCGTTGCTAATGAGGACTTATTACAATATGCTGCGGCATCATCCAAACAAGGGGCAACTTTCCGTTGCCGTAAGTTGCCACGAGTTGCCGTTCAAACTAGGGACAACTTTCTCTGCTATGCAAATTTTTTTCAAGCAAGGGCAATTTTCCATTGCCTCCGATCTGCGGTTGCGATCTCAAGAGTAAGTTCTACGCTCGAGCGGTGGATCGTTTCGCCAAAAAAATAGTTTTTGAAAATTTTACTAAGGTTGACTATTTTCTTTAAACCACTCCATCTTTTTCGGGGTACTCATTGGGATAGACCACTTTTTTTTGGACCCAAAAAAAAAAAAGGAAAATTTTCAAGGTTTCACCAAACCGACTCGCATGATTTTAAATCGAAAATCGAACAAGTATGTTAATCTAACTCTCACTGGTCAAACTGGTTTAGTAGAAAACCAAAACAAAATGGTCAAAATGATAAATTAGGGGCATGCTTGAGTCAAAGCTTGACAAGCGTTTTTCCCCATCGCCAAAGATACTTGCTGAAAGAGCACAATCAAGTCACAAGAAGGGTCAAAGCTCTTCACCCTCCAAGCCACGAGGTATCGCCGCGCGGTTAACACAAATCGAGTAAATCAAGATACTCCATACTCCATTCTAACATCAACTAATCGTCACTCTAAGAAATAGCCATGAAATAATAATGTTAAGCGTGAACTCACCACTTCCTATTCATCTATCAATCACCCTAGGGAGGAATGGAAAATGACAATAAAGAATAGAGGTAAGTTAAGAGAAAAAGTGAGCAAAAGGGTTTTGAGAGAAAAACCCAGCCTAAGGACCAAGTGATGGAGAATCACAAATAAGAAAGGGTGGGAAATCATACCCGAGGAACCTGCCTCGTGGATTTGAGGTCTTCGTTTTATAAACACGTCTGTGCCGTGCCTTTTTGTTTTGTTTAGCCCAACTCTGTTTTGAGTCTTTTCCGAGCGCGTTCTTGTGATTAGGTCGTGTATCTTTTGTTTGAGTCTTTCTTAGTGTGTTCAACAGAGGCTCAATACCCGTGTGAAAAAAAAACTTTTTCAATTTCACAAAATTCGGCCTATGTCAGTGTGTCGGCCATTCTCCGCTACATTTATGCGGCTAAAAGAAGAAGGGAAAATTTGGGGCATCCGAGTGTGTTTCAAATTTAGCAGATTCAACTCAGTAGTCCGTCTTTGTCGATTGGACTGCTTTTGTTCAGATCCGCCATGTGCGTAATGAACTAAGGGTTATGTTATGGGTCAGATATAGATTAACCCCAAAGAGAGGATGAGCCGAGTGTTCGCATGAACAAAGTGGTTTGAATGGGTTGTTTTGTTGTTATCAATTCATTACTTTCTCTTGGTTATTACAATGCAAATGGTTGATTTTCGCAGAGATCAATCTTATCTACATTGAGGTGTAACATGATGCAATGCAATATATGAAATGTACAAAATATAACACTTTTTCGCATAAAAAGTTTGTTTCATTTCATCATCTTTTTCAAATACAAAGCTTTGAAATAAAATTCGGTCAAGGCAAGATAAGGTACTCTACTACCAAAGAAAAAAAAAAAAAAAAAAAAAAGGAAGGAAAAAGTACAAAACAAAAAGAAGAAGAAAACAACAAAAACTGGATCAATGTCAAAAGGCTCGTGTCTAGGGGGTCCATCTCGTTCTCTTCCCTCGGACGAAGGTCCAGAGCATCGCCATTAGCATCGCCATCTCGAAGTCCGAGCCCGAGCCGCTCTGCCTCCCTGACGACCGTCTCGCTTCAACCCTGACCATCATCATCATCATCATCATCAGGGACGGGTGCCCGTGAACCACTCCCAATATGGGTGCGCCCGCCTTGGTGCGGGGTATATCGCCATCTCCTTCTGGGAGCGGAAGGTCCAACCAGAGCACCTCTAATGAGGGATCCATGCCGAAAAGTACAAAAGTAAACGCATCAAGTAATCGTGAGCGTGTTATCAAGATGTAATGCGCAGTATGAGTACGCGGTGTGAATACCGCGAGCGCTTTATCGCTGCATAATGCGGTATGAGTAGCAGTGTGAATAATGTGAGTGAAATATCGGTAATGCAAAGCAGGCGAATACAAAAGCATGAATATCGTGAGCAATTTATCGCTGCGTAATGCAAAGCAGGCGAGCATGGTATCGATGCCGCGAGGCAAAGTATCGTGTTGTATCGCCAGAGACAGTTCATGGGGAGACTCTCACATGCCTTTGGACTCAATTGTGTCACTTGCTTAATCTTGAACCAAAGAGTCCAAATCCGCAAATTTGTTTTGAGAAAATAGATTTTTGAAAGAAGTGCCAAACATGGATCGCTTTGCCGTACACAAGAGTCGCCACCTAAATATTTTATTTTTGAGAAATTTAGGAAAACCTGACTCGCTTTCTCCTAAGGCCACATGTTCATATCACCAAAGTTACCTCAAATGAACTTGGGTACGATTGGGAAAGGTCACTATAAACATTTCGCTGTTTTGGCCAAAGACCGCCTCTACTAACCATGATATCTAATTTTGAAAACATTGTGCGTTTATTCCGCGATTAGCCTAGACTTACTATGTAATGCGCACAACATACAAGTATAGACTGGGTCGCTTGAATTGGAACAAAACATTTCATGTTTGTTTGTTTGAAAAATGGTTTGATAGTGCTACCCGCAGGTAGGCTTAAAATGCAGATTTTGCCACTCTCAGGTGGGCTTAAAAAAGATGGTTTTGCCACTATCTAGTGGGCTTAAAACAAACATTTGATGAATTGTTCCAATCCAAATAACCCAACCTCCACCCACAGGCATCCAAGGTATATCACATAAGCTAGCCTCATGGTAAGTATGCTATTCATGGCATCACCACATGATGCAAGGATGCTAAAGCATAAACTCACCGAGTACTCCAAGCCAAAACAGTAAACCCATTGAAATCCATGCATGATCCTAAGTATACGTAAATGCTTAATGCAACACATGCAAAAATGCAACTATAGCAGTTCTCATTATTCTAAACATGACATATGGAATGCTATAACTAACATGTATTCAACTTAGAATTAAATACAATGCAGTTAGTATGATGCGCCGAGTTCGATGCATGCAAAACAGATGAATGAATGCAAACATGCTATCATATCAGATATGCTAATTGAAACATGCCCTAATCTAACCATCATAAGCAAGATAAATAAAAGGGAAGAAAGACGTGGGGTTGGAAGACATACATCACACTCACCCACACTTATTACAATTATGCCCTCGATGAGGGTCCTAATAAAAATACAAGGCCCGAATAAAAAGAATAGTATAGTCCAAATAAATATTATAGTCCAAATATGTACAAAATCCTAATTAATTATCAAATTAACCAAAATAATAAACTCGCATGCAAGCTGTGGACTACCTGATTCCGCCCGATGATGAATGATGCATGTCCGTTTGCTTTCGCTGAAATCCATCGCGATGCCCCAATTAGCTCGCTTCGCAATGGTTTTTGGAAAGCCATGCCTCTAAGATCACGATTTTGATTTTTACGCAACAGAGAGCGTAAAAGGGCATAGCAATGTATTTTCACAAATGTATGTATGCCTCGATCCCAGCACTAATCACGATCTCGATGCATGATGGCCGAGGAATCGGATTGCACTACTCAATATAGAATGAAATGCACATGAAAAATACAATAAGACCTAACTCCATCATGGATAATCCGAGTAGCCGATGATCGGGAATCGAGACACGCCCATTACTCAGAGTACAAACGCCATTGCTATATGCTTCTGCTAACTCCTATCCCAACACAATGCAATATGCATGATATGCATGAAATGCAACTAAGATACAACCTAATATGCACAATGCTATGAAATGGCATACACGATGCATGCACGAGGTAATATGGCATACATAATGCGCTAACATACAACTTAGCATACACAATGCTATGGAATGAAATGGCATACACAATGCATAATGGATTTACACCAACATGAGTGGACCTCGCCACACTCACATAGGAGGCCATTAGGATGAAAAATGAGACACTAAATGCTGCGATACGCACGCAAAACCGAGGACCGACTTTAAGGCACTTAAATGCCACTCTAATAAAGCATGGTAAGGAATGGAATATGGCATACTAGCATGAAACTTTCTGAAAAGCACTAAAATATGATGCAAAACAGCCCGAATCATGAAAAACATGGCACCCGATGTATGAAATGAGATCGAAACTCAAACTAGGCGCATGGAATGACTCTATAGCTATGCAATGCATGCATTATTTGAACATGAAGTGTAAAGACAGAAGCAAGGAAGCCCCAAAAAAAGAATTTTACGCTTTAAAGGAGGCCAAACAGTGAGCACAAATAGGGCTTGTTAGCATACAAAAATGGCCCAAAAGATATTGAAGCAACTCACAGATGCTGGCCTCAACAGAGAAGGGCCTTCTACAATATTGAAGAGGGGCCAAAAATATGATGTTTCCCAGTTTATGAGAAACCCCAAAAACAGATACAAGTATGCTCAAAATGCTATGCAAAAT